>CAUYUJ010018760.1:510000-612500 GCA_963575745.1 Prorocentrum cordatum
TTATCTTGTCTTAGCTTATCTTATATCAACTCATCTTATCGCATCATATCTTGTCTTATCTTATTACTCCATAGGCTGTCTTATCTTATATATTATCATACCTTGTCATATATCTTATCTTACCTTATCATATCTTGTGCTATCTTATTTTATCTTGTAGTATCTTTTCTTGTCTTGTCTTATCTGGTGATTATCATTGGGAGGAGGGAGGCGGGAGGCGGGAGGAAGGAGGAGGAGTGGGAGGCGTCAGAGTAATAACAAGAACCCCAATCCTTAGGATATGGGGAAAAAACGGTTCCACATGGCTTAAGACTACTTCAAGATGACCGACGACGGCGACGACGACAACGTCGTCGTCGCCATCGTCGACCCGCGCAAACCTGTTTCACCACTCCACGTGCATACGTGCTCTGCCGTTTCTCGCAGCCCCCTTTTTGCCTCCTCATGTAGCTGCGTTTCGGCCCAATACACCGGTTTGTCCTCCCCCCTCGCCTCGCACACAGCGCACTATATCAAGAGTTTAATGTGAAGCGCAACGAGTTTCAAGTCTTGCGTACATGTATATAATATATGTACTCATTCACGAACACACACACACAGGCACACACGCACGCACGCACTCACGCACGCACACACGCACACACACACACACACAGGCACGCACGCACGCACGCACGCACGTATTCACGCACGCACGCACGCACGCACGCACGCACGCACGCACGCACGCACGCACGCACACACACACACACACACACACACACACACACACACACACACACACACACACACACACACACACACACACACACACACACACACACACACACACACACACACACACGCACATACGGGACCTCCCCAGCGCCAGGAGCCGCTAGGAAAACCATATACTTGAGCTGATTCCCTGCCCCGCCCTTTGCTATCCCACCCCGTCGTGCTCACGATTGGACGCCCTTCCTCAGGGCCCCACGTTTGAGAGCCACCGAGACAGGAGCACCACGGCCTCTTCCTCCCGCGCCGCGGCTGCCAGGGGCGCGGTGGCAGGAGGGCGGCCGAGGCGCACGTTGTCCGTGTCAAGCGGTGCTGCGCCTTCTCTCCTCCGCGTGTTGTCTGTACGGTCGGACCGAGGTACGGTCAACTACGCATAGTCAGGGTGAGGTCCTGCAGTCAGGGGACGAATAAGTGGAACCCCTTCGTTTTCGACCCCGTGTTCGCCCCCCCCTTCCCCACAGACTCAAAGTTGGCGCCCGGCCTGCTGGAGGCCCTGGGGGGTCCACTTCCTTTGGAGCCTGTGCTCCCGAGTATCCAGGGTCAACTTTGAACATCTACGGTGGCGTCGCAATGTCTGTCGAGCGGGAAGTTTTCTCATGACTTCGGTCCCAGGACTCTTACAGATCGATCCAGCTCGAAGTTTGGCGCAGAAAGATGGGGTCTAGGGCTCTGGTCGTGACCTTTCACGATGATTCAATTTTTCGCATCGTCGGATCTCAGGGAAGGATGAGCAGCTTTCCGAAGTTACCCTCGCATCCTTGCCCCTTCGGCCCATCCTTGGCCGCTTTCGCTGGCCGCGCCCGACTCGCAATGAGCGTCGGCATGGCTTTCGAGGGCCCTTCGTTCCTTATCGTGCGTCCTCATTATACGGGCTGATTGCACGTGTACTGCTGGACCAAGGGTCCACTCGGGGGGGGTACCTCAATGTTCTTCGTTTGTTGGATGTGTGTGCGCGCCCTTGTTGAGGGTGCCCTCGAATGTTCTGAGGTTTAGCTGGTGGAGGGCCTCATGCTCTTGAAAGATATTTTCTTTTGTTCCAGGTCCAGCAGTTTATGGGCCCTTCGGGGGGCGTTCCGGAAAGGGCCTAGCCGTCGAGGACCGGAGGAGTTGCCAGCTCTTCTTCGGCGGGAGGCGGCGGAAGTACAGCCAAGGGCGGCTGTGCCGCCGGAAGCTCGGCGGCGGACGGCGGGAGTAAAAATTGCACCCCTAGGGATGTCAACACATTTTGGTGATCAGGGTTTCCGGAACCCGCCATGCACGCGCATATATACATGACGAATCTGCCACGCGCAGAGGGGGGCAGGGGGAGGGGGGAAGGCTTCTTAGAAGCATCCCTGCTTCTTAGAAGCCGCGGGCCTTCTTTATGGATGTAAGGCCCGCGCCTTCTAAGAAGCGGCCTCCTTCTAAAGAAGCTTCCCCCCCTCCCCCTACCTCCCTCTGCGCGCCGCCAACAAGATGCGTCACATCAGCTACGGCACATCTAGCCCGCACTACCACGGTCAGCTCACAAGTGCATGGGAAGCGTGTCCAACACACCTGGGAGGCAGAGCGGTAAGGCTGAGTCGCAAGCGCTACGATCTTGCTCAAGAAGCCCCCAAAGGCCCCAAGGGAGGTCTGGACGCGACCCTCAAGGTAGCCAAGACGGGTCAAAGGCGGCACTATGTGACCGTAAGGCGGAGCAGCATGTTTCTTCGATGGCCCAAGGGAGCCCGAAGAGGACTCCCAAGAGGTCCCAAATAGACAGAAGTCATTGACTGTCATAACGTTTTTGTCAGAGCCTCCAAGAGGGCCCAAAAGGCCCAAAAGCTCGCCAGTGCTCATGCCCACAAGGAGCCCAAGACGGCTGAAGAGTGGCCCAAGAGAGCCCGAGAGGGCCGCAGGGCACCCAAAGTGGGCCCGCGGAGGGGCTCCAAACAGCCGACGACAGCTGACTGTTCCATGGGGCCTTTTTGGCCGCTCGAGATAGCCCAGAGAGGTCAGAGACGGCCCAGGAAAGCCTCACGTCGGTCTCGTGAGACCCCCAGGACGGACACACTCGCAACGGCGCAGCACTTTGTGGCGACGCGGCCGTAAAGTGTGTGTGTGTGACCTCTCGTATATGTTCCCTGAGGGCTCTCATGGGGACTTCCTGGGCGGTCTTGAGGCTACTACCTTGGGCTCCTGTCGGGCTCTCTTGGCGCCCTCTTGTTCCGTCTTGGAGCTCTCTTGGGCGTGCCGTCTTGGGCCCCTCTCGGCCGTCTTGGGGGGTCTCTTGGCGTTGCCTTCGGAGCCTTTGGGGGCTCTCTACGGCCGTCTTGGGGCACCCTTGGGCTGCCCTGGGCCGTCAGGGGGGGCTTCTGGGGTCCCTCCGTTGGCTCTTTTGGCCTCTGTTCGGCTCCTTGGAGTCCCTTCTTGAAGCATCTTGAGCCGAGAAGCTTGGGAAATGCAGACTATGCAATGCAAACACCTAAGGGTTCCCATATGGCGCCGTCCATTACGTTCGCGTCACACGGGTTTTGTATCGGAGCGGCGGTCTTGGCCAGCACGGGGTCGCACGGGGCCAACGCGTGGTCACAGCAGCTCCATTGGGCTTCCGAGGGCCCCCCCCCCGAGGGCTCCCGACAGGGGTCGCACAGCATGCCCGCCAACACTGGGGCGTGACCGCCGGAAGTCTGCAACGCTGCAAATGGATGCGGCCATATGCTGTTGCATCAAGTTGGCATTGTCGAACGCAGATTGGCCTCCTCTTCAATAGCTCGGAAGTTTCTTTTGAACTTTGGGTACCGCGTGAGTGGGTGTTTCTTGAAGCAGTGTGTGGCCATCTTGGAGAGCTTTGGAGAGCCCCGGGGAAGATTTGCGCTGCCCAGGCAAGCTCGGGAAAGGAAGGGGAGATGCACGCAGAATTTCATGTTGAGCGGGGGGGCTTCGAAGACTCACAGAAGCCCTACCAGACAGCCCTTAGCGCGGGTGACAGGTCGACATATATCTAATAGCCTTCGGCCCATGCCGCCACCGTGCCTGGGTTGTGGGTATGAAGCCGATTGGATGTTCGTTGGGATCTCGTGGGAGGCCTCTCGGGGGGCCTCTTGGAGGCAGTTTGGACGCCTCTTGGGGGCCGTTTCGAAGCCTCGTATGAGCCTCTTGGGGGCCTCGTGGGGCCTCCTGGGCACCTCTTGAGACCTCCTGGGAGCCTCTTGGGGCGGAAGGCTCGGATGTTCGGTTCGTGTTCCCTCCCTTGGGCCTCGTCTTGGGGCCCTCTTGGGCAGTTTGGGCGCCCTCTTGGAGGCTTCTTGGGCCGTCCTGGGGCGGTCTTAGGGCCTTTCTGGGAGCGTCGGGAAGCCGAAAAAGCGAGAACGCCAAAATCTTTCAAAAACGAAAGGAAAATCAGAGTGAGGGGGCTGAACCGAACGGTCATTCACTGTCCCTGGGTGCGTGGCTGAAGTGGAATTCCGCGAGGCGGATTCTCGTTGTTGTTGTTGTTGTTGGTGGTGGTGGTGGTGTTGTTGTTGTTGTTGGTGGTGGTGGTGTTGTTGTTGTTGTTGTTGGTGTTGTTGTTGTTGTTGTTGTTGTTGTTGTTGTTGTTGTTGTTGTTGTTGTTGTTGTTGTTGTTGTTGTTGTTGTTGTTGTTGTTGTTGTTGTTGTTGTTTGTGTTGTTGTTGTTTGTGTTGCTGTTGCTGTTGCTGTTGCTGTTGTTGTTGCTGTTGTTGTTGGTGGTGGTGGTGGTGTTGCTGGTGTTGTTGTTGGTGTTGCTGTTAATGTTGTTGTTGTTGGTGTTGTTGTTGGTGGTGGTGGTGGTGTTGGTGTTGTTGTTGTTTGTTGTTTGTTGTTTGTTGTTTGTTGTTTGTTGTTGTTTGTTGTTTGTTGTTTGTTGTCGTCGTCCCACCCGCGACCCCCCCCGCGACCCACCCGCGACCCACCCCGCGACCCACCCGCGACCCACCCGCGACCCACCCCGCGACCCACCCCGACCCATCCCGCGACCCACCCGAGACCCCACCCGCGACCCACCCGCGACCCACCCGCGACCCACCCGCGACCCCCCGGCGACCCGACCCGCCCGCGACCCACCCCGCGACCCCCCGGCGACCCGCCCGAGACCCCCCGCGACCCACCCGCGACCCACCCGCGAAGCACCCCGCGACCCACCGCGACCCCCCGCGATCCACCCGCGACCCATCGCGACCCACCCGCGACCTACCCGCGACCCACCCGTGACCCACCCCGCGACCCACCCACAATTTTTCGGCGCCTGCGGCGGGCTTCTTTTGCATTCGTTCCAGGTGGAGAACTTGCGACCCACCCGCGACCCAAACCGCGTTCAGTGTATAAATCAAAATGTTCGGCGCCTGCGGCGGGCTGTTCTTGAATTCTTTCCAGGTGGAGCTGAAGACCCCGCGACCCACCCGCGACCCAAACTACGTTCACTGAACAAGCCAAGAGCGGAGGAGGCGGACGACGACGACGACAACGACGACGACGATGAGGACGAGGACGCGGACGAGGAAGAGGAGGAGGAGGAGGAGGAGGAGGAGGGCGCCATCGACAGGGAAGGTGAGGGCCACGAGGTCCGCCGGCTCGACGCCCGCGTCGCCCGCGCCCGCCCCTTCACTCTTATCCGCAATTGCAGGGTGCTACGTAATTGATTTGGGCCTCTTGGGGCCCTCTTGGGAGGTCTCTTGGGGGCTTCTTTGGGCATCTTAAAGGCCTCTTGGGCCGTTTGGGGGCCATCTTGAGCGTTTTGGAACGCTTGTTCGGCGATTCGAGGTCCTCTTGGACCGTCTTTGGGAGCCTCTTGGGGTCCTCTTGGCCCATCTCAGGGCACTCTTGAGCCCGACTCATTCGTGCGACAACACTTCCCGGAGCCCAGGGGCCACGCGACAAGCCCAAGGAGCACGCGGAAAGCCCTGGGAGATTTGAGAGCGACGAGTCATGGCCTTTCAAAGATTCCTCAGGAGCGAGGAGCGAGGCTGAGAGGATTGGGCCCAGGACCTGAGGACACGCCCACCCTGTGCCCAGAGGCGCGGTGGCGGATTTTCATCGACGGAAGTTGGCGGAAGGACCGCAAAAGCGGGCGGAAGCATAACGAGGACGGTTCCGCCAGCGGAAGCGGGCGGAAGGCCAAGGGAAGCCACCAGGAGTAAAATGTCATCCCCCAAGAGATGCCAGTTCGTTTGGTGCCAGGGCTGATGGAGTCAGCCACACGGGTGGGCTTTCTGCGCCATCTCCCGGAGGCGAGAGAGGCCAGCGGGGCAAGGACACGAGGGCGCTTGGGCCTCGCGCAGGGGGGGGGGGGGAGAGGGCGATACATGCGGGGGGCATCGAGGGCTGCAGAAAAGCGGCCTCAAGGCTTCTCAATGGGGCTTTTTAGAGCCCACAAGGGGGCGGGACTATAGGGCCCGAGAAGTGCACCCCTCTCCCCCCCCCACTTATCGCCACCCAATTAAGCGACGCCCAGGGCGCCTTTCGCGGCGCGGTGTGGGTGGCGTTTTGCCGCCTCTGGAGGGCGCGGTTTCGGTGGGTGGAGCGCCCACGCCCACGCAGAGCCCCGGCACGCCCAGCAGCAAGAGGCAGCCAGCGTGCAAGTTCGGGTGAACGAGGCTCGTGAAAGACGACCAATGGAGAGGAGGCACGTTGCCAAATTATTTCCTGACATACGAGCATGATGTGTCTAAAACATGCGTATATAAGATAGAAAATGTTGCGCACATGTTTGAAGCATGTTCAAAACATGTTTCAAACTGTTGAAGGGCATTGTAAACTCAATGGTAAGACTGTTCGAGTGACCACTATCATGGCATCCAGAAAACGAGGCTCAGGACAAGAAGGGCCCATCAGTTCAACGGGCACCGTATTGCGACAAGGGGCGTTGGGCGCTGGCTGTTGCGCGACGGTCGGGCTTCTGGAGACCCCAGGCGTCGCGATCTTTGCCGCAGTCGGGCCCCAGGGCTCTCTCGAACCCCTCGATATTCCCAGGGAGTGCTTCTTCCTCCCCAGAATCTCTCGAGCAATGAAAAAATTATGGCGGGAGGTTTTTTGCCATTGTCGGCCTTTGGGGACCTTTACCAGGCCTCGGGACCGTCAAAGAACAGTTCGGGATGAAAACCGGTCCCAGGGAATAGGTCGAAACTTCTGGGGGTCGACGTTATGAAAAAACATGGCGTCGGGGGTCTGGGTTTGTGGTCTTTTTCTTGGGGGCCCCTGAGCGCGAAGCGGGCACCCAAGAGGCCGAAGTTGAGGAAGAACGGCCAGGACTGAACAGTATGACTCGTTGGGAGGTTTGGGTTCGTGACGCGGCCCGGGGGGGAAGAGGGCCCCAGGCCGGCGGCCCGAGCATGGCAGCCTGTCTTGTCCGCGGGAGGAGCAGGAGGAGCAGAGAGAGATGGTGGGGTGAGGCGGGGGGAAGGTGGTGAGGCCCAGGGGCGAGGGCCTCTAGCTCGTGGGCGGCCAGAGGCCTGCACCCGCGGACGCAGGTCACGCAGGCTCGTTCCGGGCGGCGCGCACCGTCGGGGCGTGCCGAGGTGGCCTTCGGCCCTCGATTGACCTTCGGCCCGCCGTCCAAAACCTGGCCGAGCTTCTGTCGGGCTATCAAGTCTTGTTGGGCGGCATCCGGGAGGATGAGGCCAGATGATTGACGCCATTTTTGCCATCGGTAGTTCGATCCGCGCTCACTTCACAGCCCTAGTGCCCTAGACGATCGTCGGGCTTCGGTGTGGGCTGCTAACGGCTGCCAGGTTGAGTGTCCTCGACGGCTCCGATTCGAATACGTAGCGCCCTCATACTAAATCACGTTTGACGAGGTCGCGCCAGCCAGAAAAGAAGGCGAGGGTGCTGGCCGAAATTCCGGTCGATGTCGCCCCATGTAAGGGGTGCCGTGGTCCTTGCTTCGGGAAATTCGCCGATTTCGGCCAGAGTTGGGCGCCCAGAAAGGCTCCAAACCGTGGTCCGGCGTCGAGCATGCTTATAGCTAGACCGAACGCGCAGGAAGGAGGAGCGAGAAGGGATGAAGGATGGACAAGGGTGGAGGAAGCAGGAAGGTGGTAGTTGGAAAGAAGAAGGAAGGAGAAATGAAAGAGGAAGGAGGAAGAAAGAAAGCGGAAGGAGGAAAGAGGAAGGAGGAAGAAGAAAGAGGAAGGAAGGAGGAAGGAGGAAGGAACAAGTGAAGGAGGAATTGGGGGACGGAGGAATCAGCAGGAAGGAAAGAGGAAGGAGGATGGAAACAGGGAAGGAGGAATGTGAGGAAGGGACCGGGAGTGGGGACTGGGAGGGTGCCGGGGACGGGGGAGGAGGAGTGGTGGGGAGGGCCAGGGAGGGCAAGAGGAAGGGGGTTGGGGAGAGGCAGAGAGGAGGGAGGGCGCAGCCGGACTGGGAGCTGCCTGCCAGGCACTGTGTGACGCCGCCGCCGCCGCCGCCCTGACCCTAGAAGCTCTTGGAGGTGAGGGGGCAGCGTTGGCGGTGTGCGTCTCCTCTCCTCTCCCGCCCCCCCCCCCCCCGACGTCGGCCCCCAGTGCACAGGCCTACGGCTGGCGCTGTTCCAGAAGCTGTGGCGGCCGAGCAGGCCGAGGTGGTGGTGCGGGCTATGCTGCCAGCCGCGAGGCGGGCGCTGGGATCCTCGAACGACGCGGTCGTCCAGGCGAGCGGCGTCCGGGGAACAGCTGGTGGCCGTAGCAGCAACCCAGGGCTTCCAAAGTACGGCTGGACCGATAAGCATGCGCGATGATGCTTGTCATTGTCAGTTCAGTCCCACCGTCGACTTCGCAGTCTTCCCCTACACGTCGGCTGTTGAAAGTGGGTATTCTGGGATTCCCAGATCCTAATCTACTTCAGGCGCCTTCCCACTTCAATAATCGGATCTCTCTCTCTCTCTCTCTCTCTCTCTCTCTCTCTCTCTCTCTATATATACACATGTGTATACATATATATATATGTACATACATATACATATATATATAACATACATACATACACATATGGTATCCTTCAAAGGGGGTCTATGCTAGCTGCCTAAGTGTGCGCGACGCCGTTGATGGCCACATCTTCCGTAGCTTATTGGCTCAAATAACGCCGACAGCGGCGGCCTGGAGTCCCGCCGCCCTGGCCAGGCCACCACACCCGCCAAACGAAGTTGTCAGCGGCCGAGCGCGGGCCGCCGCCGAGAGGCTGCGCTCGGCAGTGCGGCTTACGCGCGCAGCGCCGCCCCGGGCCGGGGCAGAGTCGAGCGAAGTTCTGACGGGGAGACGAGGATCCACTCGCTGCTCTGGCCCGGGCGGTCGCGAGCTGAATGGCCGCGGCACCGCTGGGGCGCTGGCCGCTGCCTCAGGGATGCTTGCTCGATGCGGCGCTGAACGGACCCCGGCATGCGCCTGCTCTGCAAGGTAAGGGGCGACGACGGGCAACCCCAGGTGACGGACTTGCTTGAGGTAGAGGTCGCCTACCAGTCGGACAGCGCCAAGCGTTTCATCCGCGGGCGCCACTGCGGCGCGAGCGATGGCTACTTCGCATGGTACGCGGCGGAGAGCGGCAGGCCTGGCGCCCGAGCGCCCAACACGCTGTTCCACTCGCGCGCGTGCGGCCAGGCTGCCTGCCCAGCAGTGGGGCCGCCAGGGGTCGCCATCGAGCACATCGACACTTGGATGTTCCTCGACGACCGCGACCTGGAGCGCGAACTGTCGAAGCTGCACGAGCCGCGGGCCAGGCCGGGCGGCCTCGCCCTCGCTGGGCCTGCGCCCCCGCGCGAGGGCGAGCCCTACGCCATGGGGGAGGACGAGGGCGAGGAAACCGCCGGGTACCGACCGCCGCTGCCGCCGCCACTCGAGCCCCCTTCGGACCCGCCACCGCGGGAGCCGCTGGCCAAGCGGGCGCGGCATGCGGGAAGCGGACGGGCCGGCTGCACTGCGACCCCTCCCGAGCCGAGCCCGCTGGACGCCGAGCTCGAGGGCCTCGAGGACGTGGCCGTGGACCCTGGCCTGGACGAGAGGCTTGCGCGCCTGGGCGGCGCGCGCCCGCCGAGAGCCCCTGAGCGTGCGACCCCCAAGCACAGCCCGCGGCCGATTGCCGCGGCGCGGGAGCGGCTCCAACAGGTAGTTACTGCCCGGGGGCGAGGCTGCGGCCGCCAAGCCTGAGCGAGTTAGGCGGGCGGGCAGTCGCGCCAGGCTCGCCTCAGCGATCACGACACCACTTCTCGGGGGCGACGAGGACGATCCCGAGGAGGGCGGGGCCAGCGACACAGAGCGGCTCGCGGGGCGCGAGCAGTGCGAGGGCGTCGGGATCAAGCACGACTTGTTTCGGATGATCGCAAAGGACAAGCCAAGTGCCTTCCTCGAGAACGGCCTCAAGCACTTGCGATGGGCAGTTCACCCAGATGCTGCTCGACGGCGAGGGCGACGCGCTGGCCCCGCGCGCCACGCAGTTCCTCAACACGGTCTTCTTTGTGGCACACCCGCCGCGCACCTTGAGCACCGACGAGGCGCGCACCCTGCGGACGCTGGGCCTCGCGCTGGACGGGCCCCTTCGAAGCAAAGTTGTCGAGGTGGGCGACTTGCTCATGCAGGAGTTCAAGGCGCGGACGCAGGCGGTGCGCGACGGCCACTGGCGCACTGCCCGCTGGCTCAGGAGAGCTGGCCCACTGGGGCCACGCTGGACGAGGAGACGGCGGCCGAGAAGGCCGAAGGTCGCAAGCTCAGATCGCGGACTTCAAGAAGCGACTGCAGGAGCGCCGGCCGGGCTACGGGCTCGGCCGGGAGGCGCTTCCATCCCAGGGGGGGGGGGGGGGCGGCCCCCGCAGGCTTCGGTCTCGCGGAGGCGAGGCCCCGGACCCCGGGGGCTCCTTTAGCGGGCCCGGCCGAGGTGATGCGAATCCTCGCCGGGCGCGTTCCGCCGAGCAGGCGGGCGCCATCCGAGGAGGCGGCCAGGCGGCCCAGCAAGGGGGCGCCAGTCGTCTCTGCGGGCGGCTCGGACAGCGAGGGAGCAGCGACACCCTTGGAGACAGACGGAGCCGAAGCCCCCAGCTGACAGCTGAGCTGGGGGCAGGCGAAGGACCTTGCGCCGAAGCGCGAGGGCGAGTCTCGAGACGCCTGGAAGGCGGCGCGCCCGGCCGCAGCGAGGGGGCCGCCTCCGGCTGCGTGGAGCGAGGCAGCGGGCAAAGGAGCAGGCCGCGGCAAGGGCAAGGCCAAGGGAGAAGCAGCCGGCCCGCAGCGCGCCCCCTGGCGTCGGGCCCGAGCCAGGGCGGCGCCCCGCCCTTCCCCCCACGGGTTCCCAGGGGGAGGAGGGGCACCTGTGAACCAAGGCGGCGCGCCGCTGGGCGCGGAGGAGCGTCGACGGCGGGGCGAAGTGCAGCGCGGGCTCTGGCGGGAGCTCCTCTGCAGCAGCGGCGCTGGAGTTCCCAGAAAGTTAAAGCTCGCCCTGGCCTTCCACGAGGCCGCGCACGGGGCCCCTGGAGCAGTCGGGCGGCATGTCTGGAAGATGTACGCCCCGCCAGTTCCCACGGCGAGCTTCGCGCGGTTGCGCGAGGTGTCGCCGTTGCCAGTGCCCGACGCCCCGTGCTCTGATGGGCCCCTCGAGGCGCAGCTTCGCGGGCAGCCGCCGCCCGCAGCGGAGGTCGACGCCGCCGCAGCTCAGGGCTGGGCGCGGCCGGTCGTCTACAGGCTGAACTACCAGTACGCGGGCCATGCCGAGCGCCCCGCGCCAGCTCCTCTGCGACCCACCGCCGGGCAGTCTTGCGCGGCAAGCTTGCGAGCATTTCGCGCGGGGCGCCGGCGAGGAGATCACGCTGCCCGACTGGCCCAATATCATCGCGGCGAATTCAGGACATCACCCACGGCGGCGAGGAGGCGCCGGCGCCTCCGCCGTCGCTGGACGGCGCGCTGCCTGGCCCCCCTGCGAAGGGCGCGGCGGCGTCAGCCATGGCGCTCGACATCGCGGGCGCGCATGTCGGAGGCAGGCTCGCAGACCCGTCGCTGGCGCTGCCCCCCAGGGCGGAGTGGCCGGCCGAGGTCCCGCGAGCGCCCCGCCAAGTCGAGTCGAAGCAGGAGCGGTACAGCATTGGAGCCAAATTGGTTGAGCTCGGCCTCGCGGCGCCGATCGCCGACAACCGCATCTTTAAGGTCGGCAGCCGCAGGGTGCTTGCCAGCGCCTTCGGCGCGCAGGAGAGCGGCGCGCCCGCGGCCGGCAAGGCGCGCGCGCAGCGGTTCATCATCAATACGGTTCCTGAACAGTTACCAGCGGATCATGCGTGACGACGTCGGGACGCTGAGCGCTTCGCCGTCGTGGGTTGCCGCCCCCGTCCCTGACGGCCACATGCTGCTGTGGTCCTCCGACGACCAGGCCTCCGCGTTCTACTGCCGCGAGCTGCCCGAGGCCTGGTAGCCGTTCATGGCCCTCGCCGGGGCCATTCCGAACGAGCTCATCGGGGTTGCAGGGCCTGGGAAGTTTCATATCGCCTTGCGCGTCATCCCAATTGCTGGGTCAACGCGGTCACGGTGTTCCAGCGCTGCCATCGGCGGCTGGGGATTGGCGCGCGCCCTCTTGCAGCGGGGCCCCCCCGAGCTTGGAGCGGCGGGAGGACAGGCCTCTCCCACTCAAGTCGAAGGATCTGGAGCAGAAGTGGATCCAGTATTACATCGACGACTGGGACCACGGCGAGGTCGTCCACAGCCGTCTCGCGGATGAGCTCGTCGGCACGGCGAGCGAGGCGCAGGCGGAGCAGTGCGAGGCGCGCCACCGCTCGGGCGTCAACGCGGCGCCGGCCAAGGCCAAGCACCGGGCGCTTATTCTGGAGCGGATGGGCGCAGGGCTCGACGGCGAGGTTGGCCGGGTCGGAGTCCCGGTTGAGAAGCTGCACCTGCTGCTGGGCTCCACGCTGTGGGGCATGGGCCAGCTGCGCCTCACCTCGCAGGCCAGTTTCATGTTTCTGGGGCGGTGCGTACGGGCCGCAGGGTTTCGGCGGCCGTTCATGGGCTTCCTTAACGACGTCTGGGCTGCTGGCCAGTGTTGGTGCCCGCAGGCGGCCCCACTCAGCATGTGCGACAAGCTCCTGGGCTTCATGCTGGCGCTGCCGCTGGCACTGACCTGCGGGCTTGGACCGACCCCTGCGTCATCGCCACGGACGCGAGCGAGCGCGCTGGGGGCATCTGCCACACCGCCGGCCTCTCCGAGCAGGGTCTCGCGCGAGCGCGCGTGGCGAGGCCTCTGTGGTCACGCTACGCCTGGGGGCCGTCAGATCCCTGTGAAGGGCGAGCTCTGGCGGCCGCGGATCGCCCTCGTGGAATTGGTCGCTGGTGCTGCTGGCGCTGCCGCGGCGGCCTCAAGGCTTCCAGCCACCGTCGTGGCGCACCGCAGCAGCGAGGTCGACCCCGCGGCGCGGCGGCTCGCGCGGCGGCGCTGGGCCGGCGTCGCCGAGCTGGGGAATGGCAAGGCAATCGACGCCGCGAGGTTCCAGGCCATCCTCGAAGCGCACAGGCACGACGCGGACTGGGTCGCCCTAACCGCAGGTAGCCACTGCCAGGACCTCGCGAGCATCAACGCCGTCGGCGAGGGCCTCGAGGGGCCGAGATCCATGGCTGTTTCGCCGCATCCCCGAGCTCATCCAGGCAGCCGAGGCGGTGTACCCGCAGCGGGTCATGTGGTTCGTGGAGAACGCCTTCAGCATGACCCTCGAGTCGCGGGCCGAGTTCTCGGCGGCGTTGGGTGTCACGCCAGGTTTCGTGGATGCCAGGAGCTTCACCCGCGCCCAGCGCCCGCGCTTGCTCTGGCGCTCCTGAGAGGCGCCGTCGCCCTTGCCAGCCGGCTGCCGCGCTGTCCCCGGGCGCCGCCGCCTACCGCAAGATCGAGCTGGAGGCGCAGCGGCCCCCCTTCACCGCCAGGCTGCACGCGGGGCGGCGGCCGCTGGGTCCTGAGGCGGACTTGCCGTGCTTCGCGCGGCCGATCATCCGGAAGCACCCGCCGCTGCAGCTGGCGGGCCTGGAGCGGGCCTCGGCAGCGTCGAAACAGAGGTGGATCGCGGACGACTGCTGCTACCAGGTCAACAACTACGAGGACTCCAGCCCGCTGTGGGACGCCGCTCGAGAGCGGGGCCAGCTTGCTGACCCCGAGGAGCGCGGCGCGCTGACGGGTTCGATCGCCTGTACTTTCAGGGGGCCGTGAAAGACAGCATCCCACCTGCTGGGCGCGCCGTCGTCATCGAGGGTCTCATTGACAACGCGTATTGCGTCCAGGTTGCGTCGTTCCTTTTCGTTTCGTGGCCGGCTCAAGTGGAAGCGCTGGCAGGGGCTTTTCCAGGGGGGCACTGTCGCGACGGGCGTCTGCGAGGCCAATTGGAACGCGGCCCCCGACTTCCAGCGCCTTGGACACCGCGACCCAGTCCTGGAGCGCAGCCTCATCCTGGAGTTCCTGCGGGTAGCCGACCGCGGGGGCTCGGACGTCAGGTTTGATTCCAGCGCGCCCGAGCGTAGCCGCGGGCCGGGCTGCGCACAAACTTGTGGGCTTGGCGGATCGCTAAGGGCTTCCCCTGGAAGTAGCCGCCCCACATCTCAGCGCTGGAGCTGGAGGCCGCGGTCGCTGGCGCGCGGTGGAAGTGCCGATCGGTGGAGAACCATCGCCGTCGCTACCTGCGCATCCTGGATGCCCAAGCGATCGCCGCCGTCAGCACCAGGGCGCTCCGGCGCCGCAACGCCCTCCACTTCGCGACGGGCGGCGCGACCCGTTGCGCGGCCACTGCGACGCGGACGACGCGCCGGCCAACGCCGACGCGCCGTCGAGGCGGCATTTCGGCATCACAGAAAAGACCACGAGAGTCGCGGCACGGGCAGCAGCGCGCCGGGCGGCTGCGCGGGGTCGGCCGCCCAGGGAGGCCATGGTGACGCCGCTCACGTTGGAGCGGTACCGAGCCGCTGTTGACGAGGTCGTCGACTTCTGGGTGGACGAGCGTCGGGATCCGCGGACGCCAGCCCAGGTCGACGCGGACCTCGCCGCGTTCATCGAGCAGCGGTGGGCTGCCAGAGGCACGCTGTTCGAGGTCAATAATGCGACAGCTGGCGCCTCGAATCCCTTTCCACCTGCGCGAGGCCATCTGCGTGAGAGCTGGCGCCTGGCCAGGGCGTGGCAGCGGCAGGAGCCCGCGAGGCGCGCGCTGCACTAGCTGCGTTGGCTAGGACTTTTGCTGCCGTGAGCCAGCCAGCCGCGGCGGCGGTGCTCGCGGCGGGTTTCGACACGTGCCTCCGCACGCGGCAAGCTCATGACGCTGCGCTGGAGCGACGCGCACCTGCATCCGGCTCGCGGCTACGCAGTCCTGCAGCTCCGGGGGGCCATGAGCCAGCACCAGTCGGGGGCTCGGGAGTTCGTCACGGTGCGGAGCAGGTTCGCCTTTCAGCTGCTGACAAAGGCGAAGGCGTCTGGAGCGGCCCAAGGCGCGTGCCTGGGCATGCCGGCGCTAGCTTCCCACCGCCTCTGTGGCCAGGTGCGCGAGCTACTGGGCTTCGAGGGCTCCAAGCTGACGCTCTACAGCTGGCGGCGTGGTGGCGCATCGGCGGACTTCAAGTCCCACGGCTCGATGGAGCAAAGGTTGCTGCGAGGCCGGTGGGCGTCGGTGCGCACGGCGCGGCTGTGCGTGCAGGACGCAGCTGCCGAGGCCACCACCCTGAACCTCGCGGCGGCGCAGCTGCGCCGTTGCCAGGCCTTGGCGCTGCGGCCGAAGCAGAGTGCAGGCTAAAACGTGCGGCGCCTGGACTTGCCTATTCTTTTGCTGAGCACAGGTGCCCAAAGGGGGGGTTAGGACACCTGCGAAAGGAGTTGCGAGTTGCCCTGTCTGTCCCCCCCTCTCTCCTCGCACCCGTGCTCCAAATTTCAAGGAGTGTTCATTACAGCAAATTGCAAATGTAGGCGGCTGTAGCCAGCAGGGGGTCCGTGGAGGCCTTGACTGCGAACGGCCCCCGGCGCGCTGTGTAGGCTTATCTCCAGTCGTACAGCAGGGTCCGTTGTGTACACGGCGCACGAGATTGGACCAGCAGTTCGTCGGGGGGCCCAGTAGTTGAGTTCCCAGGGCTTCTAAAGAGCTCCCTGGCGGAGCGCCCACAAATAGAGCAGAGTTTGGCATATGGTATTCTTCAAAGGGGGACTATGCTAGCTGCCTAAGTGAGCGCGACGCCGCTGATGACCACATCTTCCGGAGTTTGTTGGACCACCCTACAGACAGGGAGTTTCTTTCACTTCCAGCGTTCTAGTGGCACGCTGCGGCCTGGAGCCTTCACGTGCGTGAGTTAGTCCTGAGAGAGCTTGACTGCGAACGGCCCACGGCGCGCTGTGCAGGCCTATCTCCAGTCGTGCAGCAGGGTCCGATGTGCACACGGCGTGCGAGATTGGTCCAGCAGTTCACCAGGGGGCCCAGTAGTTGAGTTCCCAGGGCTTCTGGTCTAAACAGCTCCCTGGTGGAGCGCACAAACATAGGGCAGAGATTCGCACACATATATGTGTGTATAAATGTGTATATATGTGTATATGTATACATGCGAATGTTTGCTGTGGTTTGTTATTCAGTGAAAGGCCTGGATCAAATCCGCTTCGTCCGCCTTCCTACTTCATGGTTTCACTTGCCTCGCCTGACCGACGTTTATTCTGCTCTGGGTAATAAGAACCTCCTCCCGAGCAGCTGGGCCAGCGGTTCTTGCCCGACTTGCCGAAAAGCTGGCCCAATTTGATGAGCACAACCGCCCCTCCAGCGTGAACAACAGAAGTTGGCCGAGGCTTTGTTTAAGAAACCTCGGAGAATCTGTCCCAGTTTCCTAAAATGATGTGGTTATTGATCAGACTTTCGGCTGTAAGCGTGGGCGTACCCCCTGCACACCGCGGGTCCTTTTTGGCCCTGCAATGTTTGCCCGCGGCGGGGGGTGATGCTGGACTGTCGGCGGGGGTGGCGCCCCCCCCCAACACTTAGCCGTCGGTTGTGAAAGTAGATCTTTTTGGATCCTCAAATTCCACTCTACCCGGGGGGGGGTCCTCCCGCATTTGGTATCGTTCGAGCGTGTGCATTCGTTCTCGGCGGGGACCATCGAGGAGCATCCTGGATCATCGGGCGAGAAATCAACGCACGAAACCGAAATATGCACGGGGAGTGGACGTCCGAACGATGACGAGGGGGGGGTCTTTGGCGCGGCAATGGTTGCCAGCGGCGGGGGTCGATTTGGGACTGTCTGCGAGGCCCCCCCCCTTATTCTATGAGCGAGAAAAAGACGTACACGTACATGGACCCACGTTATTTTCGAAAGTACGCATCGCGCGAACGGTCGTAACACGAGGCTGATCTCGCGGACTGGGGAGCCGTATTCATGTACGTGGTTGCGCGCGTACGTCCTTTGGTTTTGCGCGTACGCAGAGCATGCAGCTTGGGACGCGTCAAGCACAGCCCAGTCTGGCGGCCTAGGCGGTGGGAAAGCTGCACGTGCCACGAATCGGGGGGCGCCGCGGCGCTGCTGCGGCGGCAGGAGGGTCAGATTCGTGGGGGTGGTCTGTGAAAGCGGCCGCGCTCCCCCGCACTGCTCCCACTGGTCGCCGGGGCAGCACTGGGCGGGTCACATGTTCGGGGGGGTGACGCATCGATTCCCAAATCGCCCACTCCTCGCCGAGAGGGGCCCGATAGCCCACCCGCCCCGGACCGTGCCGCTTCGCTGTTGGGGGCCAATCGCCGATCCATCTGCGGTGTATCGCCGATTCCCAGTCGATGTTTCCCCCCAGCCTGAGGGTGGTTCCTGGATCCAAGGAAGCGCAAGCATGGATCAGCGACGCGTGGATTCAAGCGACGTGGCCCATTCCCGTACAGAAACGGCGCGCTCCCTCGCCAAATGAGGCGGCGCGTGCTTCGTGTTCCAAGGGGTAGTTTTCCCGATCCGTGGATCTGGCGCCCACGCGCCAGATCGATGGATCTCCAATGCATGTCAGCATGTGCCCGATAATTACATATATACACATGGATACATCAACATCTATATAGTTATATCTATATGTATACATAATTCCCCTCCGGCGTTCGACCCCACGCTATCCGCGACATTGTCAGACCAGGACGGGTTTGTTCAGTCTAGTGTCCTCGCTATTGGCATGGCCATTGTTTGCCACAGAGCCACCGAACGGACCTTGAATGCGTGGCACTTCAGGGCTGCATGGTACTTCAAGGGCGTATTGCTTGTTAAATGTTGCCGCCCTCCTACAGCCCCCTACAACGCTGCCCTCCTACAGCCACGCCAGATCTCCAGACTCTGCTTCGTGCACTGCCATCTAGACTCGGCCTCATCAGCCGCTTCTTTCCTACTCGTCGCTCTTGGCATATCCAGCCACCCTGGTGCTTCCAATCTCGCCAGCGCTTCCCACAATCTTATCCGATACAATTGCTCCAGCGCCTCGAGTCCATCTGGGCTCTCGCATGCCATCCCCGCCTTCACTTGCAGGGTCCACAAATTCCGCATCGTCTAACTTCCCTAGCCCTTTCAGCCTCTCGACACCCACCTCCCTCTTCCTGCCCCTAAAGCACGTTCAGCCCCGCTAGCCCCATCCAGCCCCCTCGGCGTATGCCGCATCTTAGACCTGATCGACATCATTGCCCGGACACCCCTCCCCGGTGTGAGGCATCGCTGGATTCCATGCGACGGGTGGAGCGGATGTTCGGCAGAGGCGCCTTGGACAAGCACCTCGAGATTTTCGCGGAGGCCATTGCGAAGCAGAGCTCGGCGCCCGGCGGCGGCAGCCGCGCAGGCGTGCGACCGACGAAACATCCCCCAGGGGCAACATCCGGGAGAAGGGGGGATCACACTTGGGAGGTCGCCAGCTCCTCACGAGGATCGAGGTTCGAGGACCGTCTCTCTCCGGGCGCCAGCGTTGCTGGCGGCGTGCTTGCACGAACAAGTGCAGAGCTTCGCCGTGGAGTTGGTGCGCGACCTCGGCTTGGGCCGCCATTGGCGAGGCGCCTTCTTGTCGCGGGCGCGCGCTGCCACAGCCGAGCAATTGGCGCCCAGCCTCGTTCGGCAGCGTTCTGGTATTGCTAGGAGGCCGGGAAGCGAGAAGATATCCGCCCCCATGCCTCGTCGTTTCCTTTCTTGAGTCCGCTCGTCTCGCGTTGCCTGCTCGGCAGCGCGCGCTCCTGCCCCAAGGCCCCCTCCTGGGGGGGGGGGTCTAGCGGGGGGGGGGGGCGCCGCCCAACGCAGACCCGAAGTGCTGCCCTCGCTCCCTTTGGCGTTGCAGTTGCCCCCTCACCCACTGTCGCTCGCCCCCCCCACCCCACCACCCCTCCCCTCCTCCCTCCCTCCCTCCCTCCCTCCCTCCCTCCCTCCCTCCCTCCTCCCTCCCTCCCTCCCTCCCTCCCTTCCCTCCCTCCCACCACCACCCCTGGGAAGGCAGTTCGGCAGCTCCACAAGTGCCCTGAGCCGCAGCACGGCCCCTCGAATCCCAACCTGATGAGTTCAAGGGAGCCGAGCTCAGATTCAACGTGCGTGATTAAGATTTCAGTTGAAAACCGACAGTTCGAGCTATGGTGTAATCTACGTCAACGCATCGTGACCTATTGCGTAAACCATTGAACGGGTAGTAGAATGTTCCATCGCACTCAGCCAATCTAGACGCGAGTTCACAAGATCTGTGCAAAGCGGGTCGGCGCATTCTAGATTCAGTCGAACTCCAAATGCACCACACGGTAATATTGCGAAGGCCTTGCGGCCGGTGCCGAAGACCCAGACGGGGGACGGCGGCGGCGGCGGCGAACACGACGACGACGACGACGACGCTGACGTGGTCAGAGTCCTCAGAGATGGTTCTTGGGGTCTCTTCGGAGCGCTCTCGGGGCCTCTGGAGGGCAGTTTGGGAGCCTCTTGGGGGCCTCTTGGGCCTTCCTTGGGGCCGTCGTGGGGGCCTGTTGGGCCGTCTTGGGGCCACCCTGGGGGCCTCTTGGGCCGTCTTGGAGCGTCGGGAAGCCGAGAAGGCGATAACGCCAAAACCGAACAAAAACTTTTGGAACATGCATGAAATTTACCTCGTTGGGCCCTCGTGGGAGTGCCCTTGGAGACTTCTTGAAGCGTCTTGGAGGCCTCTTGGGTTGTCTGGAATTGGGCGTGTTGAATCGACCGCTCGGCGATTCAAGGCCCTCTTGGACCGTCTTGGCGGCCTCTTGGGGCATTCTTGGCCCGTCTTGGGGCTTTTTGGAGATCCGGGCCCCCCCGGGGTCATGGCATTCTGACCAGGGACTCCCTCTTCTATCCCCCCCCAGGGAGTTCCCCCCAGGTCCCTTCCTAGGCAGTGAAGGGATCAAATTGAAGGGCTTCCCTTCGACTTGACTGCGACGTTCTTCAAATTCATTGCTCCTTTATTTCCTTGGGGCTGACGGCGACGACGACGACGAGGACGACGACGACGACGAGAATTCAAACGGGCTTCCTGTCCCTTAGGGTCGCCTAGAGTGCCTTAGAGTCCTCGGGAGCCCTCCAGAGCATCCGGCGCCGCCGTCGCCGTCGGTGTCGCCGTCAGCGTCGTTCTCGTCGTCAGCAGCCGCCACCATCGCAAGTTTAATAACAGCCGCCTCGGCAACTTCTTATGCCTTTCTTCATAACCACAGCGCGCCCTCCTCCGTGGCCATTTTGATTGAAGTTGGCTTGGCCCAGCCATTTCCGCTCATGCCGTTTGGGCTTACGTGGCCAATGTCCTTTCATTGGTCTTGGCCGTGCAAGTTTACATACAGTCAAGATTGAGGGGCTTGATGTCCCAGCCAAACTGGAGAAGCGGATTATTCGATGGCGATGGGGGCATGTTTGTAAGAAACGTCAGTCATACTCAGCTCCTGCCTTGCCCATTGGTTTGGATCTTCTCCAGAGTCACTTCAAACGCTCAGCCAATTCAAGTCTGTGCATGATGGGCACATCCGCGACACTGGTCGGCTCATCTCAGGACATGCAACGAAGGGGATTGGAGAGCCTCCTGGGGCCACCTTGAGGCGGAGGAGGAGGAGGAGGAGGAGGAGGAGGAGGAGGAGGAGGAGGAGGAGGAGGAGGAGGAGGAGGAGGAGGAGGAGGGAGGGTCGTAAAGTTTCCTCCCCCCTCTGGGGCCATCGAAATCGCCCCTTGGGGCGTTCTTGGGGCCCTCGTGGGGCGACCGTGGGCGCTCTTGGGGCAGTCTCGGAGGCCTCTTGGGCCCTTCGTGGAGCTCTCGTGGGCCATCTCAGGGCCATCTTGAGGCCTCAAAAGCGCATCGGAAGCGAAAAGGCGAGAGAAGGCAAAGACCAGTGGTTTTCTTCAAAAGTTTGAAGAATTTCTGCTTCTCGAGGAGGTCCTGAGGGGTCGCCAAAAGCACCTGGAGCCGTCTTGTGGCCCTCTTCGGGCCTTTTGGAGGCATATTGTCAGCTATCTTGATCCAGGTTGGGCTATCGTGAGCCATCTTGGAGGCCATCTTGGGTTCTCAGAGGCCCTATTGGAGCCATTTTGGGCCATCTTGGACGCTCTGGCCGCGGGGGAGGGGCCAAAACACCCCCTGGACAGCAAGCCGTCGAGCTCACTCCCCCCGCCCTCCCAACACATGAATAACACCCGAGCCTCACCATGTTCAGCGGTCGACTTTGGATGGGCAGCTGCTGGGAACTAAAACCGACCAAATGTCCGCGACGCTGGGGCGAGGTGAGCCACGTGTGCCAGGCGCGCCACGCGCGCCAGGCACCCCTGGGGCCCGAGCGTGCCAGGCACGCTTGGTGCGCCAGATGCGCCACGTGCTCCGCGTGCGCCAGGTGTGCCGCATACTCCAGCCGCGCCAGGTGCGTCACGTTCGGGGCACGCGCATAGTGTGTCAGGTGCGCCCCCACGTCGGGACAGCACACATCAGGCATGCGTGACAACACACATCGGGAAACACGTCGGCCCCCACCATCCATGTCGAACAGCAATGCCCATCACTGTGTCTAGTAGGCCTGCGCACAGCAGGCCATACACCACCACCCCCGCCGTCCCTGTCAACATCGACTTGGCAGTGATCGCGGGGTGGCCGCGCATGATTTGGATTTAGCCGCGGGGTTTTCAAGGTCTCCAGCAGCTTCGCGGATGGTAGGCGGTCAGTTTTCAAAACGCGGTTCTCGCATCAATGCATGAGTTCGCCTTACCAGTGTCCGACAGCTTCACGGATGGTGGGCGGTTGGTTTTCAAAATGGGTTTCTCGTTTGAGAGTTCTTTCAATCACCATGGCCGCACGGTCAATATTGCGCAAAAGATGCACGCATCGAGGGCGGCTGGTTTTCAAAATGGAATTCTCGCTTGAGACATCTTCAAGCCCCATACCCAGCTATAGCTTCACGAATGGAGTGCGCACTGTGTTCAAGATGGCCAGAAGATGTATAACTATAGAAAAGCATCACGGATGGAGGGCGGCCCCGATTCTGGATGGGGTTCTCGTCTGAGGTTGTTTCTCGAGTGTTATAATCATGTTTTTAACATGTGCAATACGTACACGGATTGAGGGCATTTTTTCTCAACAGGATTATCGTTGGGCGTTACGTCACAGCATGTTCAACATAAGTATGCTCTTCGTGCAGTTAGAAGGATTGAGGGATGGATGAGTTTCAAAGCGGGGCCCTCGCATGATGGTAGGCCCATGATGCGCTGGTCGTTAAGGGGGGGGCTCGCCGCATTTCAAAGGAATGAGTCCAGGGACCTGTGAGGAGGGGACTTGGAACGGGGGGCTCATTTAGGCGTCTCTGACGCATCCTGAGGTTACTCCTCAACCTCTGACTGGGTGCAATCGGGACGACCGCTCCCCCGCACAGGCCTCATCCTGCAGGCGCTGGCGGACCTGTGCTCCCCGGGCGCGCTGGCTGACCTGAGGCGCAGCCTGCTGGAGGCCGCGGGCGGGGGGGAGGAGTCAGGAGGAGGAACGAGGAGGAGGAGGAGGAGGAGGAGGAGGAGGAGGAGGAGGAGGAGAGGGAGGAGGAGGGGGACGAGGAAGGGTTGGGGAAGAAGTGCATGGAATTATCTGTCAGGCAGGAGGGAGAGGAAGAGGCAGAGGCACGTGGGAGAAGGGAGGAGCGAGGAGGGGGGAACAAGGCGCGAGGAGCGAAGAAAGAGGAGCGAGGACAAAGGTGGATGAGGAGGAGGGGTGAGGAGCGATGAGAAGGAGCGAGGAAAGGGACAGGGAGGAGGAGGAGGAGGAGGAGGAGGAGGAGGAGGAGGAGGAGGAGGAGGAGGAGGAGGAGGAGCTCGAGTCGCGCGCAGCCGTTGCCCGGACGCCTCCCTCCTCACCCGCTCTTCCCCCTTCACCCTTGCGTTCCCTCCCCCAACTCCGGGGCCATGGACGACGAGGGGGGGGGAGGGGGGGCGACGTGAACGAGGGGCGCAGGCGGCGGCGGCGGCAGGCGAGCGCGGACGCGGACGCGCCAGCCGCGGCGGGCGCTGCGGCGGCCGCGGTGGCGCGCTGGTTCGTCTCGGCCCCCACTTCGAGGAGCCTCGCCATGTGCGCAACGTGCCTGGGGGAGATACCCGCAATGGTGCCCCGGGAGCGGCGCGCGGGGGCAGGCGCGCGGGTGCATCATATCGGGTGCGTGGCGCTTTGGTGCGGGCCACTTCAGCAACTGGCGGGGTGGCGCGCCGTCACTCTGGACAAGCAGGCCGAGGCGCAGGCCGCGTGCGCGGCTGGCGCACTGGCGGGCAAAGGAGGAGGACCAGGAGACGGAGGGGAAGGAGCTGGAGCTGGAACCGGAGGAGCGGGACATGCCAGCTGGGAGGGGGAGCTGTCGGTGCTGCCGCCGCGGACGCCGCGCAGGTGCAGTACGGGGAGCTCTTGCGCATGGAATTCTGGGACATGGTTTCTTGGGACTCCCTGCGCGACCCAGTCTCCACGGTGCGCGCGGCGCCGTCGGCCGTCCAGTACGCCATCGCGGACCTCCGGAAGGCCCTGGCCGACGCGGCGCTCGGCGCTGGCGGGGCGCCAGAGGAGGCGCGGCACCTGAAAGCGTCCCTGATCGTGGACAGGCTGCTCTTCGCGTCGTCGTCGAGGCGGTGGAGGGGCGTGAGGAGAGGTCAGCAAGGGGAGACGCTGGCGCGAACTCTGGTTCGGCGCGTCAGGCTGGCATGGGAAGGGGCGTGGAGCGTCCTCTGGCTGGAGTCCGAGGCCCCGGGTCGTGGACAGGGCGGGCCCGCCAGGACGGAGGCGCAGCAGCTGGCCATAGACATGGCGAGCGTGGCCTCGGCGCTCGCTGAGGACGACGGTCGGGAGGCGTTGCGCGCGGTGGACGGCAGGATCCCCATGACGCCGGACGCGAAAGCCAGGCGCTGCCTCCCGGCTCTGTTCCCGCAGGCCGCTTCGCAACCAGCGTTCCCGGTGGGCGTGCCAGGAGACGAGGACACCGACCGCTTCCTGTACGAGTTGGGCCAGGCGTACCCCCGCGCCACTCGGAACAGGGGCGCCGGCCCTGGCGGCGCCCGAGGCGAACGCTGGTCGTGGATGCCTGGGCACGCCGAAGCGTGGGAGAGCCGCGCGCAAGTGTTCCTCCACCTGCAGCTGGGGCGAGCCGCGGGAGAAGCGCACAAGCCGCGGCTGTCCGCGCGGATCCTAGCCGGCATCCGAAAGCCAGACAAGGTCCAGCCCTTGGCGTTGGGCAACTTCCACAGGAGGGCCGCTTCCAAAGCTGCGAGCCGCGCGTTCCGAAGCAGAGTGGCGGCAGCGCTCGGAGTGACAGAGTATTTTGTTGGGGACGCACGTGGTCCGAGCGCATGCACCAGGCTGCCTTGCTGGACCTCGACAGCCGACCGGGCTGTTGCAAGCTCAGCTTTGACGCGAGCAACGCCCACAACGAGTTCAGCCGAGAATCGGCTGCGAGAGCGGTCCGCGAACTGGTCCCTGACATGCTCCCTTGGGTCCGCCTTAGCCTCTGCACCGACACCGCGCGCGTGCACGTGGCCAGAGTCGGCACGAGAACCCGCCCACCCAAAGAGCGTGCTGGAGAGCCGAGCCGGCGCCATTGCCACCAGGACGACCTGGACATGATTTGCGCCACCGCCGCCGCCGCGCAGCCCGCCGAGGAGGCGTTTGCGCGGGCCTGTGCTGCGGCTGGTTTGCGCGGCAAACCGGCGAAGACCAAGCTCAGCCCGGGGCGGGAGGCGGACGTGGCCTGGAGCTTCGGGCGCTGGCGCACCGGCACGGAGGGCCCTCCGCGGCGGGCGTGCCCGCTGCCCCCGCGGCCGCCCCGGCCGAAGGCAGCCTGCTCCCCGAAGGCGCCCCCGAGGTGGCGGCCTTGGCACAGAACCGCGCCTGCTTCTTCCCGCGGCTCCATCAGCTGCAGGCCGCCGGCCTAGACCAACATATTGTGACGGCGCTGCTGTGGCACATAACGGCCTCGGACATCACGTTCCTGGCCCGCGCGCGCGGACCCCCTGCGGCCGAAGCCAGGGCGCTGGGCGCGGCGCTGGCCGCGGAGGCGCAGGGCGCCCTGCCGCGCGGGCAGCAGCTGGACGGGCACGCCCACAGGCAGCTCTTCCTGAGCGGACGAGACGGAGCTCGGGGCTACAGAGCGCAGAGCTGACGGCGTTGGCGGCGCACGCCGCCTCTTGGCACGTCTGCTTGTCGCACTGCCTGCGCCGGCTTGGCCTCACGGACGCGAGCGCCCTGGCCGCCCTGAGCCCTTGGGCGCGCCGCTGCCTCCTCCCAGCGGCCACCGCCACAAAACAGACATCGCTGGAGGACGCGACCGCCCAGGTGGGCGACGAGGCCCCAGCGGCAACGCAGCATTCCCTGGCTTCGGTCCCACTTGCTGCGGCTGCCCGCCTGGTCGCCGGCCTGGCCCGGCGGCGGGCGAGGGCCCGGGCGCGGCTCCTCGCGCTCGGCCGGCGGCACAGGGGCGAGCAGCTGGCTGCAGGCGCCCGCGCGAGCCTGCCACTGCCTCACCGGCGCGCAGTTCGGCATCGCGACGGGGGCCCGGCTGAACCTCGACCTGCCGTTCTGCATTAGGCCCCGCTAACACAGGCGCCCAGACGGCAGCGTCTGCGGCGCGCCGCTGGACCCGAAGGGCCGCCGCGCTCGGAGCTGCCCAGTCGGCGGGTGGCCCGTGCGCCGGCGCGACGCTGGCTGCGCGGCGCCGGCAGAATGGCGCGAACAACAGGGCTGGACCGTGCACCGCGAGGCCGTGCTGCCCCACGCCTCGCCGCAGAGCCACGAAGCGCGAATGGATCTCGTGGCCCGCGCGCCAAGCGTCCCGGCGCCACTCCAGAACGACCTCGCGGTCACGAGCGCAGCCTTGCAGGACGCCCTGGCAAACGGGGCCGCGAGGCGGAACGTAGCGGCTGCCGCCGCCGCGGAGCGCCGGGAGCGAGCTCGCTACCCCGGCGCGCTGGCGATCCCGTTCGTCGTTGAAGACCGCGGGAGATTCGGCGAGGACGCGGCTGACATCGCGCGTCAGCTCGCGCCCGCGGGAAGCGCGGCGCGTTCCGCTTCCAGAGCCTGAGGAGCGCGTTGCAGCGGCACGCCGCGGACGCGGTCCTCTCGGCCACGCAGGCGCGGCCGCGGCGAACCGCCGCCGCGCTCGCGCCGGCGCAGCACGGGGCCGCCGCGCCGCCGCCCCGAGGGCCTGGAGCGCCGCAGCCAGGCGCAGGCCCAGGCTAAGGCCGCGCGAGCGCCGCCGCCAAGCGCCAGCCACTGGGGCTAGGGCCGCGGGCGGGCGCCGCGCTGGGCCACTGGGGCAGGGAGGGCGCCGGACGCCGCTTCTGTCGAGGGCGGGCCCCGGGCGCGGGGCTGGCGAGGGCGCAGGCCGGCGCCGCGCCGCGGCTGCGGGCGGCCAGGCTGGCGGCGCGGGGGCGGCGCGGCGCTGCCGGGCAGGCGAACGCCGCGGGGCTGGGCGCGCGCCGGGCGGGGCCCCGGACGACGTCTGCGCCGAGGCGGCGCGCTGGAGACCAGCAGGCCGCGGGCGGCGGCAGGCGTGCGCGGGGCGCGGGGCAGGCGCGGCGGCCGCTGCCGGCGGCGCGGCGGGCGCCCAGCGCAGCCGGCGGCGGGGGCAAGGCTGGCGCGCAGGGGCGGCGCGGGGGCGGCCGGGGCGACTGCGGCGCTGCTGGGCCGGGCGGCGCCTGGCGGTGGGACCGCGCTGGCGCTGCACTTTCCGGAGGAGCTGTGGCGCCTGGCAGAGAGACCGCAGGCCGCTGGCCACGCGGCCTGCTGCGCGTCGCCTCCGTGCTCCCGGGCACGCGAGGTAGAGGCACACCCCCTCGGCTCCGGGGCCTGCTAGCCTCTGAGCGGCGTGCTTGTCCTGGGGTTGGGGGGTTGCGCCGGCCCCCGATCAAAATGCTTCCGGCGCGCGGCAGACACGCGGCCGCCGGAAGAGGAGGAGAAGGAGGGGAGCAATGGGAGGAGGAGGCACGGGGAGTCAGAGTTTTCAGTTAAATGAGTTCGAGGGGCTGGAGGTGCGGCAGGAGCGGCGCTCCCTGGGCGTTCCGCTGGAACTGCGGCACCGTTTGCCGCAAGCCGTCAAGGGGGAGGACGAACTTGGAGGCATGATGAACACCAACTCGTGTCGTCTTGAACAATACTGTGGAATGTTGAAGGCCGCCTTGAGTTATCTGACACTAAGTGTGGGCCATATTGGGCCATCCTGGACGCTGTAACCCCATCGCGCCCCCCCCCCGTCCAGACCCACGGGAGAGAGGAGGGGGACGAGGGTTTAAAGCCATACCCGTAGGGAAGAGAGAGTTGAAACAGAAGCGCCTCAAACCACATATGCCCAGAGGGGTGGTAGATTCGGCGATCGACTTCCCGATGGAACTCCACACGGCCTCACCGGCTTCACGTGCACAGTATGGTGCATCCACTTGCCTTCTTGCGCCGCTGCCCTCCAGAAGTGGGACGGGGAGCAGCGGCAGCAGGAGGAGGAGGAGGAGGGAGGGGTAAGAAGGCGGTATCTAAACTCATAGACGGCCGTTTCCCCCCAGGTCAGGAGGCCTGGCCAGACGAAGTGGGTCAGGGGCAGGGAGCAGAGGAGCAGGTTTGCAAAGCGCATGTCGCCCCTCCGCTTCATGCGCGGATCTTGGGACCCGAAGTGTGCGCCATCAGAGTTCACACCGCGCGACAGGCCACTTGACGCCCCCAGCCTGGCGCGCCCAGCGACGGTCTGAACCGCGCGTGCCGCCGCGGGGCGAGCAGTTTTCACAGCGTTTTCCCATGGCCCGCTCCCTCTCTACCCTCTCTCCCTCTCGCGGCCTCTCAATATTTTGGTTCACTCCCTTCCCCCCGCCCCCTTCCCTTCCCTCCCTCCCATCCCCTTCTCTCCCTCCCATCCCCTCCTATCTTCCTCTCTCCATCCCCCTTCCCCCTCCCCTCCCTCTCTCCGTCCCCGTTGTTTCTTGAGGCCAGCACCATACCATCCTATTTCCTTGTTGTTGTATCGTTGCCATGCAGCGTCTCCATCGGCCTCCTTGGGGAGGATCGAAGCGTTGGGAAGTTTGGGATCGTCTTGAGCCTCCAGGGCCCTCCGTGCGAGACCTCCGCAGAATCACACCACAACTTGGTCGTCGGCTGCTTGTCGACGCCATTCGATCAGTTGTGCTGCCCTCGGTTTTAATCCGTTCCTCCGCGCATGACTGAAGGCAACCTATCCTATGATTCGAGTTTTTCGAGACATGAGCCCTTGCACTTCTCGACGCCTTTCCCGAGGCGTATACTCTTTGTTAATTGATTGTCTGTCCCCCGCCCGTGGCATCCTTCCCAACACACTCCAGCCGCGTTTTTACTCGTCGATTTTTGGCAGGAGGAGGACGAGGAGGGCTTAGATGTAGAAGAAAGAGAGGGCCTTTGCTAGTCAGCCCGTATTGCCATGCGAGCCTTCCCTGCCTTTAGTACCATAGGCGCGCGTCCGGTGCGATTGCAAACTGAGCATACCCAAGACGGGAGTGCCTTTGCACATCGAGCGCTCAACAAGTCTCTACTTCGCGCCGTGGTATGCATTATGCATGAACGGCGGGATAAGAGTGTCTGACCGAGAAGCAGGTGCACACGTCGAAATGTTGCAGGAGATGCGCGAGCGTACGCATGTGCAGTTTCAGAAATGCGTGCACGCATTATCCCAGCACGACACCCTGGTGTTTAGCCGGTGACCATGCGATGCAATCAAAATTGTGCAGTGGGCAACACGACATTGCCCAGCTTGGGTCTGCGCGACCGTACCATGATGTGGAAAATGAATTCCGACACGCTGCTTTCGCATGAGACCGTCAAGATAACCATAAGCGAATATAATAAGGTAAATTTGTTACGATGGCCCCGCTAAACCTAGGTACTTCGATCCCAGTTGTGCAACTACTCGCACATGGTGACTGACGCGCACATTTGACCCATTGTCGGTCGAGAGGCAGGATGACATGTGATTCGGATAGCCTTGATGTGGAGACACACCATCATTTCAAACTGTGATGGTTGGAGTGCCCTGCTTCGGCTCACAATGGTCGGCGGGTTTTTGCGACGAGGGTTCGTGGGGTGAGTGCCGAGTTCGCTTTCAAGACAGGAGAACAGAGAAGAGGGCAGGCGACGGCGTCCCAGGGGTTCTCGGGTGGTCTTAGGGGTTGTGGAGGATCCATTCATCTACCTTCTGGATCCCTTTCTGTTGGCGTGGAAGCTTCGTGGAGCTCATTTCCTCATTGGGTGAGTAAATACCAACAGTACTTGATGTCGTGGACTCCCCACAGGGAACGGGATCCACTGGGGCCGTGGATCTGCAAAACAATGCTATGATTCTTCGGGGAGAGGGGTTCCCTGTCAATCGGCCCGTCTGTCGATCGTCGTCGCTGGTCGGTCGGTCGTTCGGCCAGCTGTCGGTCGGTCGGCACGTCGGTCCGGCGGTGGTCGTCATCGGTCGGTCGGTCGTCGTCGTCGTCGTCGTCGTCGTCGTCGTCGGTTGGCCTGTCGTTGTCCTCAGCTGCGGCCGAAGGATAAAACAAAATCCGGCCTGCGGCGGCGGCGCGAAGCGGGCACCCATCATTCTGCTGAGCACTGCAATGCACAATGCCGCAGTTCTGGTGCGTGTCGAGGTGATCGGCGTCGGAAGGCTCAGCGTCCACCTGCTGATGCCCATCATTGTGGCCAGCGTCGTAGCCGTAGCATCCGTTTCGGTACCTGCCCATCCGTTTCGGTGTTTGGCCGTCCGTTCTGGTACCTGAAACCACAGCTTTTTTTCTGTATTTGGAGGCATCCGACTCGGTACTTAAAGCCATCCGTTTCGGTCCCTGCAGGCATCCGTTTCGGTACCTGCTAACATTCGTTTCGGTACTTGAGGCCATCCGTGTCGGTACTTGGGGCCATCCATCCCGATACTTGAAATCATCCGCTTCGGTACCTGAAGCCATCCGCTTCGGTACCTGAAACCATACGCTTCGGTACCTGAAGTTTGACGCTTCGGTACCTTAAGCCATAAGTTCTGGTACCCTTGAGGCGACCCGTATTTATAGTTGAAGCCTTGTGTTTCGGTATTTGTAACCATCCGTTCCGGTTTTTCGGGTTTTATGTTTCGATCTCCGGTCTATTTAGGGCCATCCGTTTGGGCAATTAGGGAAAACCATTTCGATCATTGTGACCCCTCGTTCTCGCTCGTACTCCCTCCCTCGATCAGCCTCAGCGTGTCGGGGTGGGTTCAGCTCGGAGAACTCGATCGAAACGACCGATGCCCTGCTATCGCGGTCAATCCCCCGCTGCAACTGCTCTGGGAGATAGGCGCTCGTTTTGCTTGGGCCCGAACGCCGGCGCTGCAGGTCAGCATGTCAGCCCAGTGAAACAGAGGAAAGCGGGTTTTCCCCCCCAAATCACACTGATATTGTTTTCTCTGACTAAGCGTGCTTGCGAGCCGACGCTGGCTCAGTTCAACAACAAACAAGAAATATGTAAATCTGGAGGTGCCGCTCACTCAAGATAACTTGAGCGACTGTGTCATGTAGTAGCTTATCCCGTCGAGGATCGTCCGGCCGTCGGTGTTCTCGACCGACTCAAGAGTTCTTGTTTTTGCTTCTCGAGGCGGATAGCCTTGACCTCTGCGCGAAGCTCCTGCTCTTCGGACCACCTTGTCGTCTCTCGGTCCACGAGCAGTGTGTCTCACAGGCGGCAGCGCACCTTCTCCTTGTACTGGTTGGTGCCAACAGCCGTGAGCTGATTCGCTGGATGCATACATTCGTCTGGGTCAACTCTGCATGTACTCCGTGACTTGCCTTCTCCTTTCTCGTTGCCCTTGCCCTTCGGGATCTCCTCCGTGTCGCAATTAGCTCGACGGCATTTGCTGCATCCTGCGACCACCAGCTGGTACGCCTCTAGGATATCGTCCTCCAGCACGTCGCCCAGATCATGCTCCACCTGCTTGTAGGGCGCACGCTCCAAGCGCTCATGTAGTCTGCGAGCCTTATCCATTGGTAATTCCGTCGTCTTCTTCCTGGATGTCGATCCTCCGGACTGCTCAGTTTCGCCTGGGACCTCGACCCACTCATCGCCGTCATTCGGGACGGAGACGTTGTGATTGGCCTTTTTGCGAGTCCTCGGCTGACACTCGCACTGGACTACCACCATCCGGCACACCGCACACACCAGCAGCGTTGTACCAGCTCCAACGGCGCCTCCTCCGATCTCATCGTTCTCAGCACCTGCGGAGTCCATCATGTAGATCTCCTTCACATCGTCCAGGTCCACAGTACCGTCCGTATTCAGATTCTCGTCCGATTCTAAAAACACACCTCCGTCCGAAATGACATTAGCGTTCTCGTGGTGCTCGATGTCCTTGGTCATGTCCATTTTCTTCAGGTTGTGTTTCTCCGTGAAGTCCTTCTCGTAGCGCTCGAGAGCCTCCTTGGTCGGTGCGTATATCGTCAGCAACTTACGCATATGGGTCGGAATCCTCCAACGCTTCGCCACCTGGTCCAGTCCTGACCAGTCGACCATATCCTCGAGGTTCTCGTAGTAGATGTCGTCCTCGCGCTGGCCCAGCATCATCCGCCAGCGGAGATAGTGCTTGGGAGCAGGTCGAGCCGCATGCGCATTGTACCTCAGGTCTGCGATGCAGACCTCGAAGTATGTGCAGCCTTCCCGTACAAAAGGCTGGTCGGCAGGTCGATGTCGACGAGGATACTTCGAGCGATAGTACTCGCCCCTGCGACCCTTCATCTCCATCCGTTGCTCAGAAATGATGTGCTCCGCCCTGGGGTCCTCCGTCAAACGGTGCTCGCCCGTCCGGAGCACATACCTCATGTAGTCGCCCGCGCGGACGTCTTGCTTGGTAAGACAGTCGGCAAGCATTTGCTCGGTGTTTACCCACTTGCTCACCACGCTGTTGAACTCAATGTCGTTCCTGAGCGACTCGATGTCGATGAGCAGCCGCTTCTCGGGCGGAACCGCCCCTCGCTTCTGAAGCAGGTCGTAGAGCGACTTGCAGTCAGTGACCTCCACCATCTTGATCGCCTTTACGTCGTCCATGTGGGTCCGGTAGCCTAGCCAAGGGTGCAACTCCACCAGGTGTTGTGTCAGCATGTCACCACTCTCGACCGCCTCCAGCGCTGCCATCGTCTCGGCTGCCAGGGTACTCCGTACTACCCGCTTGATGCGATATGATCGCAACAGCATCGGGGTAAGCTGGCAGGCTTCCCGCGTGGGAACTGATCTTCAGTGTTGTCCGCGAGCAAGATGACCAGGCCCGCCTGGCTAGTTCGCCTCCTTTGTCTTCCGACGCTCAGCCGTGATGGGAATCTTCTCGATGCTCTCCGCGTACTCTTTCTGGCTCCACGTGATCGCGCCGTTGTCGTTCTGCCTGAGGAAGCGCCCGCAGTGGTGGAAGCCCACCTTCGCCGTCTGCCACTTGCCGCAGCAGTGCACCTTCCTCACTTTGGCCACCTGATTCGCGAAGAACTCGGGCGATCCCGCGACGAGGTCGTCGTCGACGCGCGCCCCGATCAGACCGATCAGCTTCCCCTTCTCATCGTGGAAGATGAAGAGGGCTGGGCACAGCTTGGATCTCGAAGCCCCGGGAAGCGACAGGATGGTGTCGCCATGCTCCTCGTACCACAACAGAGGCGCATCGTTCAACCCGTAGATGCCCTTCTTCGCCTTCAGGATAGCCCCTTCCTGGACGAACGGCCATCCCAGCTCCGGCGCCGCAGGCATGCCGCTTTTGGGAACGCGGAGGTACACGCGCCTTGAGCTGTCGAGATACCTCTCATTCGGAAATGCCGAAACTACGTCGCCCTGCTCGAGGCTCCAGCCTTGCTGGCTGGCAGTTTCCTGGGTGATCATCACCGCGGCCGCGCCCGTGAGCGCCGGCGCGTTCGTCTGCAACTCGCCCGCGAGCATCTGCTTATCCTTGCGCCCCAGGACGATGCTCCGCGATTTCGTTTTCAGCGGGTGTTGTTCGCACGAGAGACTTCCCCGCGCAGGCTCATTACTGTCAGTGCGGACGCGCCTCATTGGCAGGATGTCTTCCTTCTCGACGCCCGCCCGCAAGCTTCTCTTCACTCGGCCACTCCACAGCGTCGCACTGAATACATTTACGCCATTCCTCCAGGTCGCTCGCCTCGAATGCCGTCTTTCATTCTGGCGGGATGCTGCGAAGCTCCCGACCTTCCCTTGGGGCAACCTGCTTCTTCGCGGTGACAGTCCCCCTGGTCACAAATGCGCCCCTCGAGCGATTCTTCACCTTGAGGAAGAGAACTTCGTCATCCATCTCGTCGTCTTCGATCCTCGGGAGACGCTTCTGCTTGAGAGCTTCACGACGCACGCGAAGTTGTTCGCGATTTGCTTCGAAGTCGTCAGGTAGTGGTCGATTGTAGAGAGACCCTCGAAGGCCAGGTTGTGGCGCAGGTCCTGGCTGCCCGTCTTGCTCAGGTTGTTGCTGCGAAGCACTTGGCACAGCAGCCGCGTCTGGGTCCGTAGCACGCCCTTGACCAGCTGCATCAGGTGCAGGTGGGCCGTTAGCCGTAACATATTGCATATCATGTCCATCTCCGGGTGTATCTTCATCTTTGACGTCTCGCACGTCGCGTTCATTCATCTCCAGGTAGTGGTGGTACTTCTGGTAGCACTCCAGGTTCAGATGCATCCTCCTCTTTAGTCTGCCTTCTCCCGCTTGTAAGTGGCCTCGAACCTCCTCGGGGGAGGCGGTGGAGCTTCTTCGGCCCGTGGCGTCTTGGTCACCTGCGCGTCGCGGCGTCCTCGTTGTCTGAGTCGCCGTCGTCCTTCTTGCGACGCCTGGCACGTTGGCCGCCACTCCCGTCAGGCCCAGGCCCGCGCTCGTCCACGAAGCCCTTCTGGAGGGTAGGCCCCCCGCGCCACTGCGACAGCTGCCTCGCGAGGTCCTCGTTCTCCACCATCTCAGCTTCACCGCGAGGGGCATGCCGCACCTGCTCGGGCGTCACGAGCACCAGCACCCCACGGTAGCTGAGGTGCAGCTCGGTGTGGCCCTCGGCCGCCAGCACAATGGCCAGGCCGCGCCACCCGTGCTCGCCCTGGAGCCGCTTCGACTTCACGTGCTTCACTTCCCGCCAGTAGAACACCAGCTGGCCCGGCAAGAACGGCCCGCGCAGCGGGCAAATTCGACCAACCGTGGCCCTTCTCACGGCGTCGTCGTTGTCCAGCTCGAAGAACGCTCGGTTCGCCGCGGCGCGAATCTGCTCGGCCTTCCTGGGGCCATCCTCGAAGAGGGCTGCGCTCTGCGCTGCCAACTGCCTCTGGTCGCCCTCCATCGCCTCGATCAGCGAGGCCGGGACGTTGGGCGATCGCCCCAGTAGGGCGTGAAACCGTTCCGCCGGATGCGGTCGTTGCACGTGTTCGCTATCACCGATGTCCAAACGGATGGGTCGCCGCTCTTGGCGAGCTGCACATCGTGGTTCAGGCGCTGGAAATGGTCCTTGAAGAAGTCAATAGCCCGTTCCTCACTGCCTTTGAGCTGAGGCGCTTCTGTCGGGACCGGCCTCATCAGGATGTTGTACTTCTCGCCGGTCTCCGCGAACCGCTGCGCGATGTGGCTCTTCGCGGCGTCGTAGTAGAGCACCTTCGGAGGGCCAGCCCACGAGAGCCATCCTTGCGAAAAACAGCGAAGGCTCTCCTCGCCCGTGACGGACCGCACTGCCGTTGTAGGAATGATGACCCTGAAGCTCGACGCGTCATCCAGGATCACCATAGCCATCAACCGTGTCTTATCTGAGAGAATCACCTCGGCTTCGTCCAGAAGCACTTTCTCGTTGAACTCCGTCGAGAGCTTCAGATTGGCCGACCTCGTAATGTTGGGCCTGCCGAGCTCCTTGCGCACGACGCAGCCCAGCTTATCCACCGCGTCGAGCACCTTCTGCGACACACCGTAGGATTTCAGGCGTCGCTTCAGAGCGGGAGCCGATGGGTGACCTAGGTTCAAGTGGAGCTTCCTTAGAGCACCCCACAAAGCCGCGGCGATGTCCGAAGGCTTGTCGCCGAAGCTTTCACCTTCGCGATGTAGATCTCGATGTACTGCGTCTGCTTCGTGACCGTCTGGCTTAATGCTTCCAATCGGCTGCCAAGTAAGGGTACTGTCACAGGGAAGGATGTCTGCGCATTCGACTCCGTCAAGTAGATCGCGACCACCGTGTCGGTTGGGCGCCTCGTGGCTAGCTCGACCGTCGTGAAGCTCGGGTCGCCCGCGTAGGCGTCGGAGAAGTCAGGCTAGCACGCCCTTGTCGGTGCACATGGCCGAGATGCGCCGCACAGCGCCGCGAGGCAGGGGGACAGCCTCGTTCTGCCTCAGCATGCGTACGTCAATCAGGTCCTTCCTCAGCTTGAACTTCTCGGCCACCGTGCGCATGGTCTGCTGGTCCGGGACCTTCGTCGCACCGTCTCCGATACGCCGCGCTAGCTCATGCGTGCCAGCACTCACCAGGGTCTTGCCCAGGTCGTCTGGCCAGGCACTAGCCCGCAAGAGCAGAGTGCCTCGTCCGACCGTGTCGGCGTGCTCGTGGCTCTTGTCGCGCGCGCGGTCGAGCCACCACGAGAAGCACGAGCCACTGGGCACCAACATGCGCGGCCTTCCGAACTGGTGTCCCGTGGTCATCCGTCAGTCCGAACATGCACTGGTGCAGCGTGACCATCTCGCACAGTGGAGGTCGCTCACCGTGCCAACGCAACAAATTCATGATCGGCTCCTCGTTCCCCGCACGGCTCGCGAGAGGGTACTCGCCGATGCCGATACGTCCGCTGTCAGCCTGAGTCCGAAGCACCTTCATGCCCTGGGCGCGCTGAAACTTTTGCACCTTCGAGTGCGCCTGGGAACGCGACCGAGACTACCCAGGGCTCGAAGGTCTTTCTCAGGAAGAGGAAATCTGACTGGGTCTGGGGGTCGTTGAAGTTAACCCCGACCGACAAATCTGAGGGGGTCGCGTTCGCATACTCACCCTTCGAGGCTACACGAATAAAGCGAGCCTCCTTCACAAACAGCTCCCACGAGAAGATCTTCTGGCTGTCGCGCAGTACGTCGGAAATGACCGAATATTCTTTCATCAGCTTGTCGATCCGTTTGAGCGTGCCCTTCTTGAATATGCTGTTGCTGCCGTTCTTCAGAGCCTCTGCGATCCACGAGTCGGCGTGATCCTTCACCTGCAAGCTTGGCTCGAACTCTTGCAGCGTCTCCGCGACCAGGAACGCATCCGGCTCGAGCTGCGTCTCGCCCATGCGGAACCTCTCGAAGAGGGGCTCCGACTCGTACGATTCGAGGTCGTAGCCGAAGAGGTCGAGGGTTGCATGCCCACCAGGTAGCTTCACCAGCTCCCTGCCATGCACCCCGAGCTCCTGGAAGTCCGCCCAGTGGCCGTCCTCGCGTACGTAGAGGTTCGTCTTCCACTCAGCGAGGTCCTTCCTGCTCGTCAGGCCGACCATGTCGCCAGATATCTCGAAGTACTCCTGCAGCACATGCTTCTTCCCGATGCCGACCAAGATTATCCACTTCTGCTTTGATTCACGTCGTGCTCCGCAAAGTCCCTTGAACTTCTGGTGGGCCTCCATCTGGATGGGCTTGAGACCATACTTCGCGAGCTCTGCCTCGACGCGGTCAAGCCATCCTCGCCCGAGGCCCCGCTATCCACCAAGGAAGCCGGCACGACGTCGCTTAAGATCATCTCTTCGAGCTTTGGCTTGTCCGGCACGATCGGATCGCTGTCCATATTCACCATCATGATGTCGTAATCTTTCTCGGGTTGCGTGTAGATGTAGGCGAGGCCCACTTGCCGCACCTGCCGCAGCGCTTGTCCTTCGATTTGCCGCCGTCCTTGCCCTTGCCTTTTCCTTTACCGGAATTCTTGCCAACCACCTGGCCGCCGGCTGCCGCACTCTCGTCCACAACACCGTCGATTTTTCCTTTGAAGAATCCCCTCGCCGCCCGTAGCATGTTTATCTTAAGGCGGATCTCTCGCATCGTAACCAGGGTCTGCTGGTAGTCGTCGTCTTCTCCAGCCAGGAACGCGTCGGCGCCGTCCTCGAGGTAGAACGGGCGACTGCTGTCCCAGTCGCCCTCCTCGTCTGCGTCCGTACACGCATAGACTCCGCGATCGTCGTCCCACTCATACCAGTACCAATCGTCGTCCTAGACCCAGTACTCACCGTTGTGCGGGTCTATTTCGTCTGCTTGTCCAGTCTCGACGTCGTGCGAGTGCATCGCCCATTTCCAGCCCGCCCTTGTGCCTTGTCCTCTGTGCCTGCTAGCGCCGCGAGGGAAGAGGTTCTTCAGCGTCGTCGGAATCTTCATGAAATTGAAAGTCTCGTCCGTCGCGATCACCCAGCTTCGCTCGTCCTTGTGCAGGCCGCTTCGCCTCATAACGGGGTACCTTAGCTCATTCGAACTGATCTTCGTATCCAGGAAGCCCGCGGAAGCTGCTCTTCGCGAAGCGTTCGTTCGGTCTCTAGGAATTTGAATACATTTCCGCGCCACCCTCGACTGCGTAGTCTCCTGGATCCGTCTGCTCGATCAGGACGTTGATCGAGTTGTCCGCGCCGAGGAGGTTTCGATACAGGTTCGGCCCTAGGGAGGTGCGCTGCTCCTTGGACTCACATCCGATCTCGGCCGCCTGCACTGCCCTCTTGTACCTGGCGAAGTCCTTCAGAGTCTCGCCCTTCAGCACGGGTATCTTCGGATCCACAGCACTGTTGTAGGTGTCTCCACTCGCCATGGCTCGTCGGGATGGCTAGTCCCCCTGCTACTCTCTTGGAGTCTGTGGGGCCAACGACGGAGCTCCGCTACCAAACTCGTTCTCGCTCGTGCTCCCTCCCTCGATCAGCCGGGTTTGGTATTTTGTCTCCGGTTAGTGCATTATCTTCGATCGTTTCTCTAGATTTGTTTTTCTTATTTGTTGTTTGTTTTGTCTGTTATCTGTTGTTCCTCCCATCCTGCATCGTTCGCATCCCACTCCCAGCATCTTCTGCAGGATTTCCACACGAATGTTTACACGTTGGAGCGCAGGGTGGGCTGGCATGTCTGGCGCGTTCTCACCTCTAATGCTGCACTTGTGGCAAAAATGCAACACGTCTGATTTAAATCATCTTCAGTTTGCAATGGGAACCGACGCAGGGAACCACTCCATTCAGAATGTGTCCAGGCTTCGGGCGTTGTGCCTCGCCCGCAGAAGAGTTGCTTTGGGCGCGTGCGTTTCTGAAGAGGTGTGCTAGTGCCGAGCGGGCTTGCCCAGACCTTCCCCGGCGTGGCGTGGCGGTGGCCCCGGGCGAGAAGGTCCATATGAGCAATCAAATGTCGAATTTGTTCACCCTGGATAAGCAATCTCAAACATGAGTTACACACTTTCCTTAGTACCATTCGCCAGGAATTTCAAGGGGGAAGATTTTGACAGCAATTGATAATTTGAAAGATTAGGTGCACGTTTTGGGATCTTTTGCAGGCAGTCGAGTCGCTCGTCGTATCCAGCACATTGTCAATATTTGCACTTTTTAATTCGATGGATGTCCCCCATGGTCGCATTGCATTTGTCGGATTCTCGTTCGCATGAGCGTTGTAGCGAGCAGTATGTAAACACTCAGATTATCGAAAATGCCGTCAATTAATATGTAAGAACTGTTTCAGCACAGGTAATCTCACCTCAGAAAGGGCACAACATATATCGATTTACGTTTGGGATGATCGTTTCTTTCCCCGTTCTTCCGGCGGAGTTGATTTGCGCATCTTCATTACAAATAAGTATGACACGAAGAGAGGAAGGAGAAAGGGAGGGAAGGAATGAAGGAGAGGGGGGGAAGGGAGGGAGAGGGGAGGAAAGCAGCAAAACACAACCACGGGGGGGAGCGAGGAGAGCGAGAAAAAGCGGGAAGCGCCGAACGCGCGTTGCTTTCAAGTCTCAAATGCGTTCCACGCATGCGGGTGAAACCCGCGATGCCATTAGGAAGTTCAGCGCTAGAAGTGGAAGAGACAGAGGAGGAGGAAGAGATACGCATTGGAGGCATTATAAAAACAAAGCCGGATTCCCAAGATTCAGACGAAAAAAAAAACAAAAAAATATTGTCTTCGCCTGTGTCCTGTTCACCCGAGACGGCTTGGTGCGTCGGGCGGTTCTTGGGTCTTCATTATTCTTACAAGTTCCTGGGCTCCACAACCATTTCTCCCAAAGTGACGTGTGGAAAAATTTCATTCATTGAGAGAGCCGATGGATACAAGGCCCGCTGGGATTTACGGATCTCGCGGTTCCTTCTTATAGTTTAAGAAATATTTGTTTATGCAGTTATTTCAAGCAGTGCTCCCCTTCAAAGAGGCAAATATGTAGATACAATTTTTGCGACAACAATGGTTTGGCTTCCTCGCCGAAGCTGTTTTGGCATTCTCGCCGAGGCCTTTTGGAACATCTTGCGTGCCTCCTCCTGGGCGCTTTTGGAGCAATTGTGGTGCCATCTTGGAACCTCTTCGAGCTTCTTGGGCGATTCTTGGAGCCATTTTGGTGAAGATTTATCACAAAAGGGCGGAGCATTAAATAACCTTCCAAACCAAAACGAAACCAACGCCGCCGCCGCCGCCGTTGCCGCCATCACTGCCACCGCTGGAGCCGCCGCCACCGCGGCGCCGCAGCCGCCGCAACAGCCGCCGCCGCCAAATGTATGTTGTTTTGTTTTTGATAGGGGTAATGATAGGGGTGATAATGGAAGGGGCCGCATCGGACTGGCTGCGCATGTTCCGAATTTGGAGGCAGAAAGTGTTTTGTATTGATTTTTAAAAATTATGGTGGGGTGGGGGGTCGGCAGGGACTCGGGTTGGCTCCTAGTCGCCTGGGGGAGGGAGTGTTTATTAATAGAAAAAGATGGAGGGTTAGAAAATGAAACGCCCTAAACCACCGACACCCAGAGTGCTGGTGCGATTCGCAATCTCCGCATGAGGGCTCCAACTCCAGAGCAATGAGTGCAAACGTCGCATGTTGATACGATAGGCAGCCTTGACAATGCGCCCTCGAAATTGGAATTCGAAAAAAAAAAAAAAAAAAAAAAAAAAAAAAAAAAAAAAAAAAAAAAAAAAAAAAAAAAAAAAAAAAAAAAAAAAAAAAAAAAAAAAAAAAGCGAAAACATTTTTTTGAATTCCTTAAGTAACGGCATCACGTCCAAGTATGGTATAACTCGAAGTACATTTGTAATTGCGATATTCAGGATCCCCCCGCAAATCAGCAATAATCTCAAAAAGGAACGCGCCATTGAACGCATGCAGGAAGGCCGCGAATTCGTTTCAGAAAAAAATCTGAATCAATTCCGTCATTTGTCCACCCCATCACTCATACATTTGCAGCTTTAAACCGAGGACCAAATTTGGCCATTTTGGGCACTCCGTTCATCCAGCGTCGTCGCAAATATGGTTGTCTTTTTTTCTCAATGCTGGCCAAGAGGGGATGCACCTTTATTCGCCCGAGACCCAAAAAAAGAGGAGAGGTTGTGATGGATGACGACTGGGTACCGTAAGGTAGCGGGCGTCAGGCGGACACCGAACGTACGGGTCCACTTCCTGATCAATTCGTTGGGCTGAGGACGGCCCTTGACTCCAACCACTTGGCGTTGATGAGACCAATGGCACGATTTTGCACGTCTGAGATCCATGCGTCAAGTAAGGGGACCCCTCTTGGGATTCATCCGATGGGGCAGGTGGGCGCGGGAGCGGCGCGGGCGCGGTTGTAGGGGTACGGGTGCATTCTTTTGACACATCGCACCGCTGCGTCGGACTGCGCGTCGAAAAGTACCGGGACACTACAACCATAGCCAAAGGATGGGGGGTCTGGGGTCGCGTGATAGTCCTGCCCAACTGTGGGCGTGGCGTCAGCAAAATTGTCGCCGGGTGCGTTAGTGCGTCGCAGCGGGGACTGAAACGGTGGAGCCGGGTGGGGGGTGCTGGGGAAGCGGCGGGGGATGTCGACCTGATGTGACGGGGTGGAGGCCATTCCATGTGGTGATGTCGCAGGCCCTACCTGCTGCCTTTACGGTGGCCTCACTTTTGCCACCCAATTGTTAGAATGGACATCGTGGGAATCCGGATCTCAATTGTCGCATCCCTGATGCCGAAGAGTCATTTGAATGTAGCGATAATATTGGCGTCGTGAGTTTCAGCGGCTGCGGTGGTTATATCGGGCGGGATTAACCGAAGCAAGTGATTCAGCTTCGGCGCTGCGCAAATTTATTCTAATGGCTGCGCTGATTGAAGAGAAGGGAGCTTAGGTAAGAAATTAAGGAGGGCGCGCCGCTGGATCACCCAAAGGGGGGGGGGGGTTCGGACCCCCCCCCCCCCCTTTGCCCGAGCCGTGGTCGGCGAACCCCCCCCCCCCCCTTGCCCGAGCCGTCGTCGGCGAACCCCCCCCCCCCCTTTGCCCGAGCCGTCGTCGGCGAACCTCCCACCCTCCTTTCCCGAACCGTCGTCGCGAACCCCCCCCCCCCCCCCCTTTCCCCGGCTCGCGCCCCGGCTCCGGAACCCCATCCCTACCACCCCCGCCCCGACCCCCCCGAACCCCTAACCTCTAACCCAAACCCTGAACCCTAATCCTTAATCCCTAACCCGAAGCCTAAACCCTAACCGTAGACCTAACCCTGACCCCAAACCCTAACACTAAGCCTAGCCCTAACCTAAGCTCTAAACCTGAACCCTTAACCCTAGCCCTCAACCCTAATCCCTAACCTCAACCCTACCCCTCACCCTAAACCCTAAACCCTAACCCTAACCCTAAACCCTAACCTCAACCCCAACCCTGACCCTAAACCCTAAACCCTAGCCCTAAACTCTAAACCCTAACCCTAAACCCTAACCCTAACCCTAAACCCTAACCCCCAAAACCCTACACCCTAAACCCTGACCCTAAACCCTAACCCTAACCCTAACCCCTACACCCTAATCCTTAACCCTAACCCTAACCCTAAACTCTAGCCCTAACCCTAAACCTTAACCGTAACCCTAAACCCTATGACCTAACCCTAAACCTTAACCCTAACCCTAAACCCTGAACCCTAAACCTTAACCCTAAACCCAAACCCGAACCCTAACCCTAAACCCTCACCCTAACCCTAACCCTAAACCTTAACCCTCAACACAAACCATACCCCTAACCCTAAACCCTAACCCTAAACCCTAAACCCTAACCCTAACCCTAAACCCTAACCCTAAACCCTAACCCTTAACCCTAACCGTAACCCTAAACCCTAGCCCTAACCCTAAACCCTAAACCCTAAACCCTAAACCCTAAATCTCTAATCCTTATAATTATTAAACCTTAATCCCTTCCAAACCGGTCGCTATGCAAGTCGGCCCCCATCCCTTGCAAAAAATACGATTTCCTGATCATGCGATCAGAAAACCATATTTTCACAATATTCTGCCCGGCCGTGGTCGCAACCGGAGCCTTTCCATGGCAAAAAATATTATATCCTGATCATGCGATCAGAAAACCTTATTTTTTACAATACAAAGTGCCCGGCCGTGGTTCGCGACCCCGCATGTAACCCGGGATTTTATATTGTAAAAAATGTTATAACCTTAACATCCTGCTCTTGCAAGATGTGTCCATGCTCATATTCCTTTGCAAAAAAAATACAACAAAGTGCACACGCGCGCGGCGGCCCCGTATGCGTACCGACGTTTTGCATTGTAAAAAACATTATAAACTGAAGATACTGCTCTTGCAAGATGCGTGCATGGTAATCTTCCATTGCAAAAAATACCACAAAGTGCACAAGCGCGCGGCGGCCGCGTGATCATGGCCAACTCCTTTGGAAATTTCAATGTTTTTCAGCACTGGTGCTATGCGACAGCCACGCTAGAGGCTGCGGTTATCCAGATAAGTGGAATTCGCCTTTGTGCTAATCTATGTTATGCTGGCATAGCATACGAGAGGCGTTGCATAGCAAAGCACGTTGAGGTCGGGCGAACCCTAGAGTCCACCCGACCCGAACCGACCCGCTTGTTAGGGTTCACGCTTGTCAAATGTACACGCACTATACTTGAATGTCCCGCCCTCCCGACCCGACCCGCCCGTTAGGGTCCGCCCGACCTGGCCCGACCCGCCCGTTAGGGTCCGCCCACCCGACCCGACCCGACCCGCCCGTCAGGGTTCACGCGTGTCAAGTGCACACGCACCATACTTTAATGTCCCGCCCGCCCGACCCGACCCGCCCGCTACGGTCCGCCCGACCCGACCCGACCCGGCCGTTAGGGTCCGCCCGCCCGACCCGACCCGCGCGTTAGGGCCCCGCCCGCCCGACCCGCCCGCTTGGGCCCCGCCCGCCCGACCCGCTCGTTAGGGCCCCGCCCGCCCGACCCGCCCGCTACGGTATAACATGAGTGGAGAGATGATCTTCATGTGGGGGTGGAGATGCGGGGGGGATTGATAGCCGCCGCAGGTGGGTGCCTATGCGGGTAGGTATTATTGCCCTTGCCCTGTTAGACCCTAAACCCTAATCCCTAAACCTTATAAACCCTAAACCCTAAACCTTAAATCTCTAATATCTATTATTATTAAACCTTAAATCCTTCAAAACCGGCCACTATGCAAACCGGCCTCCATCCTATGCAAAAAATACCATTTCCTGATCATGCGTTCTGAAAACTATGTTTTTACAATGGATCGTGACCGGGTCTATCCGCGGGCCGGGCTGATCCCTGTCAAAAAACACTAGATCCTGATCATGCGCATCGAACTTATCAGAATCCTATGCTTTTTTTTCATACGTTTCGTGCCCAACCGTGGTCGCGGGCGTGGATGCGTACCGGAGCTTATCCCTGTCAAAAAACATTGTATCCTCGCCATTGCGTTCTTCTGATTCCCACTTTACCTATTAAAAACAAAAAATCCTTATCATCGCGCGCTTCTCAGGGTTACTTTCTTCTGAACGAAAACAATACATTCATTCAACTGCTCACTTCCGTTGTGCACTTTCCATTTTTGGCAATTACGTGCCATCCATGCTATGCGGCGGTGGTCTCTTGTGTCTCACTCGGTTTCTATGTCCAGGAATGTTGTGCTATGTCATGCTTGGAGTTTGTTTCACGCCACGGAGTTGTTCCTTTCAGGGCAACGTTGCGTGCTATGTTTCGTGGGTTCCCTATGTTGTCTCTGGCCTATTGGGTGTTATGGTTGAGCCTTTGTCGCATGCATCCAGCGTTATCCTGTGGCAGTTCTCATCGCGTGCTTCTCTACGCCCGACCCGACCCGCCCGCTACGGCCCGCCCGACCTGACCCGACCCGCCCGTTAGGGTCCGCCCGCCCGACCCGACCCGACCCGCCCGTCAGGGTTCACGCGTGTCAAGTGCACGACCCGACCCGCCCGTTAGGGTCCGCCCGCCCGACCCGACCCGACCCGCCCGTTAGGGCCCCGCCCGCCCGACCCGCCCGTTAGGGTCCCGCCCGCCCGACCCGCCCGTTAGGGTATAACATGAGAGGAGAGATGATCTTTATGTGGGGGTGGAGATGCGGGGGGGATTGGTAGCCGTCGCAGGTGGGTGCCTATGCGGGTAGGTATTCTTGGCCTTGCCCTGTTAGACCCTAAACCTTAAACCCTACACCGTAAACCCTGAATTCTAAACTTGCCCAGGGCCGCTTGGCCCGTATCCACCCACCCATTTAGGCGGCAAGCGCCCTAACTGGCACCTCGCAGTCAGACTACCTCCCGGCCGAACGTGAATGACAGGCCCTGTCCAGGTTGAGTCTCGGTTGCCGTCAGGCAGGGCCCGCGAGGGCCTTATCTCATTATCAATGATGCGGCTTACGCGCAAGCGATTATCCTGTGCCCGCCTGGGCGATCGTCAAAGAGACTTATAACCCCAAAACATCAACCGAATTCACCGTGAGGGGCGCCCTGGCTCCTCTTGAGGCGCCTACATACAATTTGTAAAAGACACGGATTGTTACTTTTTTTTTCGAACTCGAATCCTAAAGTTTTCCAGCGTGGACCTCGCGATCGGCTGGCTTGCAAAAGACGTTTCCTGGCGACTCGGGGAAACCTTCGGAGCTCCTGAGAGCCCCGAGCGCCCCTCACGGTGAATTAGCCGCCGCCCATGCCCCAGGGCGCTCCTGGGCTCCCCAGGGACGTTCTGTGGCGATTCGGGGGTCCCTCTGGGGCGCCTGGGAGCCCCAAGCGCCCCTCACGGTGAATTAGCAGCCGCCCATGCCCAAGGGCGCTCCTGGGCTCCCCGGAAGCATTCCGTGGCGATTCAGAAGGCACTCCGGGGCTCCTGGGAGCCCCAAGCGCCCCTCACGGTGAATTAGCCGCCGCCCATGCCCCAGGGCGCTCCTGGGCTCCCCAGGGACGTTGCGTTGCGATTCGGGGGCCACTCCGGAGCTCCTGGGAGCCCCAAGCGCCCCTCGCGGTGAATTGGCCGCCGCCCATGCCCCAGGGCGCTCTTGGACTCCCCAAGGACGTTGCGTGGCGATTCGAGGGTCCCTCTGGAGCTCCTGGGAGCCCCAAGCGCCCCTCACGGTGAATTAGCCGCCGCCCATGCCCCAGGCCTGGGCTCCCCAGGGACGTTCCGCGGCGATTCGGAGGTCCCTCTGGAGCGCTCCTGGGAGCCCCAAGCGCCCCTCACGGTGAATTAGCCGCCGCCCATGCCCCAGGGCGCTCCTGGGCTCCCCAGGGACGTTTCCTGGCGACTCGGGGAAACCTTCGGAGCTCCTGAGAGCCCCGAGCGCCCCTCACGGTGAATTAGCAGCCGCCCATGCCCCAGGGCGCTCCTGGGCTCCCCAGGGAAGTTGCGTTGCGATTCGGGGGCCACTCCGGAGCTCCTGGGAGCCCCAAGCGCCCCTCACGGTGAATTAGCCGCCGCCCATGCCCCAGGGCGCTCCTGGGCTCCCCAGGAACGTTCCGTGGCGATTCGGAGGTCCCTCTGGAGCTCATAAGAGCCCCAAGCGCCCCTCACGGTGAATTAGCCGCCGCCCATGCCCCAGGGCACTCCTGGGCTCCCCAGGAACGTTCCGTGGCGATTCACTGGTTCCCTTCGGAGCTCCTGAGAGCCCCGAGCGCCCTTCACGGTGAATTAGCCGCCGCCCATGCCCCAAGGCGCTCCTGGGCTCCCCTGGGACGTTCCGTGGCGATTCAGAGGGCACTCCGGAGCTCCTGGGAGCCCCAAGCGCCCCTCACGGTGAATTAACCGCCGCTCATACCCCAGTGCGCTCCTGGGCTCCCCAGGGACGTTCCGCGGCGATTCGAGAGCCATTCCGGAGCTCCTGGGAGCCCCAAGCGCTCTTCATTGGGAGCGCCTGGGAGCGCTTGGGAACACCTGGAAACGCTTGCGCGCCTGGGAGCGCCGGGAAGCGCTTGGCAGCGCCTGGGAGCACCTGGGAACGCCTGGGAGCGCCTGGGAACGCCTGGGAGCGCTTGGGAGCGCGCCACGGTGAATTAGCTTTGCCCGAAGCCCGCAGGAACCCGCCAGGAACCCCCCAGGCGCCCTCCAGGAGCCTTCCCAGGAGCTCCCCAGGAACCCCCCATGGCCCGCCCAGGGCGCGCGCCACGGTGAATTAGCTTTGCCCGAAGCCTCTAGGAACCCGCCAGGAACCCCCCAGGCGCCCTCCAGGAGCCCCCCCAAGACTTTCCAATGCTCAGTGGAATTTTTAAATTCCACGCGGCGTTCGGGGCTAATATTAATCACTGCCCTCGCGGCAAGGGCGCCTACGAGCAATGGGGGTCGCGCGCACGAGCGGGGGACATATAATTAATGCCGCCATTCAAACAATGGCAAACACAGATATTATTGTTGGATAATCTTACCACTTTTATACGCATTATTGTTGTTGGATACACAATATTATTGTTGGATACCCATGATTATTGTTGGATACTCAGTATTACTATATTGTTGTTGGATACCCATTATTACTGGACGCCCCCGCGCGCGCGCTGCGGCGCGCGCGCGGAGAACTCTGCCTTGCCCACAACTGATTAAAAGTCGCCAGGTTGGCCTGGGAACTGACATGAACTGGCGATGCTCAACGTCTTTGGGATATCGTCGTGGGAGGCCTCTCGCCCAGGGCGCGTTGGAGGCAATTGTGAAAGAATGTAAATCGAGAGCCGTCGGCGCCCACTCGCGGGGCACGTTGAAGCATAAACAAAGCATTCGAATGATTAAATCAATCGCTCGTTGGTTGCTATGATATGTGCGTCAATGTGTAAGAATGCATATACATGAATATGTATGCGCGTGTATACATGCAAGTGTGCATGTGGTTGCGCGTATATACAATACACACAGGTATATATATATATATATATGATCATATGACCACCGCTGCACTAATTAACCCAGGGGAAGAGGAATAATATGCCTGCATGGGGGGCGATTCTTGGGAGTCAGGTCTGAAGCCTCTGGGAAACCCAAGCCTCTTGTTGTTTTTCCTCCTGCAGCGCCCCCCCCCCCAGGTATTGGGTTTGTTGGGGACCTTCGGGGGGTCCTTATTATGGCGGGCCTCTCGGGGATTTCTGATGACCATTTTCTTGTTCCCCCCTTGTGAGCCCCTCTTCTCGGATATATTTGCTTGGGATCCTCTTAAAGTCTTGGGCCGTCTTAAGCGCATCGCGGGCCGCGTGGAAGCACGCTCGGGCGGCCTTGGGCCTTGGGGCAGTTTTTGGGAGCCTTACCCTCCTCATCATTTGCCTCCTTCATTGTCCGCCCATCCACCTCCGCATCCTTTCCTCGCCCACCCCATCCATCCCCCGCAGCCGTTTTGGCTTCGACCGCGCGCCTGCCGCGCGCGCGGCTGCATCGGCCTCCTCTACCTCCTTCTCATACTTTCCATCGGCCTTGGCTGCATCGGCCCAGGCTGCTGCTCACCCTCAGCCTCTCCAGGCAAGCATGGCGGCTCCATCCTCTCCGGGCATGGTGGCGGCTCCATCCTCTCCAGCGGGCATGGCGGCCCCGCGTTCGCCAGCCCTCAGCCCGCCCGAGATCTTGGACAAGATCTTCTCCAAGTTCAGAGACTACATGGTGGAGAAGGGGAGAGACGCCAGGGCGTGCAAGCGGTACCCCGTACTGGTCAGGCGGATGGTGGATGGCCTCATCGCCGAGGGCAAAACTTGGAAGCAGGCGATGAATCAGGCGGTCACCAACGAGTTCAAGATGCAGGTCAAAGCCCGGATCTCTCAGAGCGACCACGTATCCGTGCCCGCTCTCAGCCAGTTCGAGCTCTTCCTCCACAAGGAGCGGCAGAAGTATGAGGATAGCCGCCCGTTGGTGCGCGGCAGGTCTCCTGCCTCGCCGCAGCAGCGGCAGCCGCCGCTGCAGCAGCAGCAGCAGCTGCAGCCGCAGCAGCCGGCCGCGGCAGCCGGCAGCAGCAGCCAGCCGCCGCAGCAGCAGCAGACAATGTGGTGGAGGGCCAGCTGGCAGGACACCCACGCCCCGCCAGACCATCGGGGCCCACCCCCTCGCGTCTCTGCGCTCCGTCGGAAGCGGCCTCGCTTGGAGGGCCCTGCTCCTCGCGTGATCGTCCCGGACGTCTTGCAGGTGAAGACCGTGACAACCGTCAATTTTCGGCTTAAGCTCAGTCCCGAGGAAGCGAAGACCACGCGGAGCAGCGCGTTCGAATGCACGCAGCATCTATGCGAAGGTTGCGGCAAGCAATGCCGCGCTGGCAAAGAGGGCTACCTGTCGCCTAAGATCCCTGAGGGCATTGACTACACCACCCCCCAGTCCACGTGGGAGACGTTCATGTGCATCAACTGCTGGGATACTTTCCGCGTGAATCCGCGGGCGTTTGCATCCAGCAGCCCCTCCTCTGCATGATCGGCGCCGAGCCGGATCTGATGGCCACTATGGGGCTGCATCGGCCCGTGTAAGTATGGCCGCTGCGCTTTCCTCTCTCTCTCTCTCTCTCTCTCTCTCTCTCTCTCTCTCTCGTAATCTATATATTTCCATATGTATTTATATATGTATATATGATTATTCGTGTTATTCACTCCATCCACCCTCTGCTCTTCTTCTCGCCCCTCCCAGCCTGCCTCCGAATGCAATGCGGCTGCGCGCCGACGACGGGCACATACAATGGGCATAGTAGTTGGCGCAGGCTGAACGTTGCAACATTTCAACTTCAGGGGTTTTAGATGGCCCTTGGCCGCTTGCATAGCAGCTGCTTGCTTCGTCATGCTTCCTCCCCCCTCCTCCAGGCAGCAGTCCCAGGCTTTCTGGCCTCTGGAGGCCCTCCTCGTTCGTCGTCGCCACGGCCGGGCGCGGCTCGAGGAACTGGTGCGTCTGGGCCCTGGCGAGGGGCCCTGGGGCCCATCTCGAGCGGATTCGGACCCATTAAATTATGGACTCAGCAGAACAATGCCGAGGTAGCGGGTAGCAAGAAGAAGAGCGAGGTGCAAGGAGAAACGACGATGAGGATGAGGGGGGGGGGGGGAGGAGGAGGGAGGAGGAGGAGGAGGAGGAGGAGGAGGAGGGGGAGGATAACGACGAGGAGCAAACGCGAGGGGAAGGAGGATGAGAAGGAGGATGAGAAGAAGATGGAGGATGAGAGGAGCGAGGAATGATGGGGAGGAGCAGCGAGGTGCGAGGGGCCAGGAGAAGCGAGAAGCGATGAGGAGCAGGGGGCGGGGCACTGAGCAGCGGGGACGAAGGATGGGGACGCGACGACGAACGATGGGATGAATGGCGCAGAAGCAGAAGAGGAAGGGAGTGAAAAGGATTGCGATGAAGAGAGGCGCGCCTCCTCCTCCACCTCGTTGCCCACTTCAGCTGTTGACTTGGCCAGGGGCTGATACGGCCGTGAAGCCAGGCAATCGGGGCTGATCCGGCCTCGCGGGACCTGACTGGCTGCCTCGGCCAGCAATGCACTCGATCGCGTCGTCATCGACGTTGCTGCTAGCTTGCTCGCTCGCGCCCCCCTCGGGATGCACTTGCGGCAAGGACTCGCTGCCCGACGACAGGGGGAAAACATCAGAGCGGTAGCAGTTTTGCGACTGTAGCAGCCGACGACGACGATGGCGGCGGCGGCGGCAGCGAAGAGCAGCAACAAGAGATTGATCGGGCAGGATCGCTGGGCGGAGGAGGGAGGAGGGGCCAGGATGGCGGTGGGGGAAGGGATGAGACACAGAAGAGGAATGCAATGAAGGATTTACACATGTTTGTGTTTTTTCTACCCAGCCGAAGCAGCTGAGCACTTACTTGCCCAGCCGAGGCAGCTGAGCTGTCACTGAAACCCCAAGCAAGAGCGCGCAGTGTCCACGGACGCAAGACTCTGGACCAATCCCCTGAATGCAAATGAATTCTTAAAGTCCTTATATGCGTCTTGGCTCAACTCACCAGGCAACACGAGCGCCAAAAGAGCGCTCTTCTTGGCGCCTGTGAACGCGGCCTTCAAGGCGGCCCAGCTACTACCCCCATCAAGTGTCCACTTGCAGTTGGGGACCCTGGAGAAAAGTAGCTTCAGGGATTCACCGCGTGTGGTATTGCAGCGCGGCGACATGTATAATGTCTTCTTTAGGTGGCACACTTGCGAATACTTCAAAGCGGGGCCGCGCCCCGAAATCAGGAATCCAGGCGACACTTGGAAACCGCCTCTCATTGCGGAAGCAAGCGTGATAAATGGTTCAGTTGTTCCTGGCGTGGGGACAACGAACGCATCGGCCTCGAAAGATCGGCCGATCCTCAGGGTGGCCTCCCTGAGCGCACGCTCCAGACCTGCCCTCCCCCGGCAACTGACATCCACAAAGGCAATTTTACCCCTGATCGCTGACGTCATCTCTGCGCGACTTGCACCGCGCATGAAGTCCACGTCGCGCGCTTGCCTGCGCTGGCGCGCTCTCAGGTCTGCGAGCTGTTTCGCTGCCTTCTGAGCTGCCTCAGCGCAAAGAGCCGGGCTCGATTCATGTTGGAGGAGGCTCTTCTCGGCAAGTGCTACCAAGGACTTGTCCCGCAACTTGGCGTTGAGAAATGCTAGCTCCTTCTCGTGGGTCTCCCCCCATGCAGCGCCTGCTCGGAAGCCGACTAGATCGTTCTGGATTGCCAGCGCCCTCTCCTCGCTCGGCACGGGCGCGGCTGCGCTCTGGGCGGCCTTCCGCCGTTTCGCGATGAAGCCTGCCTCCGTGAAATCACTGGGCGCCGCCACGCGCTTCACGCCCTTGTCGATCCGAGGACGCAGTGGCGACGCCCTGGGCGGGCCGAGCGACGTGCGCCACACTCGCTGCGCCATCCTGATGCTCTCTAACTGGTCGGATTCAGTGAAATCCATAGCCACTTTGATGAAGCCTTCCTCGTGATCCGCCGTGGAAGAGCCCATGCGGTCAGTAAATTTCAGCGCAGTCTGACTGAACTGTTGTTCCACTCCAGATGAGCTCAAACCAAAAGCGATGAACGCGACAAGAGCTTGGTTCAGCACGTCGGACGGGTGGCTGGCCGCGAGATGGCGAGCGCCTGCTCTGCTCACTGCGGCGCGCCACGCATCCTTGTTGCTGGTGCTGAACATCTGGCGCGCGCGAGGATAGAGGTCGCACCACTGAGCCCTAAGCCTCAACGGATCAAGATCCGCCCCCCCCGCCGGACGGGGCCCGCGGCGAGGGGCAGGGGGAACCGCCCGTTCTTGACCCAATGATTCCGATCCCAGATGGGCAAGCGCCAGGAACAGGGCCGCTCGCGCGGGGGGCGGCGGTGAGAGCGACAAAGTCTGATAATCAAGTGACTGTGCGATCCTTTGCAAATCCTGCTCGGGCTTGTTGGGGGGGCTCTTCAAATCGAACACGCGCCAGGCCTGGGGGGATACATAAATCTACTTCCCCTTCGCCGAGAAGCGCGGGGAAGGGTGGACGACGAACGAACGAACGGCGGGGCACCCTCCTGTTCCAATGATCAAATCGGTCAACAGCGACAATGAATTCGGGGATTGGGGGGGGCGAACTTCCACGAATCTTTGATCACACAGCTGTCCTGGGCCAGTTCGAAAGTGGGGAACTCGGCCTTCAGAGCCGCTCGCGAAAGAACGATGTAGGAGCGCATCCTGGCGATGCAATTGTCAATGATATCTGCCTGGACACCGGCCTCGTCCCCGATATGATAACTGCCCCCATCAAGCTGCCAAACAATCGGAATCTTCAACAATTTCAGCATCATGCTCGCGTAGCCAAACGTTGACAAACATCTGCGTGAGCTGCCAAATAAAGCAGTGATAGACAAGCTGAACGCCAACACCTCGCGATTGAGAACGGCTGGATCGGCCGTCTCGTCATCTAAGATCCGAGTGAGTTGCATTGCTTGGTCACTTGCGTCGGCCATCATTGCCAACATCAAGCATCGTTCTGTGGTGACTGACTTGAGCCACGTCTTTGCCATCTTTGCCATATCGTCGTGCTGTCGACGAGAAATGTGCAGCGCCGTCCGGATGCACGCGTGCAGGAAGATGCAGGTGCGACCGAGAGGTTTTTGAAATGATTCAAATCGGTGGGCTGCTGCCCGTAGGTTCGTGATGTTCGAATTGATGGCCTTGCTACGGCATGTCCTGGTATAGTTCACGAAGATTCGTCGAATGTGCACGCTATTGTGAATCATGCGTGCTATGGAGCCTCGGCCACGAGCGAAGATCATAGTTGTCTCCTTGATGAACGGGTCAGCGGCCCACGGCCTGCTCACAACCCTCCTGGCTGAATGCGCTTTGTCTCTGATGACGAAGCGGAGCCCCGGGGTCAAGGCTTGGGCAGCGGCACTCAAGGCAGCCGATCGCATCATCTCAGCGCTGAGAAGCTCATCGCTCGCAGAATCAACCGTGAGACACAACACCCGCGCTTTCAGATGTTCCAAAATCTCCTGCTTGAGAGCGGGGGTGCACTTCGCTCCCTGCGGGGGTCCGTGCAGCTCAGTGCACGCTCTGACCATAATTTGCTCTGTAGCGTTGGTGATTGCCGCGGCTCCAGTCCCAAAGCCACGAGCTTGCCCCAATGTCCCTGAGAACTCAGACAGGTCGTGCCCGACGCATCTGAATCGGACGAGTAGCCGCCCCTTCCGTTCGTCACGGAAAAGGGAAATTGCTGCACTTGATTTGATGATGTTCATGTCGCGTTGCTTCAGGGCCTGCTGCAAGCACCACAATATTCTACGGTGCTTTCTGTTCTCGAGGCCGCACCCATTGCCTACCAGCTTCACGACGTCCAGGAAGTCAGACTCGCTGGGGCATTGCAGAAACTCAGCCGATGCAGCCGAACTCTGCTGAGCCTGCATCTGCGAATGAGACGGAGCCAAACGCTGCTGAGCCTGCATCTGCGCATAAGCCGCAGCAGCAGCCCTGTGAGTTGGGTTCCGATCGTGCTTGGCGAAGTTGGCAGCCTGGAGCGCAGGCACAGACATAGCCTGAAAATTGCTGAACGGGCTGTTGATGCCTGCCCAATGGCAGCACGCGCAACCAACTCCATTACCGTCCTTCCACTTGCTACTCAACCATGAACCAAGGTGAGGGCGGCCAGGATCCGCCAGGAACCGCTTGGACCACTTAGGGTAGAGTCTCTTCCAAAGAGTCGCCGCGGCGAATCTGCTGTCGGATGACTTGCTGCTTTGCTTCGCCACCATAGCTACATCGGGGTGGCTGGCGGTAGCAATAATCGTTGTCGGCCGTGCAGACACATGAGACTTGAGCAAAAATGGTTACGAGAGATGGGATAAGGCGCGTGACAGTAAGAAATGGCATGGCCAGCAAGCTGGCCCATCAACAAACATGTACCATGGGTGGCGAGCCTACCCATCAACAAACCGCATCAGAGACGCCAAAACACAACAGGCCCCACTAGGGCCTTATTTATGTTAGCGGTCATTTTCCTTGGGGCCAGGTGCTGGAACTCCTTGACCTAAGAGCGACAGAAGGAAATGCAGCCGATGGGCCGGAACAGCCTGGGCCGATATCGCAAAACCACATGCGGTACAATCAAGTTGCACTCACCACTCATAGTGCAAGGGAAATGGCACCTTCGTCTTCGTCAGCCCGGCGCTGTGGAGCCCCTCCGACAAAATGGCGCCCATGGTATGCACGCTGACTGCGTTGCCGACCATGCCGCCGATCTGGTGGTCCGACAGGTTGAGCTCAGCCTGTGGAATGTCCTTCTTGGCGAAACCCTGAAGCCGCATCATCTCATGCAGCGTCACCCGCCGCCCGCGGCTGGAGACCCACGGACCTCAGTTCTGGCCACGGGTTTTGGTGAGGGTCCTGGCGATGTTGATCCCGTGCGTGGCGAACCTCTCGGAGCAGTCGATATCGACCATCACTGGGGTCACGCGCGGGTCCACCCCCGTCTTCTTCTTGCAGACTTTCTTGTAGGCGGCCTTGTACCGGTCCCGGCTGCGCTCGCTGCTGGGGAGCCGACCTGCCACGTCGGTCGCACGCTTGGGCTCCAGGATGGAAGTCGCTGGAGGCGTCGCCTGCTTCTGCGGCCACGTGAACGGATGCATCTCGCTGTCCTGCCGCACGCCGACAACATAGACGCGCTCCCTCGACTGGGGAACTCCAAAGTCCTTGCTGTTCAGCTTCTTCACGTGAACGACGTAGCCAAGCTTCTTCTGCGCTTCCTCGATGCCCTTGAGGATGCGGGCGAACTTTTTGGCCATGAGGGTCGGGACGTTCTCGAAGATGGTCAGGCGGGGCCGTTTGTTCGTTATGAACTGCATGCTCTTCTTGATCAGGTCCCCCGTGCGGCGCTCGCCGCTGACGCCCTCCTGTTTGCCGCCAGCAGAGAAGTCTTGGCAAGGAGGGGTCCACACGTACACGTCGGCGTAGGTCTCCTCCGCGGCCGTGCGCTCCAGTATGTTCGAGAACGCGTGCGCCGGCTGGTGGTTCTTCTTGATGACTGACATGCACGCCGAATCAGACTCGCTCACGAACTCGAGGGAATGACTGATGCCCATGCGCTTCATGGCCACGGACGCCGTCTCGACGCCCGAGAAATCAGATCCCAACTTCAGGACCTTCGGGCGCCGCGGCTGCCTCGGCTGCCCGCCAGCAGTATTCTTCACCCCAGCATTGACTGTCGTCTTCCCCACGTCGGCGACGCGGGGAATCGCGCGGGGGGAACAGGCGGGCAGGAAGAGAAGACACGATTGTGTATGTAGTATTATTGGTTCTGGCCGAAACAGCTGCAGATGAATCAAACCTTAGTTTGTCGCCCTCTGCTGGGGGGGGTCACTTTAAAGTGCTCCGGAACAACGTTTCCAGAGCACATTGGAATGACATGTCTGTAGTAAGTAAGAACGCATCTGCTTCCTCTTCGGCGTCGCAAGCGCCGTCGGGACCGCCAGTCAGACCACCAGAGCCCCTTGTAGAACGAAAGCCCCTGAGGAACGAGCCACGCGGCTCGCTGTGCAATTTGTCAACTCCACTGAGGGGGAACCAACGCGGTAGATTTCGGAACGCCGTAACTTATGATCCCCCCGCCGTCGCCCCCCAACAACGCGGCCCCCACGCGAACTGCAGGCATGACACGGCAGATGGCGGAACGCCAATCCATCCTATATGTCTTGGATGAGCCCTCTGATGCGGCCCCGCTGGGGGGCCCGATAACCACATCAGAAGTCCAGAACACGCGGCCTCGTTGCTGGGGGCCTTGCGAATGCATTCGGCCCCTCCTCCCCCCAGCCCACCTGCCAAGCACCCAGTGATGATGAAGGCCCCCCTCCCACTACCAACGCCGCGCCCGAACGCATCCGCTGGCACCCCGCCACTGTCGCCGCCGCCTGCACCACCGCCGCCGCAGCTCACTGCCGACCTCGAGCTGCGGTAGGAGAGGTCTGTCGCGCAATTCGCCGACAGCAGCGAGCTGCGGTAGCCACCGCCACAGCTCGCTGCCGACCTCGAGCTGCGGTGGGAGAGGTCTGTCGGGCAATTCGCCGACGGCAGCGGGCTGCGGTAGCGGGGGTGGTCCGTCTGCACCACCGCCACCGCAGCTCACTGCCGACCTCGAGCTGCGGTAGGAGAGGTCTGTCGGGCAAGTCGCCGAGGGCACCGCAGCTCACTGCCGACCTCGAGCTGCGGTAGGAGAGGTCCGTCGGGCAATTCGCCGACGGCGGCGAGCTGCGGCAGGGGCCGGCGGCCCCTACTACCGCTGCTCACTGCCGACCTCGAGCTGCGGTAGGATAACTCTGACTGAGACGCCCCCTGTCGCGCGAGTCGCCGATGATGATGGGGGGTGGGGGGGGGGGGGGGGAGGGGGTGCGAATGAATGGCGGGCCCGTCGTCGCTCGCGGCCGACGCGCGCGTTCGTTGCCGCGGGAGCTGCGCAAGGAGCTTACTAACAGTCGTCTCTAATCGCAGCTCCCTGTCGCCAGGGAGCTGCGGTAACCAATGTTCGGGAGCATGTTGCGAGACGTCTGTTCGGGGGCAACAGACGTCTCGCAACATGCTCCCGAACATTGGTTACCGCAGCTCCCTGGCGACAGGGAGCTGCGATCAGAGACGACTGTTAGTAAGCTCCTTGCGCAGCTCCCGCGGCAACGAACGCGAGCGTCGGCCGCGAGCGACGACGGGCCCGCCATTCATTCGCACCCCCTCCTCCCCCCCCCCCCCCACCCCCCATCATCATCGGCGACTCGCGCGACAGGGGGCTTCTCAGAGTTCTCCTACCGCAGCTCGAGGTCGGCAGTGAGCTGCGGCAGGGGCCGCCGGCCCCTACCGCAGCTCGCTGCCGTCGGCGACTCGCGCGACGACAGACCTCTCCTACCGCAGCTCGAGGTCGGCAGTGAGCTGCGGCGGTGCCCTCGGCGACTTGCCCGACAGACCTCTCCTACCGCAGCTCGAGGTCGGCAGTGAGCTCTGGTAGGGGCCGCGGGCCCCTACCGCAGCTCGCTGCCGTCGGCGAATTGCCCGACAGACCTCTCCTACCGCAGCTCGAGGTCGGCAGTGAGCTGCGGCAGGGGCCGCCAGCCCCTGCCGCAGCTCGCTGCCGTCGGCGAATTGCCCGACAGACCTCTCCTACCGCAGCTCGAGGTCGGCAGCGAGCTGCGGTGGCGGTGGCGCAGGCGGCGGAGCCCAAAGGCCTTGACCAATACTCGAAACAGAACCTCTACGCATAGTGAGCGCCATCTGTTGCAGTAAAGTGTCTGGGCGTGTTTGCGAGCATCATCTGTTGCAGTAAAGTGTTCGGGCGTTTTCGAAGCTATAAGGAGGGGGGGGGGAGGAGGGGATAGTGAGGAGGAGGAGGAGGAAGAGGATGATGAGGAGGAGGTTGTCACGGCTATCCTGTGTGCTTTAAGTGCCTCTTTCAAATCCAGCGCCGAGTCCAACTCCAATCACGTCCAAAGCCGCGCGAACATTCCGATTGGAAAAGCACAATACATGGAAGCTCGAGGGCATGAGTGAGCCAAGGCGGGCGGCGGAAGCCATGCATGTTTTTTTGCAATGCCATCCGTCATGGTGGGATGCGCTGGTGAGGACAGAAGGGGCCTGGGGCTAGCCGAAACAGCCTGCCCGGCGTGCCCGCCGAATCAGCGATGCTAAAAAACGCGCGCAAATGCTGCCAGAAACCTACGTCAGCTTAGACGGTATTATTCTACAACAAACGCAACGCACGCAGCTACAAAAATGCCATCGTCCCAAAGCTTGGGTAAAAAACTCACGCATCATCATCATAATCCTCATCATCATTGCGGGGGATGGGGTTCTGAACTTCAAACAGGGACATCTGATTGGGCCGATGACTACTACGGTAATGGCTGCTCTCAATCATCATGATCGCATGACTCGTCCTCGCAGGTTGACTGCACCTCAGCTCTAATCCTCCTGCAAAGGGTCCCAGAGCTCCTCGTCAGCGCCAGGCAGCCCTTCTGCCGCGGGATCGTCGTCGAACCCATCATCTCCTCCGGCAAAGCCGCCGCTCTGGCAACCACCGCCACCGCCGCCGCCGCCCTCCTGCTGGTCACCACCATCGCCGCCGCCGCCCTCCCCCGCGCCGGCGTCGGCCTCCGCTGCCGCGGCGGCGCCGGTGTTGCGGCGGCTGTGGCGCTTCGGCCCTGGCTGTACCTTCGGCGTCGGCGCCACCTCCTTGCCGACAGCTTTCGCGTACTCCTTGTTGAACAGCTTGGACCCAGGATCCGCCATCGCGCTCTTCACGAGCTCCGCCAGGTGGAGGTAGATTTTCTCCATGTGTTCTTTCGCGAAGGCCACCCCGACGTATGCGACCCTCTCCTCGAGACAAGCCCACGCGAATTTCGCGTTGAGCGGGGTCATGTCGAGGACGCATTTGACAAAGAACATGTGCAGCAGCTCTTTGTAGAAGACAAGCGGCATGCCGTGGTAGGAAATGGGGACAACGGTAGAGTCGGTTTTCCGCTCGGCCTCGCCTTGAATGCCCTCTGTTTTGCCCCCCACCGCAATCAGATTGCGCTTCCCGTATATTGCCTTTTTGTCTTTCCACGTCACGTGCCATTCCTTGCTCAACTCTGGGAGCTCGATGCCGTTGATCAGATCCCCCGCGGTGCTGCCCTCGAAGTGCTTGCGGCGCCGCTCAGGGGCCGAAATGCGCGAGTGCGCCAACATGTGCACCCACTCTACCTGCTGCAAGCTCCCCGTGCCTCCGTGAACCCTGTTGCGGCGCTTCTTGAGGCTCTCCTCCGTGTACGCGAGCTGGATGATCGAAGCTTTGAAGCCGGCCTTCTTCTCAGCGTCGCTGTTGTCGTCATCCTCCTTATCATCGTCATCGTCGGGCTCATCGCAGCCGCGCCCCTTGCTCGGCGGTGTATCCTTCTTCGTCTCGATGGTGTTCTCCTTCCACGGCCCGAGCAACTTGGTCGCGTTGCCCCTCCGCCCGCCGTCCAAAATCACTGCGACCTCCCCATTGCGGAGATGGGCTAGTTGCCCCTGAGGCGCCCTCGCGTTCAGCATCGTCCGCACGAGGCGGTGGCACGGGCCATCCCTGAGGGGCGCAATGCGCAGCTCAGGCCTGGTGAGCGGCTCGCCGAACTGCTTCACGTCGAAGTGGTACAGCACCAGCCCCGTGGGGTCACCCTTGATGGTGGCGAGCGCGGAGTCCCGGAGCATGGTCTCCAGCTCGGCCGCCGTTTTCTGGTCGGGCACGATCTGAACGTACGTGCGAATGAGCTTGTCGATGAATTTGTTCCAACTCGTTTTGTCCATCTCTGGCAGCTTGTCGAAGTTTTTCAACTCCGCGGGCCTGTCGCCCGCCACTGCGGTCATCTGCCCCGCAGGGTTGTCAGCCCCGGCAGCTGCAGGGGTGCCCGTGCCACTTCCAGCCGCGGCCGGCGTGTCAGTAGTACCATGCCCCCCATTGTTCTCCCTCCGCACCATCTCGATGACTTCGTTCATGCGCGTGGAGATCGATTCGTAGGCGAGAAAATCCGCCACCTCGAGCTTCGACTGGACGGCGTTCCTGTAGCGAGAGTCGAACTCGGTTGTGTACACCAACTCCTCGATGAGCGTGACAGCCGAAACAGCCGACTGCTTGCCACCAACACTAATCAGAGCCTGCCACGTGGTATCGACTACCCCCCCTGGGTAGGAACTGACGTACGTCCGCACCGCGTCGAAGGTATTCATCTTCTCTTGCATCAATGTGACGTGTTCGGTTGGGATGCCAGTGCGCGGAAGCCACTTGAACAAGAGCTCGTTCTTCACGTCGTATTTCATGTTCAAGATTTCAACGTAGCTCTGCCTGTAGTCCCTGAGCTTGCTGACACCGAACTCGCCTAAGTTGATGAAGTCCTGGTGGTTCTGACCCCTCCCCAACGCTGATTCGCGCCGTCCCGCCGACGACGACGACGCGTCGTCGACGGGCTGGCGCGAGCAGCGATGGGTGTTCAGAACAACCCCCGGGGCGCCATGCGGTAATGATCCGTGAGGCCCATCATCGCCCAATCGATCTTGTTGGGGGTCGACGCGCGCTCGACCACAGCGTGCATCGCGTAGAGGCTATTCCACGGGGACTTGTTCATCAGGTTCTCGTCCGCCCAGACAAGGCACCGATTGGACGCCTCCAGGGACAGCAACCGCTTGTGGACTGTGATTGCGTTATCCACGAAGGTTTGTTTCACTTTTTCAGTAGACCGCGCATACTTCATTTTCTTCTCGTAGAGCTCGCTGACGTCCTTGGCGCCCAACGTTTTCTCCAGCTCTTTTTCCTTCGCCGCCTTGAACCCGACGATGTCGTACACCCATTGCCTCACGGTGAGTTGGGCTGTCTCCCCATGCTCGATCCACTCCTGCCGAATGTTCTGGGCGCGCCAATACCGCAGGTCACCTGGCAACACCACCTCGAACGTCACTGGCGCCGAAAGCACGACCTGCATCCACTTTGACAGGATGGAGTCCTCCGCCTGCTGCTTTACCGCGTCAGCGATGGCCATGAGCAAGGCCAGCTGCGGCTCGATTGGTGAGAGGCGCTGCAAACTGCCCAGGTGCTCGGCGACGCCCATGTCCGAGCTGTCCACCGCGAAGACGGTGTTCATGGGGAAGACATTTGGCGGGCTCTTAAGGTGGTAGTTCACGATCTCCCTGACCTGCCCCATGTTCACAGGGGCGCGGTAGCTGGAGCTCCAGAAGAAGTTCTGCCAGAAGAGGTTGCACCCACATGAGTAGGGGGATCCGCGGCTGAGGGCATCAGAACAATCCTCCTTCACGAACGGCGCCTGGCGACCGCCCTGGGCGATGGTCAGCGGCATTTTCTTCTCGAGGTCGGCGAAGAATGGCGACCCCTTGATGGCGTTCAAAGCATCGGTGATGATGTCCAGCGTCGGGCCCACGACTTGGTTGGTCTCCGGCGGCGCCTCCGGCTGCGCACCTCCTGCCGAACCAGCAGGGTCAGACTCCGGCTGCTTAGCCTTCGCCTTTGCCCTTTTCATGGGCGGGGGGGCCGAGGCAGCCCCCTTCTGCTCACGCTTGGCCGCCTTAGCGGGCATGACTGGCGTAACTCCCACTGCCAGTCGACGAGTCCACACGTTATGTTCGTTCTGAAGGGCCGCAACAGCCCGCGTCGGTACACACTGAACCAAAACGGCTGCGGAGATGGAAATGGAATTGGAGGAAGCGGAGGAGGAGGAGGAGGAGGAGGAGGCGAGCCGCAGGCGGGAGGGTAGCGGGGGGTCGACGATCGATCGACGGGCAGATCAGCAGCAGCGCTGACGACGACGACGACGAAAGAAGAAGGCGCAGGGCGGCGGCGAGCGAGGGTCGACGGCGGCGGCGACAGACGACGACGAACGCGACGACGGCAAGAAAGAAGAGTTGGCCGAAACGGCCGTCAGGATCCGGCCGACGCAGCCGGCCTGGCCTTCGGCCGAAACAGCCAAAGTGGTAGAAATTGAGACGGGGCAGGGTTCCAAGTTCCAGAGCAGACCGACCATGGAAGGAGTGCGCGGACCAATCGACATGCCCAACCCACATGGGCCACTTGTTGTCCCGAAAGCGTTCCAGAGGCAGAATCTGACGTGGCCCAGATGTTCAGGCCCATCCCGAAGTAACTAAGAACTCAGAAAGCTCTCTTGGAGGCGCAGCTGACGCAAATCACATGCAGACAAAGAAGATGGGCGTGGCCAATAACCCATGGAGCTCTCGTGGAGGCGCAGCTGACGTAGTTGAACGGATGGGTGGGGGCATATGTCCCCGCCGCTGCAGGGGGCGCTGCTGGCTAGGAGGCCGCTGTTGCTGGCGGGTGGCCCCCCCTTCTCCTCTCCCCCCACTTCTCCACCCTCCAACCCTTCTCTCCTCCCCCTTCTCCACCCTCCAACCCTTCTCTCCTCGCTATCCCTCCTCGTCACGGCCCTCCCTCCTCCTGCTGCTGTTGCCTCTCCCTCCTCCTCCTCCTCCTCCTCCTCCTCCTCCTCTTCCTCCTCCTCCTCCTCCTCCTCCGCCTCCTCCTCCTCCTCCTCCTCATTCGCCATCCTCATTCATTCATCGCCCTCTGATGTCTGATGATGGCGATGATGATTTTTCCACGGACGGGTCGAGCGCCGATCTCAGCATTCGTAACTTGCGCACTTATAGCGAAGAATAGCGTGCAACCCCCTGACTATACGGCGACCGCGCAGTCGTCACGTTGTTGACGCGCGTCCAGGTCGCAAAACTACAGGGGCGCTCGCTGGTCGAGCACACGCGGCAGTGCTTGTTTCAAGCACGGTGCTGCTCGCAAATAGTGTCTGGGTTCGACTCCTGCAACCTCTGGCAGCACACCCTGCACGCAAACCTAACGCAGTATGCGCCAGGCTGATTGCTGTTGCAATGGGCGCACATGGTCATCGCAGGCGCCGTGCGGACTCCTGCAGGCCTCGCGCCAGCTCCGAAGGCCCGTGCTCGAGCTAACTTCTTCAGATTCCAGGCCCTCGAATGCTGCGTGGCCGATTGCCAGCCCTGCCACTCCTCCCCCCCGGCCGATGCAGCCCCAGGCTCAGGAGGAGGAGGAGACGCGGCTGCCGCTGCAGCAGCTCCTGACGACGACGCCGAAGAAGCAGCCCCGGGCGACATCTGCAAGGCGATCAGGGTGTTCATTTGCGCCTGCAGCATCTCGACCTGATGCTGGAGCTCCTGCTGCGTCATCGTCGCTGCCGGCGCTGCTGCGCCCGCAGCCGACGACGACGGGCGCCCTGGCGTCGGCGGCGTCGTCGCCATGGCGTAGCGCCCAGGAGGAGGAGGCACCTTCGGCTGCTGAGGCTGCAGCGGGATCGCCGTCGCCGCCGCCGCCTTCGCAGTCTGGGCCGATGCAGCCGAGGCGGCGGCCACCGACCCCCTGGCGGGCGGCGCGGCGGCGAGGTGGGTCGGCGGCGGCACCAACGGCGGCGACGCCGCCTTCTTGGCCACCAGCAGCTTCGGCGCTGCCTTCTTCGGCGGTGGAGTGGACGCCGCCGACCTCGGCGGCGTCACGGGCCGCCCGCCTCCTCCGCCTCCTCGGGGGCGACGACCGCCAGCACCATCTGGGCGATTGTCGTCGTCGCCGTCGATGATGTCGCCGTCGTCGTCGAGCTCCTCCGTCGGCGGGCGACGGCGCACCCTGCTGGAGCGGCGCCGGCACTGCTCGATCAACTGCTCTGGCGTCTTGTCGGTCGGCGCGGGGCGATGAGGCGGCCCGAGCTGCGCCAGCTGGTCCCAGATGTCCATGTTCGGCAGGTCGTTGTAGTCCGCAACCTTCCATGGGCTAGCGGATTGTTATTATTATTAGTTGCGAGCCTCAGTGGGGAGGGGGTTCCAAAAAAGAAGAGGGGAATCCCCGACAACGACGAAGAACGACAAACGAACGACAACGACAGACGACGACGACGACGACGACGACGACGACGACGATGAAGATCACCGAGCTACAAAACACATACCCACCCTGACGCCCCCTCCAATAACAATAATGCGCCAGCCGCCTCCCAGAACGTGCTCATCGTGAGCAGCAAGGCGTCGTCGTCGGGGTCCCACTTAGACCCAGCGGCCCTGACGCCCGTGTACTGGATGACGGCGTTGATGGTGTTGGCCTGCTGCTGGCCAGCCTCGTGGATGACGCTCCACAGGCACTCGAGGTCGTTGTCGATCATGTGCGTCAAGACCACGCGGTCGTCAGCGCACTTAGCGCCTTTCCCATCACGCCCGCTCTTCTGCTTGGTCAGGTGGACGCTCATCTGCCTTAGCCCCATCTCGAACAGACCTGTGCTCCTGATCAGCCGCACGACCCAAGCCTCCACCTGGCCCAACCTATGATGGCGAGAATGCCGCGTGCCACGGCTAGTGCGACTGATGAAGTGGAAGTCGCGCAGGCCGAACTCAGCCGCATAGAGCACCGCAAAAGGCCAGAACCCGTGCTCCACAGCCATATAGATGTCATCGCCTTTGGGGGCGCGCAGGCTCACGGCGCGCCCCGCGGAGGCGCCGCGGCGAATCTGGCGGCGGGCTGGGCGCCACCGCCAGGCCGCCGCGGCGCCGCCTCCGAGTGCGCCATGCGCTTGCACACCTGGCAGAACCTTCCAGGCGACCACCCTGGCCGTCGTCGCCCTCCCCAGACGCGACGCCCCCCGCGTCGACGCCCAGCGCGGGCATGGCAGCGGCGGCGGCGGTCGGCGGCCGATGCGGGCCGCTGCTGCGTGGGGAGAGGACAGGAGCGGAGCCCGCTCCCAGCGCTCAGCCAAAATGGCTGTTTGTTACGGTGCAACGTGCTGCCCGCCCTCTTTCCCCCTTTTCTTCTTCCCCCTGGGGGGTTGCTGGCTCTCCCCCGCCGTTCGTGAGCTTAAAAGCTGTTTCGGCCGTGCCCCCCCATGACCGTCGTTTCGAGCTGCGTCCAGCTGGGGCGACGACGAGGAGGCCCCCCTCCGAAAGCCAGAACTCCCAAAATCTCGATCCGCCAGGGCCGAGGCTCGAGCGCCGCCGCGCTGGCTGAAGAAGGGCGCTGTTGATATATATATATATATATATATATATATATATATATATATATATTCCCCGCGCAGCTGGAGGTCCCTGGAGGCCCCTGGAGGTCGCCGGATGCCCCTGGATGTCCCTGGAGGCCCCCGGCAGCAAAGGCCTCTGGAGGCCTGGAAACGTCAGAGAAATGTAGGAAGGCATCCTCGGACGTCAGAGCGGGGGAGGCGCAGAAGAAGCGGGCATCCTCGGACGTCAGAGCGGGCATCTTCGGACGACGGCGAGGAGAAAGCGGAGGAGGCGCAGACGGAAGTGGCGGAGGCACGAATGCCGATGAATGGAATCAGGACGATGGCGGAGGGAGGAAGGAGACATCTTGAAGTTGTTCGGGAGGGGGGAGGAGGAAGAAGAGGAGGGGGATGATGAGGACGACGACGACGGGGAGGAGGGGGCCAGGAGAAAAAAAAGAGGAATGGGCGGAGGACAAGGACAGGAGGAGCGCCCTCCCTTCCCGCGCGCGCCGCCCAAGTGCACCGCCGTCGCCGTTGCCGTCGACGTCTCGCCGCCGCCACCGCCGCCGCCGCCGCCGCCGGCCGAAACGACCAGCAGGGGAGCGCGGCCGAAACAGCCGCCGCCGCCGCCGTCGCCGCTCCATCGTCGTCGCGTCGTGTTCTTTCTCTCTGTCCCTGCCCCCCCCGAGGACGAGCACATACTGTCGAATTCTTGACGCTTCTGTTTGATCATCTAATAGCCTTCGGCCCACCTGAATGATGATGAATACTGACCCTGATGATGATGGCGATGATGATGATGATGCTGATGATGATGATGATGATGTGTGCCCTCGCGGGCGCGAACGATTCCCCGTCCGTCCGTCGGCCTCCTTAAAGAGCCACAGACATGTTCGATTCAGTTTTTGGAATCACATGTCGACTTTTCTATTGTGGACAATACAGAACTCCCCAACTTCCGTCGGCCTCTTTAAAGGGCCACAGAAATTTCAAATTCAGTTTTCGGAATCACATGTCGATTTTTCTATTGTGGACAATACAAAACTCCAAAACAAATCCAAATTCAGTTTTTGGAATCACATGTCGACTCTTCTATTGTGGACAATTCAGAACTCCGACGCGCGCGCGCGTGGGATTTCTGTATTGTCCACAATAGGAAAGTCGACATGTGATTCCAAAAACTGAATTTGAAATTTCTGTGGCCCTTTCAGGAGGCCGACGGATGTTGCGGAGTTCTGTATTGTCCACAATAGAAGAGTCGACATGTGATTCCAAAAACTGATTTTGACATTTCTGCTGCCCTTTAAGGAGGCCGACGGATGTCGGGGAGTTCTGTATTGTCCACAATAGAAAAGTCGACATGTGATTCCAAAAATGGAATTTGAAATTTATGTGGCCCTGAGGCCGACGGATGTTGGGGAGTTCTGTACTGTCCACAATAGAAAAGTCCACGCGTGATTGCGAGGCCCAACGCAACTTCATAATAATAATGCAACGATCGCACAGCGCGCCGAGCACTCGTGCGCCCGCATTAATTTTTTCTATATATTAATTAATTTTTACGTAGCTAGAAATTAATATGCGCGCTCGTCGTCAGCACGCGGGGCAATGGAATTTTAAATTCCGCTGAGCACTGGAAAGAAGAGCCCCCCAGGAACCCCCCAGGAGCCCTCAGGACCCTCCCAGGGCACCCCAGGCGCACATCACGGTGAATTGGCAGCCGCCCAGAGCCCAGGGCGCACCTGAACCCTCCCCAGGGCCCTCCCAGGGCCTTCCCAGGGCCCTCCTAGGGCACCCCAGGCGCACATCACGGTGAATTGGCAGCCGCCCAGGGCCCAGGGCGCACCTGAACTTTCCCCAGGGCCTTCCCAGGGCCCTCCCAAGGCCCTCCCAGGGCACCCCAGGCGCACATCACGGTGAATTGGCAGCCGCCCAGAGCCCAGGGCGCACCTGAACCCTCTCCAGGGCCCTCCCAAGGCACCCCAGGCGCATATCACGGTGAATTGGCAGCCGCCCAGGGCCCAGGGCGCACCTGAACCCTCCCCAGTGCCCTCCCAGGGCCCTCCCAGAGCCTTCCCAGAGCACCCCAGGCGCACACCACGGTGAATTGGCAGCCGCCCAGGCCTTCCAAAGCATTTTTTCACTGTGAATCAGCTGCCGCCCAGTGCCCAGGGCGCTCCTGGGCGCGACAGCTGGATTTCGTAGTTCCAGAGGAGCGGCATCGGCGGAGCGAGCGAAGCGAGCGGAGCCGGCGCCACAAGCGCACAATCAAACGCCCGCGCGGCGTTTCACCCCAAACCCTTTCCCCCGACGTAAAGCGTCAACCCTAAACCCAGGATTGCGCATATCTTAAGACTCAAGAGGGTATCTGTGCACGTGCGATACACAAAGCATTGTATGTCGTACACATGAGAAAGATCGCCTAACCGACTGGAATCGTGGAGCCCTAAGAGAAAGAGAACCTCGACTACCGAATGAACCGTAAACCCTAATAGAGAAAACCGTGGGTGGTTCGCCGCCCTAACGGGCGCGGGGTGGGAATGTGAAGAGGGGAGCTGGCCCCGCAGCCGAAACATGATTCCGCTCAACATGATGTCACCACAACACGATTACCCCACCCCCACTCCATTTTATGGGTGGGGGTGGTCTTACACGAATGATGATCAGCAGGCGCTGACAGAGGACACCCTAAACCCAAAATCTCGAATTTCTATTACTAAGAAACCCTAAATCCTTCAAAACCGGTCGCTATGCAAACCCGCTCCATCCTATGCAAAAAAATACAATTTCCGGATCATGCGCTCTGAAAGCGATGTTTTTTACAATGGATCGTGACCGGGTCTATCCGCGGGCCCGGCTGATCCCTATCAAAAAACACTATATCCTGATCATGCGCATCGAATTTATCAGAATCCTATGTTTTTTTTTCATACGTTTCGTGCCCAACCGTGGTCGCGGGCGTGGATGCGTACCGGAGTTTATCCCTGTCAAAAAAACACCATATCCTCGCAACTGCGTTCTTCTGATTCCCATTGTACCTATGAAAAAAAAAAAAAAAAAAAAAAAAAAAAAAAAAAAAAAAAAAAAAAAAAAAAAAAAAACATATCCTTATCATCGCGCGCTTCTCAAGGTTACTTTCTTCTGAACAAAAACAATATATCCATTCAACTGCTCACTTCCGTTGTGCACTTTCCATTTTCGGTGATTACGTGCCATCCATGCTATGCGGCGGTCTCTTGTGTCTCACTCGGTTTCTATGTCCAGGAATGTTGTGCTATGTCATGCTTGGAGTTTGTTTCACGCCACGGAGTTATTCTTTTCAGGGCAATGTTGCGTGCTATGTTTCGTGGGTTCCCTATGTTGTCTCTGGCCTATTGGGTGTTATGGTTGAGCCTTTGTCGCATGCATCCAGTGTTATCCTGTGGCAGTTCTCATCGCGTGCTTCTCAGGGTTACTTTCTTACAAACAAAAACAATACATTCATGGAATTACTTCCGTGTACATCTCTATGCCCGGGAATGATGTGCTATGCCATGCTATGCGGCGGTGTCTTGTGTCCCACGGGGCTTCTGCCCAGGAATGTTGCACTATCATGAAGAATGTTGTGCTATCGTGCTATGTTGTGGAGTCTTTTGTTTCACGCCACAGAGTTATTCCTTTCAGGGCACCGTTGCGTGCTATTTCTCGTGGGTTCCTTATGGTGTCTCCTTGGGTGCCCATAGGGCAGCGTGTGTCGCATGCATTCAGTGTTATAGATGCGTGGCAGCGTTGCCGCATTCATGTGCTTCATGGGACGGTCGCGCTCTATAATTTCTCATGTTAGTCTGTGTCGTGGCATATCGCAGGGTTTTTCGTGCTTGTCATTATCTCCTTCTGTGTTTTGACAAAAAGCCATGTCTGGTGGGTCCGCCCGACCCGACCCGACCCGCCCGTTAGGGTCCGCCCGCCCGACCCGACCCGCTTGTTAGGGTTCACGCGTGTCATTCACGCGTGTCAAATGTACACGCACTATACTTGAATGTCCCGCCCTCCCGACCCGACCCGCCCGTTAGGGTCCGCCCGACCTGGCCCGACCCACCCGTTGGGGTCCGCCCGCCCGACCCGACCCGCCCGTTCGGGTCTCCCGCGCGCGCGTGCGGCCGCCGCCTTTTTGCTAAGCGCTTGTTCCCAAGCTTGCTATGGTATGCTATGCTATGCTACAACCACGGTAAAACATGAGAGGAGAAATGATCTTTATGTGGGGGTGGAGATGCGGTGGGGATTGATAACCACCGCAAGTGGGTGCCAATGCAGGTAGGTATTCTTGGCCTTGCCCTGTTAGACCCTGAACCCTAAACCCTAAACCCTAGATCGCAGATCGCGTTGCGTGGGCTAAATTGCCACCAAATGCGTACGGGCACGCACAAAATGAGGATTTGAGGCATCGGCCTGCCCATTCCGTGCGCGCCCGCACGCATTTCGTGGCCGCCTCCTCACCCTCACGGGATCATCTTTCCACACCAAATGCGAGCGGGCACGCATTTGGTGGGAGGTGAGGGGACGGGGTGAGGGGACGGTCCCCTCACCCCTGTGTTTAGGGCGCGTGGGCTAAATTGCCACCAAATGCGTGCGGGCACGCGCAAAATTACAATTTGAGGCATCGGGCTGCCCATTCCGTGCGCACCCGCACGCATTTCGTGGCCGCCTCCTCACTCTCACGAGACCTTCTTTCCCCACCAAATGCAAGCGGGTATGCATTTGGTGGGGGGTGGGGGGACGGGGTGAAGGGACCGTCCCCTCACCCCGCCCCCTCACACCTAATTTCCCCTGCCAAATGCGTGCCCGCTCGCATTTGACGGCACCTTCACCGTAAACACAGGGGTGAGGGGACGGGGTGAAGGGTCCGTCTCTTCACCCTTCATTTCCCCTCCAAATGCGTGCCCGCTTGCATTTGGTCGCCTGAGGGGACGGGGCGAGGGGACCGTCAAATGCGAGCGGGCACGCATATGGAAGGGAAATGAGGGGTGAGGGGACGGGGTGAGAGGACGGTCCCCTCACCCCGTCGCCTCACCCCGTCCCCTCACCCACCAAATGCGTGCCCGTTCGCATTTGGTGGGGAAAGACGGTCCCGTGAGGGTGAAGAGGCGGCCACGAAATGCGTGCGGGCGCGCACGGAATGAGCAGGCCGATGCCTCAAATCCTCATCCTGTGCCTTTTTTTTTTCATCACCGAATGCGAGCGGGCACGCATTTGGTGGGGGGTGAGGGGACGGGGTAAGGGGACCGACCTCTCACCCCGTCCCCTCACCCCGTCCTCTCACCCACCAAATGCGTGCCCGCTTGCATTTAGTGGGCAAAGAGGGCCCCGTGAGGGTGAGGAGGCGGCCACGAAATGCGCGCGAGCGCGCGCGGAATGGGCAGGCCGATGTTTGAAATCCTCATCCTGTGCGTGCCCGCGCGCATTTGGTGACAAATTAGCCCACGCAACGCGGGGTGAGAGTACAGCGCCCTAGGGCCTAAACCCTGAGCCCTAAACTCGCCCAGGGCCGCTTGGCCCGTATCCACCCACCCATTTAGGCGGCAAGCGCCCTAACTAGCACCTCGCAGTCAGACTACCTCCCGGCCGTGCGTGAATGACAGGCCCTGTCCAGGTTGAGTCTCGGTTGCCGTCAGGCATGGCCCGCGAGGGCCTTATCTCATTATCAATGATGCGGCTTAAGCGCAAGCGATTATCCTGTGCCCGCCTGGGCGATCGTCGAAGAGATTTCTAACCCCAAAACGTCAACCGAATTCACCGTGATGTGCGCCCTGCTCCTCCCTGTGGCGTCAACATAAAATCGCTAAAAGACACGGATTGCCACTGGCATTTTTTTCTACCTCGAATCCTAAAGTTTTCCAAAATTGACCATCGGTTGGTTTGCAAAAGACGTTTCCTGGCAATTCGAGCCCCCCCAAGGTTTTCCCAGGGCACCCCAGGCGCGCATCACGGTGAATTGGCAGCCGCCCAGGGCCCAGGGCGCACCTGAACCTTCCCCAGGGCCCTCCCAGGGCCCTCCCAGGGCACCCCAGGCGCACATCACGGTGAATTGGCAGCCGCCCAGGGCCCAGGGCGCACTTCAACCACCCCCAGGGCCCTCCCAGGGCCCTCCCAGGGCACCACAGGCGCACACCACGGTGAATTGGCAGCCGCCCAGGGCCCAGGGCGCACCTGACCCCACCCCAGGGCCCTCACAGGGCCCTCCCAGGGCACTCCAGGCGCACATCACGGTGAATTGCAGCAGGGCGCACCTGAACCTTCCCCCGGGCCCTCCCAGTGCCCTCCCAGGGCCCTCCCAGGGCACCCCAGGCGCACGTCACGGTGAATTGGCAGCCGCCCAAGGCCCAGGGCGCACTTGAACCCTTCCCGGGGCCCTTCCAGGGCCCTCCCAGGGCCGTCCCAGGGCACCACAGGCGCACATCACGGTGAATTGGCAGCCGCCCAGGACCCAGAGCGCACCAGAACCCCCCCAGGGCCTTCCCAGGGCCCTCCCAGGGCACCCCAGGCGCACATCACGGTGAATCGGCAGCCGCCCAGGGCCCAGGGCGCACATGCACCCTCCCCAGGGCACTCCCAGGGCCCTCCCAGGGCACACCAAGCGCACATCACGGTGAATTGGCAGCCGCCCAGGGCCCAGGGCGCACCTGAACACTCCCCAGGGCCTTCCAAGAGCCCTCCCAGGGCCCTCCCAAGGCACCCCAGGCGCACACCACGGTGAATTGGCAGCCGCCCAGGGCCCACGGCGCACCTAAACCCTTCCCATGGCCTTCCCAGGGCCCTCCAGGCGCACATCACGGTGAATTGGCAGCCGCCCAGGGCCCAGTGCGCACCTGAACCTTCCCCCGGGCCCTCCCAGGGCACTCCAGGCGCACGTCGCGGTGAATTGGCAGCCGCCCAGGGCCCAGGGCGCACCTAAACCTTCCCGAGAGCCCTCCCAGGGCCCTCTCAGAACCCTCCCAGAGCACCCCAGGCGCACATCACGGTGAATTGGCAGCCGCCCAGGGCCCAGGGCGCACCTGAACCCATCCAAAGCCTTCCCAGGGCCCTCCCAGGGCACCCCAGGCGCACATCACGGTGAAGTGGCAGCCGCCCAGGGCCCAGGGCGCACCTGAACCATCACCAGGGCACTCCCAGAGCCCTCTCAGGGGCCTCCCAGGACACCCCAGGCGCACATCACGGTGAATTGGCAGCCGCCCAAGGCCCAGGGCGCACCTGAACCATCCCCAAGGCCATCCCAGGGCCTTCCCAGGGCTTCGCAAGGCATCCTTTTTTGATCTCCACGGACCCACCGCATAGTGCAAGCAATGGCAGGGCGGGACCTGCCAGCACTGAAAGACCTCGCCTCGGCGAGAGCCGCTATGGGGAGGGGGCTTCGCGAGTTCCTTTCGGAGCGCCCACTATGGCCCCCTCCCCGCACGGATCGACCCTCGGCTCGGGCTCCCACTGTCTGGCAGACATGCCAGAGACAGTGCACAAAAGAAATAAACTCGCCACACAAGAGCCAAGCCTGTCACAGGAGGCGAAAGACAGGCGAGGACAGGCGCCAGCTGACCCTCAGCTGGAAAAAATCGGCAACGCGGAGAGCGCCCTGAGCGGACAGGCGGTCGCCGCTTAGGTCGCGAGCAGCAACCTATGCCACAACAGCCTGAAAGCCAAGGAAGCAAAGCACGGCCGAGGATAAGATTGAGAACAGAAACCGAAAGGGCCAACGCACAAACAAATGGTTCAAACCTGCCAGAAGAGAAAGGCAGGCGAGAACGCAGAAATTCAATCCGAATCCCCCGACCCCGCCTCCACAGTCCCGCCCGTTCCCAGATCGTCCGCTTCGCAGCGGGGAGACGCAGCAATGCGATTCAAGCACTCCCTGGTGGCTCGGGCCGAGGCGACCACATCACACGAGGAAGAGCTGGGCGCAACGCTGCAGGCAGGAGCACTGGCGATGGCTGCAATAGCTGGCACTGTGGAGCTGGGACGCTCTTGCCCTCCAGCGCTGGCAGCACTGCCAGTCGGGCCAGAGGGCGCAGAGCTCGAAACATCTTCCTCCGAAAATTGAGGATTCGAAACCAAATACGAGTTGAAGCAACGCACTAGCGAGGTGTCATCAACTGTGACACCTTTGCTGGACTTAGAGTACTGCGGGTGAATTCCCTTACACAAGGCGGCCCAACCCTGACGGCCCGCACGGGTAGGCTTCTTGCAAACTTCGCCTAGGCCTCTAATCCTGCCACCTGTGGAGTGGCATTTACATTTTAGGCATATGAAAAGCACTGTCTTGACAGAGCAGTCGAAGGCAACAGTCCTATGCCCAAGAGCATCTTGCCTTGCCGCATGCAGTTTAGAATCCTGGGGGCACCTACGGTGAATTGGCAGCCGCCCAGGGCCCAGGGCGCTTCTGGGCGCGCCAGGGATGCTCCGTGGCGATTCCAGGGCCTTCCCAGGGCCCTCCCTGTGCCCTCTCAGTGCCCTCCCAGGGCAGCCCAGGCGCACGCCATTGTGAATTGGCCACCGCCCAAGGCCCAGGGCGCCCCTGGCGCGCCAGGGACGCCCCGGGGCGATTCCAAAGCACTCAGGGCCTTCACAAGGCCCTCCCGGTGCCCTCCCAGGGCGCTCCAGGCGCAGGCCACGGTGAATTGGCAGCCGCCCAAGGCCCAGGGCGCTCCTGGGCGCGCCAGGAACGCTCCGTGGCGATTCCAGAGCTCCCAGGGCCCAGGGCGCTCCTGGGCGCGCCAGCTAGATTTCCTAGTTCAAGAGGAGCAATATCGGCGGAGCGAGCGAAGCGAGCGGAGCCGGCGCCACAAGCGCACAATCAAACGCCCGCGCGGCGTTCCACCCCAAATTCTTTCCCCCGACGCAAAGCGTCAACCCTAAACCCAGGATTGCGCATATCTTAAGACCTAGGAGGGTATTTGTGTACGTGTGATACACAAAGCATTGCATGTCGAACCCATGAGCAAGATCGCCAAACCGATTGGAATCGTGGAGCCCTAAGAGAAAGAGAACCCCGATTACCGAATGAACCCCTAATAAAGAAAGCCGTGGGTAGTTCGCCGCCCTAACGGGCGCGGGGTGGGGGTGTGAAGAGGGGAGCTGGCCCCGCAGCCGAAACATGATTCCGCTCAACATGATATCACCTCAACACGACTACCCCCCCCCCCCACTCCATTTTATGGGTGGGGGTGGTCTTGCACGAATGATAATCAGCAAGCGCTGACAGAGGACACCTTAAACCCTAAACCCTAAACCCTAAGCCCTAAACTCGCCCAGGGCCGCTTGGCCCGTATCCACCCACCCATTTAGGCGGCAAGCGCCCTAACTGGCACCTCGCAGTCAGACTACCTCACGGCCGCACGTGAATTCACAGGCCAGCCCAGTTGAGTCTCGGTTGCCGTCAGGCATGGCCCGCGAGGGCCTTATCTCATTATCAATGATGCGGCTTACGCGCAAGCGATTATCCTGTGCCCGCCTGGGCGATCGTCAAAGAGACTTATAACCCCGAAACATCAGACTAATTCACCGTGGGCCTGGTCGGGCCCTGCGGGAGCGCCGACGTAAAATCTGCAAACGAACTTGATTTACCACTGGCATTTTTTTTTCTACCTCGTATCCTAAAGTTTCCCTGTGCCCCCCCCAAGACGTTTCCTAGCGACTCGGCCCCGCGCGGGGCGGGCCCGAGGCCACCCAGATCAGGCCCACGGTGAATTGGCCGCCGCCCAGGGCCCCAGGGCGCTCCTGGGCCGCTCAAGGACGCTCCCTGGCGATTCGGTGCCTTCCAGGAGCGTTCTGGCCCCCCCAGACCAGGCCCACGGTGAATTGGCCGCCGGGGCGCCCCCCCTGGACCAGGCCTCTGCGGCTTACCCGCCGGGGCGCCCCCACCCCCCAGACCAGGCCCACGGTGAATTGGCCGCTGGGGGAGCCCGCCCCAAACCAGGCTCACGGTGAATTGCCCCCGGAGCGCCGCCCCCCGGACCAGGCCCACAGTGACTTCCCGCCGGAGCGCTCCCACACCCCAGACCAGGCCCACGGTGAATTGGCAGCTGGGGGAGCCCGCCCCAGAACATGCCCACGGTGAATTGCCCTCCGGGGCGCCCCTCCCGGACCAGGCCCACAGTGACTTGCCCGCCGGGGCGCGCCTCCCCCGACCAGGCCCACGGTGAATTGGCCGCTGGGGGAGCACCCCAAAGGAGCTCCCCAGGAGCCCCCCCAGACCAGGCCCACGGTGACCTCCTTGGACCAGGCCTCTGTGGCTTCCCCGGCGGGGCGCCCTCACTCCCCAGACCAGGCCCACGGTGAATTGGCCGCTGGGGGAGCCCGCCCCAGGACCAGGCCCACGGTGAATTGCCCCCGGGGCGCCGCCCCCCGGACCAGGCCCACAGTGACTTCCCCGCCGGGGCGCTCCCACCCCCCAGACCAGGCCCACGGTGAATTGGCCGCTGGGGGAGCCCGCCCCAGACCAGGCCCACGGTGAATTGCCCTCCGGGGCGCCCCCCCCGGACCAGGCCCACAGTGACTTGCCCGCCGGGGCGCGCCTCCCCCGACCAGGCCCACGGTGGGGGAGCACCCCAAAGGAGCTCCCCAGGAGCCCACCAGGAGCTCCCCAGGGCCCCTCCAGGGCGCGCGCCACGGTGAATTAGCTACCGCCCGAGGTCATCCAGGAGCCCCCCCAGGAGCTCTCCAGGAGCCCCCCAGGAGCCACCCAGGAGCCACCCAGAGCTCCCCCAGGGCTCCCCCAGGGCGCGCGCCACGGTGAATTAGCTCCCGCCCGAGGTTCTCCAGGAGCTCCCCCAAGAGCCCCCCAGGAGCTCCCCCAGGAACCCCCCAGGAGCCCCCCAGGGCCCCCCCAGGGCGCGCGCCACGGTGAATTAGCTCAGCCCCAAGCCCTCTAGGAGGTACCCAGGACCCCGAGAACCCTTCAGGAGCTCTTCAGGAGCCACCCAGGAGCTCCGCAGGAGCCCTCCTGAGGGCCCTCCAAGGCTCTCTGAACGCCTTCCAGGGTACCCCAGGCGCCATTCACGGTGACTCAGCTGCCGCCCAGCGCCCAGGGCGCTCCTCGGCGCGCCAATGGGATTTCATAGTTCAAGAGGAGCGGTATCGGCGGAGCGAGCGAAGCGAGCGGAGCCGGCGCCACAAGCGCACAATCAAACGCCTGCGCGGCGTTCCACCCCAAACTCTTTCCCCCGACGCAAAGCGTCAACCCTAAACCCAGGATCGCGCATATCTTAAGACCTAGGCCCCATAGCCGATGATTCCGCTCAACATGATGTCACCACAACACGACTACCCCACCCCCACTCCATTTTATGGGTGGGGGTGGTCTTACACGATTGATGATCAGCAAGCGCTGACAGAGGACACCCTAAACCCCAAACCCTAAACCCTAAATTCCCAAGCACCTCGTTGTGCATCTGCCCACCCACCGCGCATCACCGTCGCCGTCTACGAGAGACAGGGCTTCTCTGAGATGCTTCAGCTGGTTGGCCGACTGGGTCGTCCTGGTAGCCTAGGGCTACCTAGCCCCACGCTTGGTGATCTACGATGCAAAGATAAACCATGCTTGATCCTCGAAGAATACAACACCCTAAACCCGGGGACTTTCGTCCTCTGATGGCGCTATACCTGTCTCCGACACGTAAAAACACGTGTGGCGCGCTCTAAGCGCTTCTGGGCGCATTTTGGGGGCGCCTAGGAGCGCCTGGGAGCGTCTGGGAACGCCTGGGAGCGCTTCGGAGCGTCTGAGAGCGCGCCAGGAGCGCCTGGGAGCGCGCCAGGAGCGCCTGGGAGCGCCAGGTAGCGCTTCGGAGCGCCGGGGAGCGCCTGGGAGCGCCGGGGAGCGCCGGGGAGCTCCTGGGAGCGCCCGGGAGTGCCTGGGAGCGCCTGGGAGCGCATGGGAACGCCTGGGGGCGCTTGGGAGCACGGGAAGTGCCTGGGAGCGCCAGGGAGCACCTGGGAGCGCTTGGGAGCGCCTGGGAGCGCCAGGGAGCACCTGGGAGCGCCAAGGAGCGCCTGGAAACGCCTGGGAGCGCCGAGCGCCTGGGGGCGCCTGAGAACGCCTGGGAGCCCCTGGGAGCGCCTGGGAGCGCCTGGGGCGCCTGCGAGCGCATGGGAGCGCCTGGGGGCGCCAGGGAGCGCGTGGGAGCGCTTGGAGCCATTTGGGAATTTAGGGGCCAACGGCCCTAAACCCTAAAAGACTTTAGTTTGGGAGGTCGCCGGCCATGCGGCCGGGGGTGGGAAGATGTTGCAACTCTTGCTCCGTTCGGCAAGGTTGCTCGGGTCGGCTGACCGCCCCCTCAATCAAGCTTGGAGGGAGGTGGGGGGGTTCCGAACCCCTCCCCCCCCTTTCAAGGGAAGGGGCGGGAGGGGTTCCGAATCCCCCCCCTCCCTTTCAAAGGGAGGGGGGGGGAGGGGTTCGAACCCCCCCCCCTTAAAAGGGGGGAGGGGGGGGGGGGAGGGGTTCTCGCACCCCCCTCCCCCTGAAGGGGTGGAGGGGGGGGGTGGGTTCCGTGGAGCACCCCCCTCCTTTTAAAGGCCAAGGTGATCCACTGGCGCTCTTTCGAAATTAAGTCATTTCTCATTCTCCCCTACAAAATTGCGACCACACGCGTCCACGTATGCCGTTGTACCAAAATAAGCGCCTAAGATCCGCATCCCTCTGTCGGCCTCGGGGCGGTCGTACACCCACGCTCTTTAACTTCGTCCGTCCAATCCTAGATGACATGGATTTTGTTTTTTACTCCAGGCGGCTGACTTCCCGGCAGCGTGTCCCGGACATCGTCAAACATGATGGCCACGTCCCCAACATTGCGTATAATGTATATGTCATCCAAGTAGGCAATGATCGTCTGCAAGCAAGTGCGCACGGACTTGACTTAGTGCAAGGCCTAGTGTCAACCAGAACAAGGCGGGCATGAAAACATCTCCTTGCTCACCGCCATCTCCTTACGATATTGTGCGTGTGATACCGTTGCTATCCCTCCATTTGAATATAAATGATACTGCATACAATTGGCGGACAAACGGCACTAAGCCGTGAATTCCGGTTGCTCCACCTACCACAACAATGCATCAAATGGTGCGTCATTGGGTATATGAAAAAAAACTCTTAATCTCTGTACGTCGGAAAGTGGATGCTGCCGGTACACATCGAGTCCCGCAAATTGTTGTGGATTGCAATTCTACTTTTTTCCATGCGCATCACGTGCGCATTCGTAAGAATCTTCGCCGCTTGCACAAAAGCTCCAACAGATTGTGGGAACTTTCGAAAAATCCCAATGCCATGTGCGCAAAACTTTCTCGTCCCCACTACCCGTGCGAACGGCAATCGGGTTACGAGAGCGGCTGACAATAGACTCACTTGTTTCACAATGTTTTCAATCGAAACGATTACCGGCTGCGCAGTCTACTCCGCGCGCGGGCGCATCCTGCTCGAAACTTGACACGATGTGGCGCGGAATAGGTTTCGATCCGATTTGAGGGTAACAAGTTTATACGCATCAGGCAGATTAGAAACTACTCGCCGATTGACGCCATCATCATCATGATATTCCGAATCTTAAGCAGGATGCGGGATGTCTTTAGCATGTTGCGAAAACTGCTGTCACGGGTGGGTACTGAAACCCAATTTCTGATACCAAACCTCACTGCCGCCACGATGACTCCTGCGCTACGGTAGTCCTATGCACATTTTTCCGTCCTCTTGTCTGGGTGATCCCGAAACCTTTGCGCGTGATGCCGCCGAAACCCTTACGCATGTTCCGTGGATAGGGCGGGTCAAGAGCCGTTGACCGCCCTCCTCCCTCCCCGGTGGGCAGGCGGTGGTGGGGTCGTCCCGCCGTGGTGTCCCGACGGTGTCTCGGCGGTGTCCCGTCGGTGTCTTGTTGCTGCTCTGTGGCTGTCCTGTCGCTGTCTCGTCGCTGTCCCGTCGGTGTCCCGCCGGTGTCCCGTTGGTGTCCTGTCGGTGTCCCGTCGGTATCCCATCGGTGTCCAGCGGTGAGATCGATAGTGAGATCGACACTGAGGCCCATCGTGGGATCGACTGCGCGATCGAGCGAGTGAGATCGATAGTAACCCAACAATGAAATCGATAATGAGATCGAAAATGAAATCGATTGGTGCCCCGATGGTATCCCGTGGTGTCCCGTCACAATCCCGTCGGTGTCCCGCAAGTGTCCCATTGTTGTCCCGTCGGTGTCCTGTTGTGTCCCGCGGTGAGATCGATAGTGAGACCGATAGTGAGATCGATCGTGATATCGATATGAGAGCGATAGTGCTCGAGTGAGATCGATTGTGAGATCGAGCGAGAGAGATCGATAAGGAGATCGAACGTGAGATCGATTGGTGTCCCGATGATGTGCCGATGGTGTCCCGTGGTGTGCCGTCGGTGTCCCGAGGGTGTCCCTTGGGTGTCCCGTCGTGGTCTCGTCGGTGTCCTGTGGTGTCCCGTGGTGGGATCGATGGTGAGATCGACTGTGTGAAACCGATAGTGAGATCGACAGTGAGATCGATCGTGGGATCACAAGTGAGATCTAGAGTGAGATCAAACGTGAGATCTATCGAATGAGAGCGATGGTAGGATCGATCGAGTGAGACCGATCGCAAGATCGATAATGATACCGATAATGAAATCAACAGTGAGATCGTTAGTGACCAGATGGTGTCCTGATTGGTGCCCCGATTGGTGTCCCGATTGGTGTCCCGATTGGCGTCCTGATCGCGCCCTGGTGGTGTTTCGATGGTGCCTCGGTGATGTCCTGGTGGTGTCACGATAAGTGCCCCGAGTGGTGTTCCGATGGTGTCCCGATTGATGTCCCGATGGATGTCCTGATGGTGTCCTGGTGGCGTTTCGATGGTGTCTCGATGGTGTCCTGGTGGTGTTCATAATGGGACTCGGGGGGGGATCGCAGAGAACCCGATAAGCTAAACGGTGTTCAAAATCAGCATCACTGGCCACGGGGTCGATTGCGATATTGAGCGAACGATGTCCCGTCGGTGACCCGTCGGTGTCCCGATTGGTTTCCCGTCGGCGTGCCCATTGGTGTCCCGATTGGTAACCCGATTATCCTGATGGTCTTCAAAAGACGCACACATTCGGCCAAGTGATTTCACTGCTGGCCGCGAGCGTCCCGAAGTGGCATTCATTTGGCCTGATGGCGCCCTGGTGGTGTCTCGATGGTGAGGTCGATCGAGTGGGATCGATAATGGGACCACACCGCGACGCAGCGCCGTCACCACGCGTCGTCGCCAACTCGAGGGTGCATCACCAGCATCGTCATCATCACCGCCATCGCAGTTGTTGTCAGTTGATTCTTTCTCCCCCCACCAACCTCCTTATCACCCGAAAGGTGGTCGTGCAAGTCAATCGTGCTGAGGACAGAACGGGGGAGGCAGTGGAGATGCGATAAAGACAAGGCTCGCCTGTTCAATTGTCGTCACACGCCCAGGACAGTGTGGAGTCAACCTGGGTCAACCGAAATACGTATCGGCCTCACGCGGGGGAGGAGCAATACGGAGGAGGAGGGACAGGGCAGGAAGGGGAGGAGAAATGGGAGGTGGTAGGGGGGCGCGGGTAAAAAAGAGGAAAGTGGCGAGCGAAGTAGAGAACCTCGGACAGATGGGAGCTGGAGTCGGAGAGATGGGGACCAACATGGGAGAATAACACCTGGAACAATAGCAAAAGGGAAGATCAAGAGAAGATAATCTGGAGGAAGCGGATAGGGAGGACGAAGATCATCATGAGGATTAAGAACACATGGACCAATTTTTCAATAATGAAATCATGTCGGCAATGATGGGCACCCGTGTTGTCAGTAATACGACCCTGTCTTCAATCATATAAGCCCGCATCAACAATAATGGAATTCCGTATCATCAATCATGGAAGTGTGCGTCATCAGCCCTTTGGGCGTGAGTGGTTTAGAGAGCCCGCTCTGTTCTCAACCCCCTTCTTCCCCTTCGGGGAAGGGTTTACCCCTCCCCCTACCCCCTCCCCCTGGGCCTGGAGAGGGCGCCCCGCGGGTGGTTGGAGGGGTCTTGTTCGACCCCTGGGAGGGCTAAAATTCGACACCCCTCACGAGGATTCTGGCCCCGACGGGGGGAGGCAGAAAAATGCTCGCCTCATCTTTGAAGCCAAAATCATTGATTGTACTACGGTTTTGCCCCCATTTTGGCCTTCCCAGGGGGCAACGCTAATTAAAGCTCCCCTCTTCTTTCAAGCCAAAATCATTGATTTTACCAAGGTTTTGGCCACATTTTGGCCTTCTGAGGGGGCAGCGCTAATTAAAGCTCCCCTCTTCTTTGATCGATTTCCTCCAAGATGGCCCCAAGAAGCGCACATGAGGCACCAAGAGGCCCCAATATGGCCCCAAGAGGCCCCCAGGAAGCCCCCAAGAGGATCCCAAACTGCCCAAAGAGGCCTCCCCGAGGCACCCAAGACGCCGAAAAACCCATCAGGACGACCCTCTACTCGCCTGGGCGTCGTTTCTGGACGGGCAGGAGGAGGGGCCCGAACGACTCACACCAGGACGAGGGGCACGAACAACTCACACCACGAGAAGCCCGAACGACTCGCACCAGGACGAAGAGCCCGAACGACTCATACCACGAAGAGCCCGAACGACTCACACCAGGACGAGGGGCACGAACAACTCACACCACGAGAAGCCCGAACGACTCGCACCAGGACGAGAAGCCCGAACGACTCAAACCACGAGGAGCGTTTTCTCTCCCTCCTCCTCCGCCTCGTCCTTCTCCCGCTCCCACCACAAGGAGGATGTACAAGGAGGCGGGAGGAAGGAGGAACAGGGGAGATATGCGGGGGCAGGCGGAAACACGCCTGAACAACACGACTGTCGGCATGCTTCGCAAGAGTTGCTGTTTTGAGATGGGCTGGTGGGGATACGCGAAGCGTGAAGAATTCCGTATCATCAATCATGGAAGTGTGTGTCATCAGCCGTGGAAAACCACTGTCGCCAATGGAAGCCAATGTCGCAAATAATAAGAAACCGCTGCGTTCAATAACGGAGACCAGCGTTCGATAATGTAATCCGTTGCGACCCGTAACGGGGCTGGTGGGATACGCGTAATATCAAGAATTCACAGGCCCATTCTGTATAACAAACGCAATAGGAACACACACACATTCTTGATATGTGCGTGCGCAATGCCACCAAGGAGCGGCGGCACCATCTGGCCGACGGAGACTAACTCAAACAAAACAATGGCAAACAAATGCAACACCAACGCAAACGATTTGATTTTTGAAGAAGACGGGACATGGCGAAACCCAACTTTTGTAGGGTACGCGCGGGTGCCCCCATGGGGAAATACGATTTGATTTTATCCAACATTTTAAAGCCACGCTGGCTGAAGGCAACCCGATTGGGAATTTTACTTACTTGCTGCGCGGTGCTACGAATCAACCGCCTCTTGCCGACAACCACCTTATGCCCGTAGCCGGAATCCTCCGTGCTGCTTTGGTCGCCAATCATCCATACAATTTTCCACGGTTCGGGATCGGACTGCATGGAACGCCTCTGCCCACGGTGCTCAGTACACTACGTGGCTGCTATAATTGCCGATACAGTTGGGTGGCACGGGCTGGCGCAATTCAAAAGAAACTGCCCACGCAGCGAATTAGTCGTGAGAGTTGGGCAGGTGTGCTCCTTTCTGTTGTACGCGCATTTCCATGTATTGGGCGTAACATGCAGAGAATTAACGTGGTCGTCCAACATGGACAGAACTTGCTGCTAGAGCGCGACCGCCGGGTCCTGACACCACCCGGCGTTGCGCAAGTAAGCGGATATAATCACGGATGGTCATTTTGAACTTGCGGCGTAAGCCATGAATAAGCAAATTCAGACTTGCTCCGCTTCCTGGCCCTAGTTACGCGACCGGCAGACACAAGCGCCGTCGCGTTGATCTCGCCAACAGGGCAACTTACATTCATCTGGGCTCTGCGACACACAGAAGGCGCCCGCTTGACCACGCAACGAGCTGCTTTACAAATGCTGGGCACCGCAAGTGTCAGACAAATACCCGATCCGCATGGACAGGCGCTGGTGGCTTCTGAAAAAGGTAAGACTCACGAGCGCTACGCTGAAATGGTTGCCGCTTGGATGCAAGGTTACCCTGAAACGGGACTATGTGCCACATTCAAAAATGTGGAGCGGATGCTATCCAACATATCGGCACCGCGACACCCGCTGACTGAGACTCGATGGGTCCCGGCGGTCGCGCATAGGCCCAGGACAGACGCGCAGTCCCGCGACCTCGCCGCCGTAGGAGCTTCGAGTCCGAAGCTTCGTCCACCGTGGATCCGCGTGCGACCGACCACCGCGCATGGCCTCAGGAACCGACCGCCTCATTGACTGCCTGACGGCACTTCGCGGGGCCCCGACGGACCCCTTCGACGGCGAGGCCCTCATCGACGGAGCCCCGCGAGGCGGGCCCGCGCCCGCGTAGTCCTGCTCTTTAGCGACAGTCAGGCGCAAGACCTGGCGGCGATCCGCAGCTCGCCGAGCGCCGTGGCCGCCCCCGAAGTCGAAGGCGCCGAGGTCCTGCAAGTCCATTGGCTCCATGACTGGGGCCGCCCTCGGCACGGAGAAGAGCTCAGAAAATTTGCGTCGATGGCCCAACTGGGCCCGACCTGCCAGCGCGCCTTCGGGCGCGCCAGGTTTTGACCGCCGGCTCGCGATGTCCGTGGCGCCCGCCGCCCGCGAACATCGGTGACTCGGTGTCGTCGCAGTCGTACTAGATCTCGTCGACGTCGTCGTCGTCGTGGCTCTTGCCGGCGCCGTCCACGTCGGCGCCAGCCTGTGGCTCCGGCTCGGCCCTAGCGAAAACCCGCCGTCGTCGCGGAGACAAACGCCTCCGTGGCCTCCGCATCCCCTGCCGCCATCGCGTCGACATCCACCGTCTGGATCTCCCTGCGCCCCTCGCCCCTCGCCTCGCGCAGGTTGAATTGATAGTGGCCGCTGGCGGCGACCTTCAGCGGCTCTGTCGCGCTGATCCGAACGAACCGGATCTCGTTTCGCTCCGAGTCCAGCACAGCGCTGGAGGCCTCGAGCATGGGTTTGCTCACCACCAGAAGGGTCTTACCTGGAACAGCGCGCTGCCGGAGGACAATGACCTGCCGCCGACGCGAAGCTGGATCTCGACGCAATGGGTCGACTCGAGCGTCTCCTGGTTGCCGAACTTCAACGTCGTCGACTTCTCCTGCTGGATCTTCTTCACCTCGAGGCGGACTTTCTTCATCTCTGCCTTGTGCAGCGCTCGGGTCTCCTCGCCGAAGACGCCCTTGCCGCGGCTGGTGTCGACCGCGCCTTGGCCTGGCTCGCGTGCCATCGTGGCCGAGAGCTCGGTCGCCTCCGCCTCCATCGGTGCCTTGCTTAGGCGAAGGGCTCGGCAATCACCTCGCCCATGTCGCCCTGCATCGCCGCGTGCGCCTCGAGCGGGCCGTCGATGTCCAACTCCAGCTCGTCCTTGACCTCGGTGAGCTCGCAGTCGCATGCCTCGTCGCACTCGCAGGACTCGTCGATGTCAATCAGAGGTTGCTGGAACGCGTCCTCGCACAGGTCGCGCTCATGGGGCTCGTCGTCGGTCGGCTCTTCGCTCGCGATGGAGACGGCCTCGTCCTCGTTGTCGCCGATGACCGTGGCCACATCGCCTCGCTTCGGAGCACCCCTGCCAGACGCCCACCCCCCTGTCACGGGGAGGCGGCCGCCGCTGCCTGCGCGGCTTCTTGCAGTCCCTGCTGAAGTGGCCCGCCTCGTCACAGTCATACCAACGTGCACGCTTGGTCATCGCCTTCATGTCTGCTTTCTTCGGCCCGAAACCTCGCGCCAACCACTCCTTCGAGATATTGTTCCGCTGGTCCCACCAGCTCACCGGGATCTCGACGGCCTCGCTTTCGTCCAGGATGTCCTCGCCGCCGTTCTCGTCCACGTCGAACTGGCAAGGAGGGGCTCGATGTCCACGATGTCGGCGCCATCCCCCTCCGCCACTTGGGCGCCGTATGACCCTCTTCCTTGACAAGCCCTGAGTCAGGTCCGTCATGCCGTTCGGGTGTGTCGTCCTGAGTGCCATCTCGACGTCCTTTACGATCGTGAGGACGCCGTCGCGGCCACCGCAATATTATGAAGCGCCATGTGGGCTCCCAGCAGCAGCCGGCAACCGCACGCCATGTCAGGGAGGACCACGCGTTCGGAATCGTCCTTGGCGAACAGCGCCGGCGCCCAACCGCTGTCGGCTGCCATTGACTCGTTTTCGGCCAGGCGAATCGAAAACAACTCCTGCAGAGCCTCGCCGAGCCTGTCGTGAGTTGCCACGTCAGAGAATCGGCTGTCGAAGGTCTCGAAAATCAGCGCCTCGCCGCCATCCTGCTCGAAGTCGTCCATGTCCACGATCTCCATTGCCGGGGCAGCGACGTCGCCGAGCAAAATGAATAGCATCGGCCCGAGGGCCGTCGCGGGCGTATCCTTCGCCCGCTGGACGATGAGCTACTCTCTCGCCCATGTCTTCCAAAAGCGGCAGTCCTTGCATTCATCGGCTCCGATCCCGGCGAACCGCCTGATCGCGCCGCGGGAGCCCCCACTGTCCGCGTTCATCTTCTCCACCGCACAGCGGACGCCGGCACTCGCCTGAACGGCACCTGATGCGGCAGCGCCTGCCATCGCGCGGCACGCTCCGTACTTCAAATGCAGATGGGCTCCGAGGAGGGCGCGCCAGCACCCTCTTTTCCACTCCTGTGGCAAGCCGAAAAAGCGCAATCATCAATGCGCACTTCCGGACAATCATTGTCACGAGTAACCCCAGATCAGCAGGAGTGATGGGAGCACACCACTTTCCAAAGATAGCAGCGCTCCTCCCATAGAGGCACAAACAACTGTTCGGAGATCCGCGCGGATTTCTTGGATCGGCGCTGGGCGCCCTTGGCGGCGCCTCCGACGCCGCCCCTGGCGCGCTCCGCGCGCCAGGGATGGTGGTCCAGCGCCGATCCGAGAAATTCGCGCAGAGCTCCGAACCTTTAAACTTAATGCAATTCTTTGAATCAGACTCGGGGCTGCTCGTTCGCGACGCGTGCAGGCGGGCACTACCGTCGAGCTGGGTGCTAACTCTCGGCGGGGAGCGCTCATGCGCAGTCGTGCATGTACAAACTCTGCTTGGGCGCGGTGGGGACCTGGGATCGGCGGCGAGCGAGAGGGGGAAGTGGAAAGGAGAATGCCTTCTCAAGAGGCGGCGGGACTTCTTAGAAGCCCTCGCGCCTTCTGAGAAGTCTTCTGTCTTCGGGGAAGGGTTAGACAACTTCTCAGAAGGCCGGGGGACTTCCGAGCCATGTGAGAAGGCTCGCCCCTTCCCACGTCCCCCCCCCGTGCACAAGCTGCCGCGCCCGCGCCAGAGGGCGCGCCCGGCAGATCTTGCTCGCCTCTGTCCGGCGACCTCGACTCGGAGGGGCCGAGGGCGGCCTGGGCCCCAGCAGCGCTCTGGGCCGACGGCAGAAGCCTCACGGCGACGGGGCTTGCGGTATTCCCCCAAACACCCTTTGGGAGGCGACCTAAATTAGGAGGCCCAAAACATCAGGGATAAGGGGGTCTTGTGTGAAGATGTATCAAACCAACCTGCCCAGATCTGCGACACCTAATGCACAGACGGGGACCTCAGTGAAGCCACGCCTTGGCTATGTTATTAAGGTTAAGAATATGTTTTCCTTGATGATTCCTTGAAATATCGTGCGGGGTTCCCGAGCGCGAAAATGAGCACGACATGTTCGTGCCGAGACGACTCTAGCGCTGCTTCCTGGCACCGTGTGGTTCGTTCAACCTTGCGCGATCGGCGCCATTTCGGTTGCCAAATCGTTTCATACCGGCCGATCCTGGGCTACTAGTGGAGTTCATCCTTAAGCGCCCGCGCTGGGGTCGCCGCCGCGTCGACACGACACGAGCCTACCGTGCAAAGCCCGAGCCCTCTGCTCCCGTTCTGAGCTGGGGCCCTCTACGGGGACAGACCCGCGCGATCGGGCGCCTCTGAGGCTGGGGCGGCGTGCCTCCTCATGGCCAGGGCGTCGAGATTCTTGCACAGCGAGGACCTCGCCGTTCAAGGCCGCCCGATCTGCAAAGCCGAGCTGCAGAGGGGGATCCGCAGACGATGGCAAGCAATCTTCGGGTAGCAGGAACAATAACCAAGCGAGGCGGTTGTCAATGACACGCCGCCGTGGTGAACCCATCAGCGTGCTACTGCTGCAGATGCATCAGGCCTCTTAGGCAGCAGCGGGATAATACGCAACAGGCTGATGGGGGGCTCCCAACGGCGGCGCGTCTTTGATACCCTCTCGGGAATCTGCTGGCCCGGGTCGATCCAGGCTCGGGCCAACCCAGGCTCTGGAAGACTCCGCAGGACCCCGCAGGATCCTGCGCCCAAGCCCTGGTCAGTGCACCCCTGGCTCTGCAGGATCCTGCAAGATCCGGTGCTCTGGCTGACCCCCGTCTGCATGGACCCCCGTCTCTTGAGCCCCGACCCTCGTCCCTCCCGAAGGACTGCCAGGAAGCTGGGAGCACGTAGTTGGATTCGCACGCGGAGCGCGCGGAGGCCGCGCGCCGGGTGCACAGGCACGGGGGGCGGCGTACCAGGACAGAAGAGCATTATCCTTCAAGAACACGAGATTCGAGGGTGCCTCGCTCCAGGATGCACAAGAACATTCAACAACCACGAATAGTGTTAGGGTGCCCTCCCCGAAGCGACCTCGATCGTAGACCTCGGTCCGACTGTGCCTGCCGCACGAGGGCCGAGCGCTGGAAAGACATGCGGCCGTGAGGGATGTCCATCTCTCGACCAGACTGGCCGCACCAAGTGCATCCGGCTTCCAGGGAGGCAGGCGCCTGAACGAGACGGCGCAACATGAAGGCCGCAACGAGCAATTACCCAGGATGGGCAGGCCTCACCAATCCAGTCCGTTGGGCGCCCCAACTCACGAATCAGCTCCTCCAAATAAAATCCTTCCTTTCCTTTCAAGGAACTGTTTGCCCCTCCTCTATCCTTCCCAGGGTCTGACGAAAGGTGCCGTCAGGGGTGGGTCGTCCACGATGGCCAAGCTGGCCCCAAGATGGCCTCAGATAGCAGAATGCAGCCTCCACAGCGGGGCAATAATGCCCAAGCTGGCTCCAACCATGGCCTCCTGCGTGGTCCCTAGATGTCCCACGCAAACTTGACTGCATCTCTGAGGTGGCCGCGGAGCCTCCCAAGGACGCCATCGAGAGGTCAACATCTTCACATAACGTGATGGCTTTCAGTGAATGTTACCTTCTCGCCTTGTAGGCTGCCGATGGGCCTCGGAGGCCTGACCCAAGAGGACCTGATCGCCTTCGAAACAGAGCCCCCCCCACATGCCCCACGTGGCGCCGACAGGGCACCAGAAAATGACAAGTTGGCCACCCGACACCTTGGAAGGGCGTCATAGAGGATCCCCTTTTAGATCGACGGCTTCCTCACGAGGCAACGATTGGGGGGAACTGGTACAGGGGGGGAAACATCGACCTGAAATCGATCGGCGCTAGGCCCCAGATGGCGAATTCGAACTTTCCTGGACGGGGTGGGGCTATAAGAGTCCTTTCGGCGAGGGCGATTTGGTGTCGATGCATTTCCCCCTGAGCCTATCCCCTCCTATCGTTGCCCCGGACTTCCAGCTTGGCCCAAAGAGGGCACCAAAGGTCCAACACACGATGCTCAGCAACACGATGCCTATGTCGTGGCTGCTGAGGGAACAAGGCCCGTGAAACATCGATCAGTGCAGGAGAGGCCTAAGAGAGCCCCAACAGAGTCCCAGCATTGCTCCGAGATGCCTCCAGGGTGCCCCAAGAAGACTCCGCATGTACCATCGTTTTCTGCGACTCGGCTTGCTCCCACCTTGCTAGCCCAATGCTGCTCGTCCACTTCCCTTCTCACAGCAAGCTCGGCTGCAAATCGTTTTCAAATGGACTGGACGCACTCTGACTTTCTATTGCGCCCAGCGCCTCGGTGCATCAAAATGGCTCCCCTTGGCAGGAGCATACTCGTCGTCCTCGTCGTCTTCACAACTCATCTGGGGTAGGCCTGGATCATTTTTCTTCCCCACGGGCGCAACAAACTCCCAACATGTCGTATGTACCAGGTGATCGAGCCACCGGGCTGACGTGCGTAAACAGACAAGCCAGGGTAGGTCCCTCTCTCCCTTCACTCGTCACTCTCTGCTTCGAGGCCCACCTCTGAAGGCTTCTGGATGCCGTAAGCAAGGCGTCATCATCATTCTCACCATCATCATTATCATCAGCATCACCATCGCCATTACCATCACCATTACCATCACCATCATCATCACCATCACCATCACCATCACCATCACCATCACCATCATCATAATCATCATCATCAGCATCATCATCATCATCAACAACAACAACATCATCGAATCGAGACGCACAAATAACCTAGAGAGGCCGCAAGAAGCTCCCCAGGCCCCAATCAGCTTTTCGAATTTCCCAAATAACCCTGTAGAGGCCGCAAGAAGCTCCCCAGAGGTCAAGAGAAGCTCTTCAGCCCCCTCAAGGAGCTCTTTAGCCTCCCAAGATCTTCAGCCCCAACAAGCCCGAAGAGGCTCGTCATCCGTTTTTCATGAGCTATGAGGGGGGGTGTCTGGGTCTCTTCCTGCAGGCCAGCCCCCCAAGTAGGATCTTCAGGTGCCCTAAGAGGCCCGTCATACATTTTTATTGGCTATGAAGGGGAGGGGTCTGGGTCTCCTGGAAGCTAAACCCCCCGTCTGCCGTACCCGAGGATTTCAAAGGTCCGGAGCACCTCTAACCATACAAACACCCACTGGGCCACACAAACACCCAACGGGCCACACAAACACTTTCTCTCCGCCCCATCCTCCTCCATCCTCCTCCATCCTCCTCCATCCTCCTCCTCCTCCTCATCCTCCTTCTCCTCCTCCTCCTCCTCCTCCTCCCTCGAAGTCTCCCTCCTCTTTCCCGCCCTCCTCCATACCAGACTCTGCCGCTGACGTTGAGAGTGGGACCTGATGGTCTTGTTCGACACGGGGTACTTCTGCAACCACGCCGCCTCCGCCAAATCTTGCAAAGCCTTCTCCCGGCCGTGTGGGCTGGGAGCCAGGCCTCCTTGCAGACGAGCGGAGTGGCCAGGAGCTGGCACAGCAGCGTGTCGCCAGGGCAGCGGCGAAAGAGCACGAGGGAAGCGAGTACAATGCGGGCGCGGCCGCAAGAAACCCTCGCAAGAAACCTAACCCTGAAAACCCGCGCGCGAGGTGCAGCTGAGACCCAGAGCACCCTGAACGTAGCAGCTTCTTCAACTGATGCGGGGAGTCACCAAGCAGCTCGCGGAACAGAGAAAGCCAGGATGCCCTGACGAAAAGCATATGATTTCTTAATGCGGGCCCCCCATTGTAGGAGAGATACCGACGAGAGCCAGATAGGGACGGGAACGAGGGTGAGGGAAAGACCATGCTCCAGGCCCCGGAAGAAATCAGCGAGCACTCATGTCACATTCATCTGTCAATGCACCCCCAAATGATCAATGTTGGAGGTGGGTTGACCGAGTTGCACTTCGACCGCAGTCGTGCCCGCGCGTGCTTTGGGGAGAAAAGGAGTGTCCACGAATGGGTCCTCTCTACCGTCTCCCTCGCTTCCCCTCCCCTCCCCGCTCCACGCGGATCCGCTCCAGTCCGCCGCAGGCTGCAAACGGCTGGGCACCAAGCAACTTCTCGGCCAAGGGCACCCCCAGCGAACCGAGGCCATGCCCTCCTTGCCTCCTAGCCCGCCCCCTGCCCCGCCCCTCCCCCCTCAGAACCGTCGCGCCAACCGACGACAAAAGTACGCCGCGCCACCTGCCGTGCTGCTTGGCGGGGGCCTCGAGCGTCCGCATGGTGGAGTGGACCTTGACGCCGAGCGCCGCGGCAATCTCCCGGACCACTGCCTGCCAGAGCCGGAAGGGCCGGGCGGGCGACAACATCGCGCTGGCCATTGGTCGTGGCCGATCCTGCGGAGAAATCAATGGGCAATGGGATCGATCAGCGAAGCAGTGTCGTCCACGCCGTGCTCCTGTGCCTCGGCATCTCGGCATCGAAGCGGCCATGGTTGGTCCCTGCCAGCCGCCTCCGGTCACCGAGCAGAACTCTGGCACGGCTCCGACAACTGTATCTGTGCAGACAGCGGTCACCTATAGGCTCGCGAAATCACTAACCTAGGTCATCAGTGGAGATCCTGAGTGAATGGGTAGCCTAGATGGGCGCAATGCTGTTTGAAGATGCCCTCCAAAACAGCACACAGCCAACGACGACTCTGGGAAGAAAGTATGCCCTCAGCTAGTGGTTTTCCTTGGGGTGGTATGTCACTCCTCTTGCCAATGGTCTTGATCCACTGAGATTCTGCGAGGAATCAAGGCTGCAACCGAACATACGTACTTACCTATACGACCACCCTTCGGGTGATAAGGAGGTTGGGGAGGTGGAGGACAACCGAAACCACCATCGATCTCACTATCGGTCTCACCATAGATGTCACGGATTTCAACATCGATCTCACCATCGATATCACTAAAGCTCTCGATATCGATCGTACCATCGACCTCACTATCGGTCACACTATCGATCTCATATCGATATCACAAGAGGTCTCACGAAACACCATCGGGACGTCACGATGGGCCCCCCCCCAGCCACGGCGGGGCACCCGCAACCAAAGATCAGTTGTGATCGATCTCACTATCGATCTCCCGATCTCACAATCGATCTCACGATCACGATCGATCACGCAATTGATCTCACTATCGATCTCGCAACTGATCTAACGAGCTACCATAGACACCACGGCGGGACACCCTGAGCAACCGTCGGGACATTCTGCGCCACCGACGGGGCACCCTGCGCCACCGACGGGGCACCCCCGCGCCACCGTCGGGACACCCCGCGCCACCGACGTTGCACCCCGCGCCACTGACAGGACACCCGATGGGACACCCCCGGCCACCGCGCGCTGCGGGGGCAAGGGGCGGACAACTGGCTCCACAGCCTCAAACCACGGCGGCATCATTCCTGTCGCGCGCCCACCAACTTCGCCTCGCCCGCACGCACGACACGAACACGAAACCAATTTCCCGGTGGTGGGCTCTCCGTTTCACTGCGATCTAACCTCCCAACCTCCGATGCGACCACCCTTCGGGTGATAAAGAGTTTGGCGGGGGGAGAAAACTGACAACAACTGCGATGGCGGTGATGATGACGAGGCTGGTGATGCGCCCTCGAGTTGGCGACGACGTGTGGTGACGATGCTGCGTCGCGACGTGGTCCCACTATCGATCCCACTCGATCGACCTCACGATCGAGACACCACCAGGGCACCATGAGGCCAAACAAATGCCACCACTACTGTGCTGTGATGCTTGGTGCTAAGTGTGATGGCTGGCTGCTGGTGGCAAGGTGATGGCCGCAGTGGTGATGAGTGTGGCGGCGACAGCAACGGCGGTAGTGCTGAATATGATCGGAACACCGTCGGAACACTATCGGGCCAAATCCGCCGACCCCTTGTGGGTCTCTAGGCGTGTGAGATTCTCCCCCCCCCCATAAGCCCCCCCCCCCTGGGACCCCAAACCAGAAATTTGCCTCCCCCCTTTGGCCGCGCATGACCACTGGCCGAACTCACCAGGGGGGGTCTGGCCCTCCCCAGGCTCGCTTTGGAGCTCCAAGACAAGCCCTGGAGCGTTCCAAGAGGTCCGCAAAACGGGCCCACAGGGCCCATCGTCGCCGAACAATTGTCCAAGACGCTCACGATGGCCTCCCGACGGCCCAAGATGGCCTCCAGACGGCCCAAAATGGCCTCCAGAGGTCTTCCAAGAAGGCCCCCAGAAACGAAAAACGCCCTACTCCCCGCGGAAAACGTATATTTCAAGCACATCCGCCTCTTGGGTGTTCGGTGCGCCCAAGACGGCCCAAAAGGCCCCCAGGCAGTTTTCAAGACGGACCAAGAAGGCCCCTAGACTATTAAAAAGAAACCCCAGACGGCCCAAGAGGCCCCAAGACGGCCCCCAAACAAGGCCCAAATAAGGCACCGGCACGGAAATTTCCAGCCTTCCGCTCAAAGACGCCCCACGTTTGCCCCAAATCAACTCCCATGATGTCCCAGGAAGCCACCAGGAAACCCCAACAAGGTCCCACAACGCCTCCAACAGCCCCCCAGGAGCCCCCCCCAAGGGTCGGCGGATGTGGCGTAAGCCTATAGAGTGCACGTCCGGAAGTGACGTGTTGCCGGAGGCAGGTCGCGCAGCGGAGCGGAAGCCCTAATGCAACGTATCCTATGTAGCCAACGATTGCATAATTGCTTGGTATTGCATTGTATTGCATTCTTATGTCTCCCCCCTAACACCCCCGCCCCAGGCCACGCCACATCCACCGACCCAAAGGTGGTGGACCCCTCCTGGGCCTCAACACCAACAAAAACCCACGGGAAACCGATGCTTCGGGCCCCTTGGGCATCTTGGGGGTCTACGCCGACGTCAAGACGGCTCAAGATGGCCCCAAGACGGGGCCCAAGACGGCCCAAGATGGCCAAAAGATGGCCCAAGAAGCCCCCAAGACGGCCCAAGAGGGCCCCAAGAACGCCCACAGGAGCGCCTCCAGAGGCCGAAAATATTAATGTTCCTATAGGTTTTGAACGATTTTAGCGTTCTCGCCTTTTTCGGCTCTGACAAGCCCATGACGGCCCACGCAGCCTCCAAAATGGCCCCACAAAGACTCGAGAAGCACCCAATGGGGACCCCAAGACGCACTCAGAGGGCCCCAAGACGGCCAAAACAGGCCCCCAAGACGGTCCAAGAGGCCCCAAGACGGCCAACGAGGACCCCAACAGAGCCCCAAGGGGGCCGCGAGGGGCCTCCAAGATGGCCTCCGAAGGGGCCAGACGGCGTAAGAGCGCCGCACGACGGCCCAAAACGTCCCCAGGAGGCCCCAAGAGGCCCCAAAGAAGCCCCAAAGAGGCCCCAAGAGGACCCCAAGAGGCTCCCAAGAGGCCCCCAAGGCTGCCACGAGGCACAAGAACGACTGGACTGTACGTGCTCCGGACGTGCACCCCGCGAAGCGAGAGGAATCCACGTCCAGAGGTGACGTGCTGAGCGGCAGCGTTTTCTGCGGAGGCGATAATGCAACGTATCCATTGTGTCCCATAATTGTATAATTGCTACATACTGTCTTCTATTACATTACTATGTCTCTCCCCTAACCCCCCCAAGGGGCTACGCCACATCCATCGATCCAACCTGGCGACCCCTTTTGGTGCGACAGAACCTACCAAAACGTATGTAGAATCGATGATTTCGGCTTCTTGGGCCTCTTGGGGGGCCACGAGGGCGTCAGGACGGCTCAAGATGGCACCAAGACGGCCCAAGACGGCCCCAAGATGGCCCAAGATGGCCCCAAGAGGGCCTACAAAGACCCCAAGACGCCCCAAGAGGGTCCCCAGAGGACCCCCAAGAGCACCTCCAGAAGCCAAAAACCATTGATTTTCTAATAGCGTTTTTTTGAAGATTTCAGCGTTCCCGCCTATTGCGACTCTCAGAGGTCCAGGACGGCCGAAACAGCCACCGAAGTGGCCCCCAGACGGCCCAAGAAGCCCTCAAGAGGGCCCCACGACGGCCTAAGAAGGCCCCCAGACAGCCCAAAGAGGCCGCCGAGATGCCCCAAGAGGCCCCCAAGACGGCCCAAGAGTACCCCAAGACAGTCTCCGGAGGGACCAGACAGCGCAAGAGCGCCTCCAAGACGCCCAAAGCGGGGCTCCGAGAGGCCCCCAAGAGGCCTCCCAGAGGCTCCCAAGAGGCCTCCCAGACGCCCCCGCGAGGACCCAAGAGGCCCCCAAGAGGCCTCCAAGGGGCCTCCAAGAGAAGTTCCCAAATGCCCGACAACGACTGGACTGTACGTGCTCCGGACGTGCACCCCGCGAAGCGAGAGGAATAAAAGCCATCACCACTGCGCTGCGATGACAATGTAACGATGCGGCATCACAGTCGATCCCGTGGCCAATGATACTGACATTGAAAACCGTTTGGCGTATCGGGTTCTCTGCGATCCCGCCCCCAAGTCTCACTATGGACATTACAAAGGCACCATCGAGACACCATCGAAACACCACAAGGACACCATCAGGACACCCATCGGGACACTAACCGGGACACCCTCGGAGCACCACTCGGGGCATCTATCAGGACCCCACCAGGACACCACTGAGACACCATCGAAACACTACCAGGACACCATCAGGACACCTATCGGGGCACCAATCGGGGCACCAATCAGGACACCATCAGGTCACCATCGATCTCACTATTGATCTCATTATCGATCTTGCTATCGGTCTCACTCGATCGATCACATCATCGCTCTCACTCGATCGATCGCACTTCTGATCTCACTGTCGGAGGTTGGGGGGTGAGATCGAAGTGGAACGGAGAGCTCCCCTACCGGGAAATCGATTTCGGTTTCGTGTTCGTGCGTGCCGTGCGGGCGAGGCGAAGCTGCGTGGGCGGGCGAGAGAAAGTCTCCTGTGGCTGAGGCGCGGCCGGACCAAATGTCTCCCTTCCGGGCGGCCGGGGCCCCGCGGTGTCCCGCCGGTGTCCCGCTGGTGTCCCGTGTGGCTGAGGCGCGGCCGGACCAAATGACTCCCTTCTGGGCGGCCGGGGCCCCGCGGTGTCCCGCCGGTGTCCCGCGGTGTCCCGCGGTGTCCCGCGGTGTCCCGCGGTGTCCCGCGGTGTCCCGCCGGTGTCCCGCGGTGTCCCGCGAGGATGATGATGATGATGATGATGATGATGATGATGATGATGATGATGATGATGATGATGATGATGATGATGATGATGATGGATGTCCCGATGAAGATGATGATGTTGATGATGGTGTCGATGATGATGATAGTGTCCCGATGATGAGGATGATGATGCTCATGATGATTATGTTGATGATGATGACAATGATGGTGTCCCGATGATGATGATGATGATGATGATGATGATGATGATTCCGATGATGTTGGTGATGATGATGTTGATGGAAATGGTGTCCAGGCGGTAATGATGTTGATGATGATGTTGACGATGATTATGGTGTCCCGATGATGATGGTGATGATTATGATGGTGATGATGATGGTGATGCTGGTGGTGTCCCGATGATGATAATGATGATAGTGACGATGTTGATGATGATGTTGCTCATGATGATGATGGTGCCCCAATGATGATGATGTTGTTGATGATGATGATGGTGATGTCGATGATATTGATGATGCGATGATCATGATGATGATGGTGTCCCGAGGATGATGACGATGTTGATGATAATGTTGATGATGAGAACGATGGTGATCATGATGGTGTCCCGATTATGATGATGATTATGATGATACTGCTGATGATGATGACGACGACTGTGTCCCGATGATGATGATGATGATGATGATGATGATGATGATGATGATGATGATGATGATGATGATGATGATGATGTTGATGATGAGATGATGATGGTGATGATGATGATGATGATGATGATGATGTTGTCCCGATGATGATGCTGACGTTGATGATGATGTTTATGATGATGATGTGACGGTGCTCTCATGATGATGACGATGTTGGTGATGATGTTGATGTTGATGATGTTGATGATGTTGATGATGATGATGCTGATGATGATGATGACGTTGATTGTGAGAGCGATTGTGATATCGATAGTGAGATCGATATTGAGACCGAATGTGAGATCGATTGTGTGATCGATTGTGAGATCGATTGTGAGATCAATTGTGAGATCGATCGAATGAGATAGATCGAGTGAGATCGATTGTGAGATCGATCGAGTGGGATCGATCGAGCGAGACCGATAGTGAGATCGATACTGAGATCGATAGTGAGACCGATCGAGTGAGACGTTGGTTCCCCCCCCCCCCGAACCTCCTTATCACCCGAAGGGTGGTCGTATAGGTATATCTCACTAGTGATCCCACTATCGATCTGACTATCGATCTCACTATCTGTCTCACTATCGATCTCACTATCGATTTCACCACGGGGCACCGACGGGACACCGAATGGACACCGACAGGACACCGACGGGACTCCGACGGAACACCGACGGGACACCGACAGGACACCGACGGGATGCCATCGGCACGCCATCGGTACTAATCGATCTCACTTTCGATCTCCCTATCTATCTCACTCGCTCGATCTCACTATCGACCTCACTCGATCGATCTCATTACCGGTCTCACTATCGATCTCACTATCAGTTTCACTATCGATCTCACCATCGATCCTACCACGGGCACCGAAAGGACACCAATCGGGACACCGACGGACAGCCGCGGGACACCGACGGGGCACCGACAGGACACCACGGGACACCATCGGGGCACTTATCGGGGCACCAATCGATCTCAATTTCGATATCCCAATCGATCTCACCATCGGTCTTACTATCGATCTCACTCGCTCGATCTCACTATCGATCTCACTATCGCCCTCGCTATCGATCTCACGATCGATCTCACCACGGGACACCGACGGGACACCAACGGGACACCGACGGGACACTGACGGGACAACGACGGGATACAAATGGGACAGCGACGGGATAGCGACAAGACAACGACGGGATCACGACGGGACAACCACGGAACACCAACGGGACACCGACGGGACACCACGGCTGGACAACCCGGCCACCGCCCGCCCACCGCGGGGGGAAATGCGGACAACGACGGGGCACCACGGCGGGACAACCCAGCCACCGCCCGCCCACCGGAGAGGGAGGAGGGGCGGTCAACGGCGTTTGACCCGCCCTAGCCACAGCGGAGTCATTCCTCTCGCCCGCCCACGCAGGTTCGCCTCGCCCGCACGCACGACACGAACCTGAAACCGAAACTGATATCCAGGTGCGGAGCTCTCCGTTCCACCTCGATATCACCCCCGAGCATCCGATCCTATACGTGCGGGTCGCAGGACCTCCTCCTCTCAGCCGCCCGTCCACCGATCGATGATTTAGAAGAAAAGTGACAACGCTAACGTGTGCACTGAAGGCCACCGAGAGCCCCACCATTATCCACGGAGGTCAACGAGGTCTGCCATCCCCCCTTGGGGGCGCAAGGCTGTGAAACCGGAGCTGGACAGTTGTTTTGTTTTCTTTGTAGATTGCTTCTCGACTTTTACCTCTCCAGTCCTGTCTCCGTTCTACTCTCGACTAGGGGGAGACCTCCACACCCTAACACAACATGTGTGTGCGTGTGCGCGCGCGTGAGTGTGTGTGTGATTGTGTGTATGTGTGTGTGTGTGTGCGTGCGTGTGCGTGTTCTTGTAGTTTTCCTAAATTGTAGCTAGGTCAGCATAACAAGATACCACATGACATTGTAATTTCTTTGTATCTGCCTAGCTCCAGTTGCTAAGCCAGAATCGTTTTCCTTGTATTGCGATTTGTAGGGATGAGTTGGGGAGAGATCTTGGGGTCAAGTCGCCTGCAGGAGCCTAGGCACGTCTTCTTGCTTCGCAGCTGTTTTCATGGGCTCAGGCCGTTCCCCGAAGCCACGGGGGCCGAGGAGCTAGCAGCAGTGCGCGTTCAAAGTGACCTCTCGAGCGCAAGCGGCCTGCCATGTACTGAGAACCATCCATCCGAGTGCTGTTCCTCTCACGATCCATTCTCATTGTAGCCTCGCCGCTGCTTGATTGCATCGTCGAGATTGTGCCGTCGAGTTCGGATCTTGGCTTCAATTCTTGGGTTTGAGATTCTCTCTTCACCATCGTGTGTGTGTGTGTGTGTGCGTGTGTGTGTGTGTGTGTGAGTGTGTGTATGTGTGTGTATGTGTGGAGGGTGTCCCTCAGCATCCTGTCCGCTCTAGATTGCCCCAGGATTCCAATAGGGACGCCACCAGACGGCCAGGAGGGCCTAGACAGTCTCCAGAACGGCTCCAATAGCCCCCGAATAATGACTTGAGAGCCCGAGACGGTCCGCAGATAGCCCAAGGATGCCCCTAAGATGAGCCAGGACGGCCCCACGGCGCCTCCGAGAGGGCAAAACGAATGTAAGACCTTGAGGTGTTCCAATGCTTTGTTGAATGTTCCACAACTGTTCTGAAGATGCCCTACTATTGCTTCAAAACGGCCTGCCAAAAACAGTCCTGAGGTGCCCCCAAAATCTGTCAAGATGCAGTGCAAATCGCCAATGAAGGCTCAACAAAGCTCCAGGATGGCCCCAAGATGCCGCAAGATGAGCACCATGAGCCCCAAGATTGCCAAGATGGCCCGACTGTTGCCGCCGAGGCCCAGAGATGTCCCCAGATAGCCCCCGAGGTTCTCTGAAAGTTGTCCCAGTGGCCCAGCCTGGGGTGTCAGCAGCAAAGGGTGCAGGGTGCAGCCCTTCAGGTAAACCCAACTTGGGTTATGCATCTTCACGCGTGCCATCACTCGCGGCGCAAACGTGCTCCTGAAAGACATGTCTAGCACCATCCACCGCGCCTCTACTGTCCCGAGTGGCGTCCCCTGGCCCGAACCCTTGCCCAACACCTGTTCGTCAGAGAACGCCTCGGTCCTAATGCCTGCGTGCGTGCATGTCTGAATGAGGAGTGCGCCCTGGCCGGAGAGATGTGACCGATAGAGAAGCTCACGATGTGTGTCTTCGCTTCCTGGCGACTCCGTGTGGCAGTGAGTAGGGGATGGGGAAAGAGGAGAGGGACGAGGCGGGAGGGGATGGGTGCGGAGAGGGGGAGAAGTCTGCCCGAGGGAGCAGAAGAGGAAGGGGGGAGGAGGGAGGGGTGCGATGGGGAGGGGGGTGGGGATCGGCAGGGGGTGCGGGGAGAGGAGGGGTGGGGAGGTTTGCTGGGTGGGAACGGGGGCGGCCTTCGGTGGCGGGAGGGAGATCGGGCAGGAGGGGCACCTGGCCGCCCGGAGCCGTGGCCGCTCACGCTCACTTCTTGCTGACGTCCTCGAAGTTCTCGCCGATGTCCGGGATGTCCTCGTCGTCGCCGGCGGCCTTCGCGCCCCCAGCGGCCCCCGCCGCGGCGTACCCCTCCGCGAGGCGCTTCAAGTTCACCAGATTGTCGGGGCCGAGCTGGTTGATGATGCCGGGCAGGAGCTCCTCGAGCCTCTTGTTCTCCGCGTGCCCGGTGACGACGTATGTGTTCGCCTGAACGGAGGCCTGCACCTTCGGCGCCGAGAAGTGGATCACGGAGCCGTCCTCCTGTTCGGGGGCGCGAGAGGGAGGGGCCAGAATGAGGGGTGTCGGCGCATGGTGAACCGAGGCATGTGCGGACGATGGAAGGCCAGGAGATGTGCTGGAAGAGAGGCAGGGGGGGCCATGAAAACTGTTAGATCCCTTGGCCCAGGCCAGGACCCTACCCGCCCTTGATACCCCCCCCTCCGAGCCCCCGGATCCTTGAACATGTTCACCTCCTCGATGCCTGGGATGCTGTTCACGCCCAGGCGCTTGAGCTGTGCCTGAAGCTGCTTGTCGTCCGCGCCATGGGACTGGTGCTTCGTCATCTTCGTCCGCCTGGCCGTGCCCGCGCCGCCTGTCCGGGTGTTCTCTCCCATCCGCGCCCTGAGCTTGGCGCGCGCCGCCTGCACATCTGCGGAGGGCGCGTCCTGGGTGGCCTTGGGCGGCATGGTCGCGGTGGCTCTTCCCTCCCGTGCGCCCGAGGCCAGACCGAGCGTGTGGCTCTGGCGTGGGTCAGTACGGCTGCGGAGGAGGCTGGGTCTGAGGGGGGGAGGGGAGAGGGGGGGGCGAAGGCCGAAGATGCTGGTGAAGAGGAGGGGGAGGATGCGAGAGACGGGAGGGGAGCGGGGCAAGGAGGAGGAGGAGGATGAGGAACAGATGAGGAGGGGAAGGGGGAGGAACCATGCAATAGGAGGAGGAGGTCAAGCGACAGGAATCCTTACCCCGTCCTCTTCACCTACCAGGCGGCTCGCCTACTGCCTCACACATCTCTGAAGTCTCCTCGCTCCCACCAGCACCTGGCCTCCACCTTTTCCACCCCACTTGCCGTCTCGTTTTTATACCCCCCTCCTTTGTTTTGTTGGAGGAGAGGAGATCGACCACCCCAGCGGCGGCACTATCTCAACCACCCTCCTGTCAAACGGACATCTCGTATGCCACCCAGCCACGGCATTCTAGGTTTGGGGGGGTGGGTGGGGCGGAGCCTGTACCCACCAGGCCGCTAAACAACCTGGGTCACCCAGCTTTGCGCATCGCTCCCCGCGATGCGCGACGCGTGGTTATCATCGCGCCCTCGCGCCTGCGCTGGAAACTGGCGCCTCTCCAACATTCTCGAACCCCAACCGCGATGCGCGAACCGCGGTTATCTTCACGCCCCCTCGGGTGACCTAGGCAACCATCCGCGAAATGCGCCACCACCACATTGGGGAACGGAACACGGCTGACGGGTGACGGGTCAGGCGACTACCTCTCACGGCAAGAACACACCAGACTCTCCCCTCCTCTTTCTCCCCCCTCCTCCGCCGCCCGCAATGTTCAATTCTGCGTTTTACAGCCTGCTCTGGGTTTCAAGGGTGTGAATGTTGCCAGATGCGCGCCGTCCCCACTGCAGAACAAGTCCTCTTGGAAGGCCGCACCTGGCATGCCATCTAGAACTCCGCGGACCCCTTCCTGGTTGCCGGTGCCCTCCTCATCCCCCCTTCCGTGCCCATGGCCACGACCCGTGTCAGGCCTCCGGCTCGATCACCAGACGCTCGTACTCGACGACGATCACCTGAGGGGTGGGAGGCGGGAGACAGACTCTCGGCGATCGTTTGTTCGAGCCTCTGTGGAACTCCGCAGCCCTATCATAAACGTGATTTCGCTCGACAGAATTTCGTCCAGATTTCGACCGCCCCTCTTCACCCTTCCGTCCAGACTTCGTCTAGATAGATGTCGACCAAATCCGCCAGCATCCGAGCGAAATTCCTCAAACTGTGAGGAATTTTGGGACCCTCTGAGTCTCCCATGAAGGACCACGCAACTGACAGGCAGGCAGATAGGCAGGCAGGCACTCTGTGGGCCGCGGCTGGTCCCAGCCCTAGCCCCGGCCCCAACCCCGGCCCGAGTCCCGGCCCTGCAGGCCCTGGCCCCAGCCCAAGCCGGCCCCTGCTCCGCCTCCAACCCCGGCCCCGGCCCCAGTCCCGGCCCCGGCCCCGGCCCCGGTCCCGGCCCGCTCTGGCCACGGCCCCGCCCTAGAAGGCAAAAACGCGTAACCAAATCGTGCGCCAAAAACAATGTAATTATCCCGGCAAAGCAACCTAACAGCGATGTGTAGGAGCATATCTGGAAGCATTCCCCTTAAGATTCAGATGAGAATCCTGTTGTAGAATTCTGCTGTTCTCGCAGTCGTAGTCGCATTCGCGATGGCAGTCGCAGTGGCAACGGCAGTCGCAGTCACAGCCTCAGCCTCAGCCTGCCTCAGCCAGCCTCAGCCTCAGCCTCAGCCTCAGCCTCAGCCTCAGCCTGCTTCAGCCTCAGCCTCAGTCTGCCTTCAGCCTCGGCCTCAGCCTCAGCCTGCCTCAGCCTCAGCCTGCATCAGCCTCAGCCTCAGCCTCAGCCTGCCTCAGCATCAGCCTGCCTCAGCCTCAGCCTCAGCCTGCCTCAGCCTCAGCCTGCAGCCTCAGCCTCAGTCTGCCTTCAGCCTCGGCCTCAGCCTCAGCCTGCCTCAGCCTCAGCCTGCATCAGCCTCAGCCTCAGCCTCAGCCTGCCTCAGCATCAGCCTGCCTCAGCCTCAGCCTCAGCCTCAGCCTCAGCCTGCCTCAGCCTCAGCCTCAGCCTGCTTCAGCCTCAGCCTCAGTCTGCCTGCAGCCTCAGCCTCAGCCTCAGCCTGCCTCAGCCTGCCTGCCTCAGCCTCAGCCTCAGCCTGCCTCAGCCTCAGCCTCAGCCTGCCTTCAGCCTCAGCCTCAGTCTGCCTTCAGCCTCGGCCTCAGCCTCAGCCTGCCTCAGCCTCAGCCTGCATCCTCAGCCTCAGCCTCAGCAG
>CAUYUJ010018760.1:615000-620000 GCA_963575745.1 Prorocentrum cordatum
CCATCCTCCGTCATCCCTTCTCCCTCTTCACTCCTCCCTCCTCCCTCCCCCTCCTCCCGCTTCCCGCCTCCCGCCTCCCTCCTCTCGTTAGTCGTAAGTCGTCCGTTGTCGGCGTCGAGGTCGTCATCGTCGTCGTCGTCGTCGCCGTCGTCGTCGTGTCAACCACCAGCATCTGGAGCGCCTCGGATCGGCGGCACTGGCCGGAGGCCATACTAAGGATAATAGCGATAAGGATAATACAAATAATAAGAAGAAAACAACAATGACGTCAACATCAACTTTCGGAGCTCTGTGCGGGTTTTTTGGATCGACGCTGGACCCCCCTCCCTGGCGCGCGGAGCGCGCCAGGGGCGGCGCCGGAGGCGCCGCCATTGGGTCCTGGTGCCGACCTAAGAAATCCTCGCAGAACTCCGACAGTTTATGTTCATGGAGCTTTTTCTTCTTCGACATGAGGGCAACCGACCAACGTTGCCCCCGGGTCGTAGCTTGGCTCTCCGGAAGACGTTCGGGGCGATCCAAGCACCGCCAGAACGCTCTCGGCGAGGCGCAGCTGCTGGAAAGCATCCGAAGCTGGAACACTGCCGAGAAGCGACGAACATGCAATAAAAGCTCGAACCTCGAAGCCTTTCATCGTGCCTGCGTGCAGTCGGCTGCACGCAAGAGTGACCCTAGGCAAAAGTAACCTTCGGTGCGCGACTTTCGCTTGTGCTCAGCGTGTCACGGCGGCGGCCCGGGCGACACGCTATGCCCTGCACGCGGATAGCGTGTCGCTCCGCTTCGCGGGGCGGGAGGCTGGGCACAGCTCGGAGCGTTGACGCCCGGGGACTGGGACGTGTGGTTGGCTTTTCGCGCCGAAGCGTGGTGGGCCAGAGCTGGCGGAGCGACACGCCAAGCGGACGCTCCCCCCACACGATGAGTACTGCTGTCATCTGTATCCTGACTGGATCTATGTTATGATTCTTACTTGGGAGAGATCGCTCAGGGTAATATCACTTTGGCGGCCTCCTCGACCCTCAAATGGGGAAGGGGATGGGGCGGAGAAGGGGGGTGGCGCAGGAGGACAAACGGGGTGCGGAGGAGTGACGGAGGATGATGCGGATGATATATGGCTAATGCCACAGGTCAAACTGCTTCCGCAGCATGAACTCATGCTGGTTGCAGAAGGTCGGTCGTTGTATACTCGTTTATGCACTCTCGGCGAATCTGCCACCGCGCCCCCTGACACGTTGGGGCGCGGCCAAATGCCACAGTGCCCTCTGGCAAGGCTCCCCCACCCCTCGCCGCAGCCGGCTGCGTGCACACATCCTGGTACCTAGTCTCTCTGGGCGACCCGACGCCTGACCAGCGGCCCCAAAGGCTCCCAATATAGCATGACAGCTTCCCAGGTGGCACAAGAGGGACCTCAAGATGACAAAGAGGCATCGAGCACAAGTCCTGGTAGCAAGTCTCTCTGGGCCAATGCTACCAGTCAGACTACTGACCAAAAGAGTCCCCGACCGTACGCGCAGCCGCGTGCGGCCGCTCCTCTCGGAAGCAAAGACAGCCTCAAGAGACCTCAAGAGGCCCACAAGTCAGGCTGCTGCACCGCCCAGGAGTCCCCGACCGCAGGTGTAGCCGAGCGCGGCCGCTCCTCGAGGAACCACGCAGACAGCCTCGAGGATACCTCCGGAGGCCCACCGAAGACAGACTGCTGCCCGAGAGAGAGCCCCCGACCGCAGGTGCAGCCGAGCGCGGCCGCCCCTCGAGGAACCCCGCAGACAGGCAGAGCGCAGGCATGTGCCACGGGGTCGGCGGTGCGCGGCGGCGGCGGGCCGCCGACGGCGCGCCGCCCGCGGGCCACGGCGCGCACCGGCCGCGGCGTGTACGCGCGCCGTCGTCGCCGTCGCCGTCGTCGCCGTCTTCGCCGTCGTCGTCGTCGCCGCCGTCGTCGCCGTCGCCGACGTCGCCGTCTTCGCCGTCGTCGTCGTCGTCGCCGCCGTCGTCGTGGTCGCCGTCGTCGCCGTCATCGTCGTCGTGATCGTCGTCGTGGTCGTTGTCGCCGTCGTCGTCGTCGTCGTCGTCGCCGTGAACCGATCGAGCATCGAAATTCGATGCAAATTTTAATCGTTTTCGGCCTCGAAGTCCCATTTTGGATCCCGAGACCGTCAGAAATCAATCCGGGATGGGAATCAACGCAAGATGGGCCCCAGAAGGAGTCCTGAGACTGTCATGTCATGTCGTCGTCGTCGTCGTCGTCGTCGTCGTTGTTGTCTCAAAGAACCACCAGCAACGTGCCTTATCTTCCGCTCGCCCCACGAGGGGGGGGCACGAGCCTGCTGCGCAAAAAAGCTCGGGGGCGGAGTCGCGTGGAGCCCATCCTGGCGTTCTCGCCCGCGCAAGGGAAGACCACTCCCTACTGCTGTTATTTTTTGTCCTGCCATCGTCGCGGGGCGGCGCCCCCGCATCAAAAAACTCGTACTGGCGCTGCTGCTCTCTTCTGGAGCGTGGGTGTCCGCGGCAACTCGCCGCGAGGCACGCCGGATGGCTGCTGCCGCTGGCGTCATGCCGCCCGTCGTATTCTCGGAGGTAGCTGTTCCACACCCCCGTCAGCCCGCTGAACGGCTCCCCGCGGATCGCGCAGTTGGCCTCTGGCAGCAAGATTCGGGCTTCTTCCCAGATCAAGAACTTTTGCTCAGCGTGCCACGGCGGCGGCCCGGGCGACACGCCATGCCCTGCACGCGGATAGCGTGTCGCTCCGCCTCGCGGGGCGGGAGGCTGGGCACAGCTCGGAGCGTTGACGCCTGGGGACTGGGACGTGTGGTTGGCTTTTCGCGCCGAAGCGTGGTGGGCCAGAGCTGGCGGAGCGACACGCCAAGCGGACGCTCCCCCCACACGATGAGTACTGCTGTCATCTGTATCCTGACTGGATATATGTTATGATTCTTACTTGGGAGAGATCGCTCAGGGTAATATCACTTTGGCTGCCTCCTCGACCCGCAAATGGGAAGGGGATGGGGCGGAGAAGGGGGGTGGCGCAGGAGGACAAACGGGGTGCGGAGGAGTGACGGAGGATGATGAGGACGATATGTGGCTAATGCTACAGGTCAAACTGCTTCCACAGTATGAACTCATGCTGGTGGCAGAAGGTCGGTCGTTGTATACTCGTTTATGCACCATGCATCTCTCGGCGGATCTGCCACCGCGCCCCCTGACACGTTGGGGCGCGGCCAAATGCCACAGTGCCCTCTGGCAAGGCTCCCCCACCCCTCGCCGCAGCCGGCTGCGTGCATACATCCTGGTACCTAGTCTCTCTGGGCGACCCGACGCCTGACCAGCGGCCCCAAAGGCTCCCAAATATAGCATGACAGCTTCCCAGGTGGCCCAAGAGGGACTTCAAGATGACAAAGAGGCATCGAGCACGAACGAAGAGACCGAAGAGAGGTCCCAAGATATCCCTAAGCATGGTCGACCAACTCGAATTCGCGCCAAAAACATGTGTCACGATATCGGTGTGTTGTTTCGTACGCTATTCGACTGCCATGGTATCTGGAGTGCCGGAGACGGCCCCACGAGGACCCCGAACTGTCCTAATATTCAATCAAAACGGCCTGACAAGCTCCCAAGAGAGACTTACTGCGACAAGATTGGACCTCCTAAGGGGCCCAACACGTTCAGTAATCCGTCAACGCATCCAGCCAGGGCCCCCGATGGCGCCCAAACGCCCCAAACCAAACACAGACAGCCTCACGACACCCCCGATGCACGCTCAGAGAGGTTCAAGAGGCTCTCCCAGGACGCTGCCGGAGAGACGAGGAACACCACGATGCCACAATGGGTCCCCGAGATGTCCGAATAATCATTGTAAGACCTTCCCTTCCCAATGACCCTTTCTTTCATCCGCTTCTTGCATCTTGCGGACGGTTTTATTTTGGAGAAGACATCTGTTACATTGTACAATCAAGATGGTCCCAGGGAAGAGAAGCGTACAAAATGCTGCGCTGGCATGGTGGGAGACCTTGCCGCAAGAGAGCGGCGGTCGAAACGATTGATGCCTTTGAGTGAGGGAGCGGACTGTTGACCAAGACAAATCTCACGTGTGGGGTTCCCGTGGGAAACGACCGAGCCTCACGGACTGTCGCCATGTGGGATCTTGTCTCGCTTGCACTCTCGAGTATGTTTCCTGGAACGCACCGATGCGGGTTGGACAAGGCATCAGCGAGTGGGAGGAATTATGGGAGTGGGCTCTTCTTGACATTCCTGCATGACATCGTTAGCAGGAACCCACTGTCCACAATGTGCGATCGCTTGGAGTCGCTGACATGCTAAACGACCAATTCACAACGACATTGTACTTACTGCCGTGTGTTATGCGCCGCCGCGTGCACATACTCATTTCTACTCACACACTTGCGCACGGCTGCGCTGGGCACTGCGGATTCACCCTTCCCCGCACATGCCGCCGAAACGTATGCGCGGGGCAGCGCGGACACCAACGCCCCACCACCCCACCGCCAACACCAACGCCCCTTCCGCAAAGAGGGAGAGGCAATGAAGGAGGGGGAGGAGCGTCAATTCCCATGATGCATATATCCCTCGCATACTGAACCGTCACTACGGCGGATCAAGACTAATTAAGTACAAGCCTGGTGTAATATGGGCCGTCGCTGGTTGTTTTCTTGCTCTGGGCCTGCATCAGCCTGAAACAGAAAGAGGAAGAGGACAAGCGGCGTAGAGCGGAGTGGTTGAATGTGGAGGCCGCCAACTGCAACTTCCAGGTGACGAGAGTGAGGCCGCCAACTGAAGTTCCAAACAACCATAATCACTGACTGGCCACGACCCCTCGCAAACCACACAGAGAACGGCCACTGGATGTCCGAAAGGATTGGACAAACAGGTTCGTACACGGGAGATCTGTAGTTTCCAAGCGACGAGGACCGTGAGCGACCGCGTACCTGCGTTGTAAGCTGGGCCTGCCTGCTGGTCGACGGACGACGGTCAGAGGGATCAAGCAACTGCGATGG
>CAUYUJ010018760.1:625000-627500 GCA_963575745.1 Prorocentrum cordatum
ACCAGTGTCAAACCCGTGACATAACCATAACCCAAGCGTTTGTCTGCTCCCCGGGAAAAAACCCACCGAGTCAGCGGCGTTGTCTTTTCAGTTGCAACGTTGGCAAACTGGATTCCCGCAGTTTGGGCGCCGATGCTGCGGCACTTGGCGACAAACGCATGCGCGACGCGACGCACTGGCAGGCGAGAGCGAGGAGGGTAGCTTTTTCCATCGCAGCTTTGGCAGATTAGCCTTCCGCAGCTCGAGCGGTGATATTGCGGCCCTCAAAGAAAGCGGAGCTGAGGAGGAGGAAAGGAGGAGGGAGAGGAGGATATGGGTCGGTTTGGACGATATGTAATAGGAGAAACAACGCTATCGCAACTGCACGTTAAACAGCAAGAAATCGAACAACCAGGGCTCCCCCAAAAACGGGCCAACGGAGAAACGGCATCATACATGAGATAGCGCTGTTTGACAGCAGCCGCGCGGATGCATAGCGCCATGCGTCGAAAACACGTAAAAATACCAGTCGCCTGCTACCTCCAACGGGGGAATGATTCGTTCCATTCAATGTTAGTGCCGGGCGGGACTGCGTGCGGCATGGTTCTGTCCTCTGCGCCCCCTCTGGGTCGAACGCATGCGCCCACGTGATTTCCGACTTGGTCACGTGAGGATGCGGGTTCGCGTGGCCCCAGGAGCTCAGGCACCGAATGGGCCCCGCAGACGACCAGGACAGCCCGGCCATGCTGCGCGACGGCTGCCTTCCTTCAGGCGTTGTGGGGCCACACGCGGATGCGACCAAGGTGAGGTGCCGCCCGCCTTGGCGCATGATCTGCTGGGCGGCCTGCTCGAAGTCGTCTGTGCTCGCGCCCTCGCGCCGCAAGTTGAAATTGATTCGGGGGTGCGCGCGATGAGTGTGCCGGTGTTCGCGAGCAGCTGGCACGGCCGCTCGGCCTTGCAGTGGGCGCGTAAACGCGCGGCGGGGCGGCGGGGCGTCGTCTGCCGATCCGCCATGCCAGCGCAGTGTTTCCTGGTGCTCATCTGACGTAGAGTCCAGATCGTCGCGGCCACAGGACCGAGGGAGGTCGGGGCGCGGAGACAGCGGGTGATTGGTCGAGAGAAGAATTTAAGCAGCAGGCAAGAGGTGAAGGGATGAGGCAGGGGGTGGAGGAGCAGGAGGAAAAGGGAGGTGGAAGGCCTTTGGCAGGGCGGATCGACAACCGACAATTGGAGAACGGCGCCCCGTCAAGCATTTCAAACCATCACTGTCTTGGCTGGCGCGCGGGCGATGATGATGACTCAGCTTAAGCAGGCGTCTGCGCATTAGCTGGGCAAAATAACTCAGATGTGCTCGAAACCAATGGGTGTTCAATCGGCTTCTGTGTGTGTATATGAGTACTTGATGTGGATTGTAGCCACTGTGCTGCCATGTCTTCCCATAGTTCCCCCTGCCTTGCATACTGCTGCCAGATGCTGCCAGTTGGGCCCCCAACGTCGCGAGAATAACTGCTCCCATCTCCACACGTGGAACCGACGGTAATGACACTGGTGCCCATACAGCTGCGTCACGCGCTGGAGATAAGCTGCTCCTCGGTACTGGGCATTCGACGCGACGGCTGCGCCCACGGCGATGTGGCATTGCGCCCTTATGGACTGCGCCGTGAGCACGCGCGCAGGCAGCAATCCCTGGTCAAGCACCTGCGCGTGGCCCGCAGGGGAAAACCTGGGAGAGAGTTGAATGCGCGGCTAACCTGAGAGGCGACGTCCTGCGCGAGCTTTGACGCGGCCCTGACTGCGGCGGCGGCGGCGCCCATGGAGGACTGGTCGGCGGCGCCAGCCTGGCGCGCAGGAGAGGCGTTGGCGCCTGCCTCGGCGGGCCCGCCAAGGCTGATCAGACCGCCGAGCTCAGCAGCCACCTCCTTGGCGAGCGACGCCCTGGTCTCTGGCTCAAGGGCCGTCGGCCCCCGTGCATGCGGACGCTCAGGAGCAGACGCTGCGGCCGATCCTAGCGCCACCTTCGTAGGTCGCGGCGGCTCTGTCTCAGGCAGCGCCTTCCGCCCGCGAACATATTCGTCGGCCGCGCGCTCGACGCTCGGTGCTGTCTTTACGGTCCGCCGGGTGTCTGCGCGCGCCGGCAGAGCTCTGCCCCCTTCGTCGTCGCCGAGCTGGGGCCGGCGCGGGGCAGACCGGGAGCGCCCCTCGGGGTCTGCGGCCCCGCTTGTCAGGTCCACCTGCCACGTCGCGACCAACTCGGGGATCGCGATCCGCGTCGGCCATTCCTCCTGCGAGGTTGACCACCGCAACAATTTGTTCTGTTCCCATTGATCACATCATTTGTGGTCTTCTGTAGTCTCGTAATGATGATGTTTGGTTTGTTAATGATCACATTCTGGAATTATAGATGTTCTACGTGCGTGTTATTCTGGTGCTAAGTACGACGTTGGGCCCAGCGATTGTCATCGCTATGGTTATGGTTCTGACCTGGTCCTGATGCTGATGTGATTCTCACTTGGTAGAGTTT
>CAUYUJ010018760.1:630000-770000 GCA_963575745.1 Prorocentrum cordatum
CCGGTTGTCAGGCCCCCGCCGTGATGACGACGGCGACGGCTCTGGGGCGGCTCTCTCTCATCAGCGTGAATTTTGTGATTGGCTCTTGTGCGGACAGAGTCCCGCAGGGAACCGAGCCTTTCCCACCGCATACGATGATCTGCGTGGTCGTGCAGGCCCTGCGAGGGTCTCAGGCGACAGTGGCCGAATTAACTTGGGGCAGGGCATATCCGAGGTCAGATCTCTTAGGATGTCTAAGGCGAAACTGGCCTGACCATTCAGCTCAGGGCATCTCAGAATCGAGGGTTGCGAGGATGTCTCATGCGAAAGGGGCCTGAACAAGTCAACTTTAGGCGTCTCGGAATCCACTGTCGCGAAGATGTGGCAGGCGAAATTGGCCGGACCGCCATGGGGTAGGGCATCTTCGAAGTTAGAGGTGCGAGGGCGTCTCAGGCGAAACTGGCCTGAACACCGTATCTCGCGGCAGATCCGGGGTCTGACTATTTCAAGGCAAGGCTCATCCCAGGTCAACAATGCTAGTTTGTCTAGGCGGAACTGGCCAGCACAATTTGGGGCAGGGGGTATCTGAGGTCAGCGTTGCGAGGATGTCTCATGCGAAAATGGCGCGAATATCTGAGCTCAGGGCAACTGCGAGGATGCAGCAGGCGAAAGTGGCCTGACCACCATGGGGCTGGGGGCAGGGCAACTCCGCGGTCAGACTTGCGAGGATGTCTGACGCGAAAGTGGCCTGAACACCTCAACCCAGGGCGTCTCGGCAGCCACAGTTGCGGGGATGTTACCGGCAAACGTGGCCAAACCACTATGGGGCACGGCACCTCCGAGGTCAGATTTGTGAAAGTATCTGAAGCAAAAGTGATATATCCACGTCGTCCAGGGTCGTTTCGGGATCTAGAATGACGAGGAGATCTCTGGCGAAAGTGGCTGGACTACTATGAGGCGGGGCATCTCGGAATCCAAAAGTGCGAAAATGGTTCACGCGGTGGTGGCCAAACCGCCTCGACTTAAAACATATCGGATCTCAGAATGCCGAAGATGTTTCAAGCGGAATGTGCCGGAAATATGAAAAAGTCCACGGCGAGACTTTTTGGACAATCGCATGTCGCGGCGCGTTGGAACCCAGACCTCCGAAAGCGTCTCACGCGAAACGGGCCTCTTCCTCCTCCGCCCGTTCCCCTTCCTCCTCCTCCCCCTCCTCCTCCTCCTCCTCCTCCTCCCCCTCTTCCTCCTCCTCCTCTTCCTCCTCCTCTCCTCCTCCTCCTCCTCTTTTTCCTCCTCCTCCTCCTCCTCCTCCTCCTCCTCCTCCTCCCCTCTGCCGGCCGAGCCGGGCCGAGCCGCCGGCGGGCCAGCCGAAACGGGGACGAGGGCGAGGACGACGACGACGACGGCGACGACGATGACGGCGACAGCGTCAGGCCTCGCATCTCGAAGTGTCAGCTCGTATCTCTCCGTCGCCGTCGCTGTCGCCGTGAGTGTCGTCAGCGCCGGTAATGTGGCGATGATGATGGCGATGACGACGGCGGCGATAATGATGTGCATGATGATAGCGAGTGATATGGTGATGATGACGGTGATGGTGATGATGAGAACGACGATGATGATGCTGATGCTGATGATGGTGATGGCGATGGCTTCTCTCCTAAAACGGCGAGGATCTGGAGTACGCACTTGTACTTCCGCTCCTTCTGTGGGCAAGAGTACCGCTCTACTAGAACAGCCCAACTCACGCTTGGCGCCAGGTGCCTGCTGCTATCGTTTTGAACCGCCACCGTACCCCGAGGCACGAGGTCGAATGTCCCCAGGTACCCATGTAGTCCTCAGTCTTCACGATCAAGGATTCCCGAATGGCCCAAATCCCACATTCTCGAATATCCCAGGCAAGTCTCTCATACGGGTGCAAGACGGGGCCCGAACGTGGGAACCGAATTGACATTGGGAACTCTCGGCCACAAACAGCTCCCAGGAAGCTCCTCCTGCTCGTCTTTCTCCTCGCCTCCTCCTTCTCTTCAGCATCATTATCATCACCATTTTCATCATCAACATCATCATCATCCGCAGCACCATCATTATCATCATCAGCATCCGCATGCTCGCTGTAGCTGTACAACTGTCCATCGTAGAAGGGAGTGATAGTGATAGCCGTGGTATTAAAATGAATAACAATAGCGCCGTAGGAGTCGTAGTAGTAGTCGTCGTAATAGTGGTAGTAGTAGTAATAGTAGTAGTAGTAGTAGTAGTAGTAGTAGTAGTAGTAGTAGTAGTAGTAGTAGTAGTAGTAGTAGTAGTAGTAGTAGTAGTAGTAGTAGTAGTAGTAGTAGTAGTAGTAGTAGTAGTAGTAGTAGTAGTAGTAGTAGTAGTAGTAGTAGTAGTAGTAGTAGTCGTAGTCGTAGTCGTAGTAGTCGTAGTCGTAGTAGTAGTAGTAGTAGTAGTAGTAGTAGTAGTAGTAGTAGTAGTAGTAGTAGTAGTAGTAGTAGTAGTAGTAGTAGTAGTAGTAGTAGTAGTAGTAGTAGCAGTAGTAGTAGTAGTAGTAGTAGTAGTCGTAGTAGTCATAGTAGTAGTAGTAGTAGTAGTAGTAGTAATAGTAGTAGTAGTAGAAGTAGTAGTAGTAGAAGTAGTAGTAGTAGTAGTAGTAGTAGTAGTAGTAGTAGTAGTAGTAGTAGTAGTAGTAGTAGTTGTAGTAGTCGTATTAGTAGTAGCGGCGGTAGTAGTAGCAGTAGCAGTAGTTCTGATAGCTGTGCTCGTACGAACAACAATAACAGACACGAGAATACAGCATGTGAATTTGCTGGTGCTTTAGTTGTAGTTTTAGCATGTGTATTATTAGTACTAGCAATAGCCGCAACAATCCGGTAAAACATGCGCACCGTTGCGGCAGCCTCAATCATGAATGTCGAAGTAGTGGTCGGAGAGAGCGTGATCCACCGCCGCTTATTTACTCTGGAAAATTGCCGCCCTTTCCTCCGGAGCTCGGGGTCCCCCCCCCCCCTTCGAAAATCCCCCCCCCCTTCCTGCTGGACCCCCCCCCCTCCCCCCCTCCCCCCCCCCCCCCCCCCCCCCCCTCCCCGGCAACCCCCCCCTCCCCCCCCTCCCCCCCCCTCACCCTCGAAAGCCGGGGGGTCACTACCGGTTCGAACCCCCCCCCCCTTTCGAAAACCGGGGGGGGGTCACTACCGGTTCGAACCCCCCCCCCTCGAAAACCGGAGAGGGGGGTCACTACCGATTTCGAACCCCTCCCACCCACCCCTTTCACCGCCAGCAAACGACTCCTGGTCCCTACCACCGTCCTCGTCCTCACCACATCCCCCACTGTTGTTTCCAGCGCCACTGTCCCCACCACCACTGTCCCCATTGGTTCCACAACCGCTCCTACCCACTGTTGTTCCTAGCGCCACTGTCCCCACCACCACTGTCCCCACTGGTTCCACCACCGCTCCTACTGTCCCCACCAGTGCCACCACCACTGTCGCACTGTCCCCACTGTCCCCACCACTGTTCCCACCACGGCTCCACTCTCCCAACTTTTTCCACGGCCCCAACCACTGCCCGACTATCCCCACTGTCCCCACTGCCCCACTGACTCCTCAGCTGTGCCACTGAGCTGTCCCACTGTTCCCACCACTGTCCACACTGTCCCCACCACTGTCCCCATTGTACCTCTGTCCCATTGTCCCACCGCCGTCCTAGCCACCGCCTTCACCACTGTCCCCACCACCACTGTACCCTCCACTGTCCTACTGTTTGCACCACATTCCCACTGTCCCCACCACCACCGTCTCCACCACTGTCCCACTGTCCCCACTGTTCCCACCATTGTCCTCACCATTGTCCCCACCACTACCGTCCCCACCACTGTCCCACTGTCCCCACCACTGTCCCGCTGTCCCCTCGCCACTGTCCCCACCACCACCGTCCCCACCACTGTCCGCACCCCCCCTCGGTTTTCAAGGGGGGTGGGGGGGGGTATGATCCCGCCCCGGTTTTCGAATTCGAGGGGGGGGGGGGGTCGAACCGGTAGTGACCCCCCCCTTTTCATTATGAACTGGGGGGGGGGGGAGGGGTTCGAACCGGTAGTGACCCCCCCCGGTTTTCCGGAAGGGGGTTCGAACCAATAGTGACCCCCCCCGGCCGGTTTTCCGCCAGCAGCGGTAGAACACGCTCTTTCAGTGGTCGCAATCGTAGTTGCAGTTGCATTAGTACCAGTAGCAATAGTGGTAACGATACTAATCCATGGGAATAGGGATAGCAGCATCAACAGTAATAATTGTGGATGTGGTGATCATGATAGTAGCAGTTGTTGTATCCGCACCCGTAACAACAGGAGTAACGATAGTGACACATGGGAATCGTTTCTTTTAATATATAACAATTACTTGGAGTAGCACCGGTGACAGCAGCGGAAACGGTAGTAACAAATAGGAGTAGTACTAGTAGGTGTTATGGTTGTGGATGTTCTTCGCGCCCTCGCGAAGCCATCGCGAGGCCACCATGGAGGAGGCAGGCCAGCTCTCTAGCCTAGGCCGCGATGCGCGAAACACGATTATCTTCGCGCCCCTGGGGTGACCGAGTCTCGACAGCCGCCGAATGCCTCCTCCTCCAGTTCCTCGTTGTCCTCTTGCCTCCTCCTCCTCTTCCTTATCTCCCCCTCTTCCTCTTCCCTCCGCCTCCTCCCCCTTCTCCTGCCGTTCTTCCTCCTCCTCTCCTCCTCCTCCTCCTTCTCAGCATCATTTTCATCATCATCAGCATCATTATCATCACCAACATCCGCATGCTCGTTGTAGCTTTACAAATATCCATAGTAGCAAGGAGTTATAGTAATAGTTGTGGTAGTACTATCAACAGCATTAGCGCCGTAGTAGTAGTAGTCGTCGTAGTAGTCGTCGTAGTAGTAGCAGCAGTAGTAGCAGCACTAGCAGTAGGAACAGTTGTAGTTCTAATAGCTGCGCTCATACGAGTAGTATTAGCATGTGTACTATTAGTAATAGCAATAGCCGCAACGATCATCTCAAACATGCGCATAGTTGCGGTAGCCTCAATAATAAGTGTTGTTGAGATAGTGGTCGCAATCGTAGTTGCAGTTGCATTAGCACCAGTAGCAGTAGTGGTAACGATAGTGATCCATGGGAATAAGAATAGCAACATGAACAACAATCTGTGTGAATGTAATAACAATGAAGATAGCAGTTGTTGTATCAGCACCCGCAACAACAGCAATAAGGATAGTAACGCATTGGGATAGCACTTGTTGTAGCACCGGACGGTTGTGGATGTAGTAGTAGTATTAGTATTAGTAGTAGTAGTAGTAGTAGTAGTAGTAGTAGTAGTAGTAGTAGTAGTAGTAGTAGTAGTAGTAGTTGTAGTTGTAGTAGTAGTAGTAGTAGTAGTAATTAATGTAAGGATTCCGTGGGATCCCCGAGAGTTCCTCAGGACAAAGGAGCCATCAGGAATATTCAGACTGATTACCACTCGGAGTGGTCCAGAGGGTTCTCCAGGAGTCCTCAGAAAGATTTCGATGGATTACCACTCGGACAACTACGGCAACTCTGCACCGATAAACCGATAAACGTAAACCGACAAACCGATACATTGATAAACGGAGAAACATACCGATAGACCGATAAACCAATAAACTGATAAAGGCATACTGCGCTGAGATTCGGACACGCTTGCGATAAGTCAGTTTATCGGTTGATCGGTATGTCGGTTGATCGGTTTGATTTTCAGGTCCTGCGGCTGCAATACATACACATATATATGTATATGTATGTATGTATGTATGTATATATATATGGGTGTCACTCCGCACCTGTGGCAGAACATGCTGCACCTGTCCGGCGCACGCCGAACAAAAAACGTCATCACACACACCAGAACAAGATGCCAGAAATGAGCCCCGCGTAAGAACGGAAACACATATCAATAAGCCTCAGCCCAGTACCTTGAGGATAGTCCAGGTTCTGGCCCTGGCCTTGGTAATTCACTCCAGGCCACTACCATCGAACAAAGACGGCATCATCAACAACATCGGTGAACAAAATTACCCACAAACATACGCACACGCATGCGCCAAGTGGGGCCGGGATCCTTCTCGTCATGCTCGAACTTCGTAGATTTGACACACTTGTCCAGTTCGTACGGCGCCTTCACCCAGCTGACCAAATGTGCCCTCGGGCTCGCTCCGCTCCGCCGCAAGAGCGCGGACAATTCATCCACCCCGCTGTCTGACGCTCGTGCAGACACACATGCGTACGAACGTACGTGTGGACACGTCTGCCTGGCAACCGATCGGGCGGAGTCTCGGTGGTCTTCAGCGCCCGGCGCCCGGGGACGGCATGGAGAGAAAGAACGGGAAGAGGAGGGAGGGGAAGACGAGGGGTCCAATCCACGTGCGCACACACGCACACGCGTACTCAAAAACATGCAATATAATCAAATCTGGCGCGAGCATCCACACATGGCACATACACAAATCATCCATGCGTCAATTAGCCGGCTCCGTTTGGTGCGCCTGGCTGTGTAGACTTCTCGTCCTCTCTTGTTTCTTGTCTTGTCTCCCCAATCTCTTCTCCTTCCTGCTGTCTACCAATGGGGCCCGCGGCGCAAAAACATAAACACCACGGAAGGGGGTGCTCTCAGCCCTCTGGCCTCCTCCACCTCATCCTCGTCCTTCCCCTTTTCCACCTTTTTTTTATTGTCGACAACAACAGAAGAACACACTGCGAGCGATGACAATGTGAGTTTGCTCTGTCGTCCTGAGGATGCTGTGCCCCGTTTGGCGCCAGAACGCGCCTGTACTATCCGCGTCACTGTAGTTGTGCATTCTGCCAATGCGGCAGACTTCGAACGGAAAAACGAGACATGATCATCGGATTAAGTACCAACCGTCGCCAGGATATAATGCTCCCATCTGTCACCTTTCCAGCGCAACGCCTGGATATTTCATGCAGTGGCCGAGCACTCATATCTTTTGGAGACCCCATCCAAATGGCATACAACATTGCACTCGCTGAAAAAGTCTGCGGAACTCCTGTACGGATGTCCCGCTCACGCAAGAACATGCAATCCTTCGTTGTCACACTGAAACCTGCAATCCTTCAAACTCTGTCGTCTACACCACAATACTGGGTCATACCGTTGACTGGGTGACAACCAACCGCTAACAATCAACCGCTAACCAGCGTGTGTAGTTTTCTCAAAAGAAGGCTCCAAGGACGGATCGTTCAGCGTGGTTCTCCCACGGACATCTTCACGCAAGGCTAGCAATCCGCCAAAGACACTTCGTCCTGCCTCTCTCTGTTCCCGCTCCCTCGTCTTCTATTTCGACGTTCCCCTGTTCCTCGTGCTCCTCCTTCTGCCAACCTTCCCCTCACCTCCACTTCCCCTTTCTCCTTCCTGGCAAACAATTATCGTCGTCGCACCACCTGGCATGACCGTGGGGCGGGCCCAGCGTTTTGCCTGAAACTCCCTCATGAAGCCCAACGGTTACTTGGATGGATAGCTGCCCGTTTTTTGAATGTGGCTCCTTCTCGCAGCAATCTGTACACCGATAGGGGGCGGCTCCTTTTCAAAACGGAGCCCTCGCAGGACCGTTCCTTCAACTTTCTGGTGGTATTTCTTTGTCAGGAAATGGCTAACCTATCTTTTCACAAGGGGCTGCCCCTGTATGACAAGCCCGTGGGGTGCTTGTCTTTCCATGGGTCGTAGCCCGCAGTGACGAAGAATGATAGTGTGGGACTTGTGAGGAGGGGACTTTGCACGGGAGGGTATGCTGCAGCATCATTGGTGCGTCCTGGGGCTACTATGGCGCTCCTCCTCCTCCTCCTCCCCCTTATCCTCCCCCGCCCGCCCAAATCCGCCCAAAATCTCGCCCCAGATCCCTCCTCCATCCCGACCCATTTTCCATCACAATTCAATTTCTGGCGGTCCTGGAGGCCCGGTACGGGCGACCGGAGGCCAAAATCGAGGAACAGTTTCCAGTACGATTGTATTCGATCCTCCTCCTCCTCCTTTTCCTCCTCCCCCTTCTCATCCCTCCACGTCCTCCCCTCCTCGAGTTTTGTCCCAGCATCCTCCTCTCTTCGACAGAGAACAAGATCAACCAGGGGAAGGAGATGAGGGAGGAACAGGATGGAAGGTAGGGGAAGAGGAGGAGGAGGCAAGGAAGGGGAGGACGCCGAGGATGAAGAGGAACGGCAGCACCGGAGAGCGCTTGGAGGGCAGGCCTTCCCTGCCCCCCCCCCTCCCCTCCCAGACATCCGGCGCTCCAACTCTTTGGATGCACGGACCCCTGGAGGTCTGGACAGCTTCCCCGTGGCCGTCTTCCTCATCCTGAGCCGCTTTGGGAGGCTTCCCGGGGCCCGTTGAGGGCCCCTCGAGGCCGAAATTGGAAAAACCCACCGCTCCAATTTTTTCATCGGAGCCTCGGCTCTCCGGGCTGTTCTGAGGCCGAGGGCCGGGCAACGGACTTCTCACCATGGCGACCAGCACGGTACTCCGCCTCTTCCGCTGAAGGGTGCCGAGCTCCCGCGCCAGCTGCTGCGGCGGGCTGTGCTTCCAGAAGAAACAGTGGTAGCCCTCCTCTCGGGGAGCTGCTGAGGGGTCGTCGCCGCCGCCGCCGCTGTTGCAGACGTCGTCGTCGTCGTCTTTCGGGGGCCTTCGGAGCTCTCCAGTCCCCTGACGCCCCAGGAGGTACTCGGAGGCGCCCGAAAGCCCAAAACGGGCCAGGCGCTTCGACCCCGACTCCTCAAGGATGGAGGAAGATGAGGAGGGGGGAGAATGAAGAGAATTACCTCGCATCACAACTGTTGGAGGAGGGAGCGGGGGGGGGAGCGGACGCCGTGGTGACAGCGCATCTCGGTCAATGCGGCAGGCATGAGGCCAGGAGGACGGTTTCACAAAATGCTCTGGGTTTGCATGGGGGATCCAGCCCCCCCCCGTGCTAGGGTGAAGAATTACACTAGAGAGAAACCTCAATCAGTAGATGATCTTGTAATGGTATAGATATTGATATCGATTGTGACATCGATCGTGAGATCGATAGTGGCATCGATCGTCAGGACGATAGTAAGGTTGATCGTGAGAAAAACCATGAAGTCGGTTCAATGAGATCGATAATGAGATCGATCGTGAGATCGCTTGTGCGATCTATTCAAAAAACGATTGTGAGATCGATCGTGATATCGATTGTGAAATCCATTGAACCGACCAGGAACCCGGGAAACCAGAACCTGGGAGCCCCGCCGCCCACCGAACTCGGCCCAAAACCAACAACCAGGAACCGGGGAACCCAGGACCGGGCACCCAAGAACCATGCCGCCCACCGAAAGCAGCTGGTAACTTCCGCCAAGTCTTTCAGCATCTGCTGGGACCCCTTCAGTGCAAGCACTGATTGGGGGAAAAAAGCATAAGTCAGTTGGGGACTCAGCGGACACATGCTTGTAGCGAACGCAGGGGACAGCTCCTACGAAGTGGGACAAAGCGAAACGGTTGGCGGTTTCCCTGAGACGAGCCCGCTGTTCTCCAGGGGGCGGCAATCGATGGAATATTCCGCCCCACGCAGCGGATCACCCAAAGCCAGCCACCGCCTGGGCAAGATGAAGAGGAGGAGGCGGAGGAGGAGGAGGAGGAGGAAGAGGGTGAGGAAAGGGGATGTTTCCTGATATTTCAAACAATTCTGAAGAATGCTCGGGTTCTGGGCTAAAAGCGACGGGCGTCCTTCCGTCAAGAATCCCACATTCGCGGGCCATGTCGCACACGATGCGTCACGCACGGCACGAACACGGAGGCGGCACATGATATCCGGGTTGGCACATCGGGGGCTGGGCGGACCAACCAGCACAGCATGCCGTGCGTGACCTCGCGTGCGAACAAAGCTGCACGAATCTCTGAGCATTGCCCCGGGCGAGAGGCAGAGGAGGGCAATCGACGACGCGGTGGCCTCCGTCCCCATCGGGGGTCCTCAGAAGCCTCCGGAAGTTGCGCAGAGGTCGCGGGAGGCCCCTGAAGACCCAACGGCGACAAACACGTAGCGTTTTCTGGTCGTTGTTAGTCGTTGTTTTTTGTCGACTCTCGATGAGGGTCGTTTTTGGCCGTGGTTCGCTTTCTTCGGGTGGTGCCAGCAGGGCCTCGGCCCCGCTGGGGCCGCCGGTGGTAAGCGGGGCGCTCCGCCCTGGCCTGGCTCGGCCAGAAGCAGGGACGCCCCGAGGCAACAGTGGCCTCTGGTGCGCGGCTTGATGGGATGCGCGGGGGGAGGGGGGGGGGGTAGCCCAAACCCGAGCGTGCAAGCCCCTGCTATCGCATCGCATTCGGCGAACGGGGGGGGCCAGTGGGCCCGCACAAGAGGAACCGCCGGCGAAGGCCCACTCTCACGTGTAATCGACCAGCGAAGCCGAGGGGAACGAGGAGGAGGCCCCCCCCGGTCGGTGAGACCCGACTCCCCCCCCCCCCCCCGCTCACCCAGGAGAGGAGCAGGATGAGGAGCAGGAGGAGGAGGGGGAAGGATGAGGAGGACGAGGAAGACCAGTGCAAACCCAAGTCGAACCAATGATGTTGCAAAGGGTCCTCAGTCCAGGTTTCCTCGTCAAAGCCCCAATAAGAATGTACTTCCATTGCGGAGAAAACCCATTCGAAAACAACCGCCCGATAATCTGCAATCCTGCCAAACCACAGATCCTGGGACTTCAGCGCTGCGGATCAACGAATGTTACGTCCTTGCTATCCTAAGCCGTGCTAGAACATCGCGTGTGGGGCTTCAACATCGCGAATCAACTAGACGTCTGGGTCCTGACACTCACAAGCTCTGCCACAAAACGATTCCTGGGACTTCGACTATACGAACCCTTAAAACTGTGGCGAACTTAGGAAAGGCACTGAAGCGAAATACAACTTCGAAAACCACCCGCCCTCCATCTTCGAAGCTGCTGCAACTTTTTAGACGAATGTGCGCGGCGACATAATGATCATTACATTTTGAAAACGCCCCGTTCTGCATCAATCCAGCTGTTGCTAAATGTTTCAACGAACATCCGCGGCGCTTAAGCGAGAACGCCATTCTGAAAACCGCAAAAGCCCCCCATCCGTGACAATGTTGCACATGTCGAAGACGAAAGTGCGCGGCACCACAATGATAACCTCACTTTGAAAATGGTCCGCCCTCCACCCGTGAACCTGCTGGCGAACTTCTCACACGAATTGTCGTGGCGGTATATCGCTATCAAGATATTGCATGTTTCTCCGTTTCGTACTTGCGGGTTCGCCCACGGAAATGCCAACAACAAAAATAGTGTCTTCTCGGCGACGTCCTCCCCAACGTTTCCGCCTCTCTCCTCTTGCTTCTTTTAACTTCGTCCGACCCGCCCCATCCCCTCTATCCCCCTTCCTTGCCGGCTTTCCCCGCGCCCCCCCCCCTTCCTCTGCCCCCGGGCGGTAGAGCGAGAGGGAAGGGTAGGCGGAGAGGAATGCGAGAGCGGGAAAGGTTTTCACTCGCGGGCAGAAGCGATCGCCCTCTGACGTGGCTAGCGCCAATGACCCCAGCCTCTGTAGCTGAGGACTTTCTGGCCTTCTGGAAATTCTTGAGTGCCTGGAATGGCTCGATGTCTTGGAATGGCTTCCCGTCGTCTGGGTGAAGCCCATCGAGCAATCGCTTGCGTGCCAGATACCTCTTGCCGCCCTTTGGCGGCCCAGGACACTGCTCCAGAAGACCTTCGAAAACGAATGTCGCGTGCATTCCACACCTGGCGCAGAAAGCTAGAAGTCCATCCGCGCAAGTACTAGACGACAAGGCGTGCGACGGGTGCACCAGTTGTAGACGCGACCGAAACTCGCCAGAAAAAAGGGGTGCACGCTTCTCCCTTGCGGTTCGCAACCGCTTCGTCAGAATGCGAGAACGTGAAACAAGCGGCGCATCTCCAGGGGGCGTGCTCGGCTTTCTGCCAGTCATGCACCGCAGCAAGCTGGATCTTCGACCCGGCAACTGCGTGAAACCTCCCCTCTCGGGGGTGCCTCGGCCATGCTTCCAGCATGCGAGGATAGTGGCGGCATCCTCCTTCACGACTTGCAACGACGACTCGAACGAGGGGTCAAACGACGGATGCCTCTGGAGGGCTGCCTTTGCTGACAGGTCGCGCTGCTTGTTGATGCGATAAGGCACATGGTCTTCGGCTGACGCTCTGTCCTCATCTTGGTGGGACTTCACTTTAATAGCAGCCTTACGTAACTTACTGCTATCACTTCCTGGAGCGGTGCGAAACGTGCCAGCATGCATATTCCTATAAGACAGTCTTGCCGCGAGCGGTTTCTAGACAGCGCGCGTCTGCGGGAGGGGGGAAACGACGGGCCCCGATATGACGACTTCTAATTCACCTGCTGCCGAACATCCTCCTACGGCCAAGGCGGCCCTGTCTAAACATTTTAGTCCAATCCTAGTGCATGCGCCATCTGATGCCGCGAGGGGGCCTGCGTGACAATTGCAGCTTTTGCCGGGGGCGGGAGGCTGTTCTCGATCGACTTGCCTAACCTCCGCGACGAAACCCCTAGCAGGAGGGGGGGCACCTCGGGGTCGGAGGCCGGGTGGGGTAAGATGCCTAGCTGATAGGCGATGCTGGTGCCAGCTTGCTCTACACACGTGGCTGACAAGTCTGGCTCTAGTAACTCAGCTCTCAGTTTGACGGCCTCCTCAGACTGACAGTGGAAGGGGCGGTGCACCAATGCGTCTCCTTCTCGGCCACAGAGTGCGCGACAGCGGCGGCCCTGCTGGTGGTCCAATGCCCTTGGCAAACCGCTGCCCTCATGAGGGCCGCCTGTCCAGCGGAAAGCTTTCCTTTCCCGTGGCAAACGTGATTCTCCTGGCAACGTCAAAGCAAACCCTCGGAGTGTCCTGGATGCGTTTTAAGCTCCTGGCAGCTTTGATCTCCCAAATCCTTGTGCATGCGTCCTGAAGCCAATGCTCCGCGAGCGTTGAAGAGGTATCCACGAGCGAATAAGCCTGGCCCTCGTGTGTGGCCAGCACGAAAAAGCATTGAACATGCCGGCCTGTCCTACCTATCCAGAGCGCGCGCAGCAGCTGCAACTGGACCTCGGACTTCGTCATATCTAAGGCCTGGCTTCGGTGCGATGTGTTCCCAGAAAGCCTCGACTGCAAGAGCCTAGTGGCACCCGTGGGTGCAGCCTTTCCAATGCCCGCGGCCCAAACTTCCGGAGCCCAGCGAATAACAGGTGCCAGAACACATTTATCATACTTACATTCAAACATGGCAAGCGTGACCGATCTGCTTTTGCCTTTGCATTTGGGGCGTGTAGCAGACAGGTCTATGCTACGTAGCTGCTCTAGGTATCTGTTTGACAAATCTTCAATGGCCGATGCATGAGCCCCAACAGGTAATATCCCACAAGTAGCTATTTAGCACCTTGCCCCGCAATTCAGCTGCTTGATACGGATAGCTCTCCTTATCGTTTGCATGCGTTTAGCTCTTTTGGAGTCAGTCGACTTACCCGCTCTGAAGTCTGACCCCAAGTTAGCGGTTGACTCTTGGCATTTCCCTGCCCAAGCTCCTAATGCCGTCAAAATGTGCCTGCCCAAGGCCGCCAGAGATGCAGCGAGCGAGCGCGTGTCAACAGACAGGATGGCGCCGAGGTCATCCCTGATCATGGCTGCTAGCTGCTTGGCGGCCTTTGCGAACCACTAAAAAAACGCCCTTGCAGACCGAACGCTGTGAGTGAAAGAATGCCAAAGTAAAAATCTAAGTAAATAAATGCATTCAACGATGCGACCCTCAGAAAGCCTTGGAAACAATAGGTTCAAACGTAGACGACGGCAAAAACAACGTCCTGCAACAATGCCCATGGAAGCGTAGAGTGGCTTGGACACGGCTCTCTTGCAGAACCATGCTCCGCGAGATGGAACTGCATAGGCCTAGGGCTGAACCCTAGTTCTACGCCCCTGCCCAATGACCTGGCTCTCGCGAGCCGTTCGCAGAAAGAGGTCAGGTCCCACAGGAGGCTTACTGCTGCCTCTCCAGAGGCGCGTGATGCTTCGCTCCTAAGTCTCTGACTCCAAACAACGTCTAGTGGGGGGCGCCCAGGACCGCTGCTGAACCGAGGGTGGTCAAAGTTGCCCATCCAGGACCTGGCATATAGGGGCGTGATCCTTCCAGACTCTATAGAACATGCGGCATATCCTAATAGTACGGTGCCCTCTGGAGGCCTTGGGGGGCAGCGCCATAAGAACCCATTGTAGCCGTGGGGGTAGCTGCCCCAGACATTCTGAAATCCCGAGCAGGGGGATGAACGCCTGAACTCCTTCCTCAGTCAAGCGAGAGCAATGGCGACAATGAAATCCATCTAGACTGACTGCCGAAAAGGTGGAATAAGACCTGCTGGTGTCGTGCACTGCAGCGGCCGGCGGCAAAGGCAAGGCTGGCTGTGCAATGTCTGCGCGGTGGTGAGGCTCCTCAGTGGCGCCCCGCATCTTGGCAGACTTGCTATTGCATTCGTCGAGACGTGCCTGGGCGCTGGAGGACTGCGCGGCGTCGATCGCAAAAACTTCGAGTTCCCACTTGACTTTCTCCTTGCCGAACCTGCGTGCCTGCCCATCCCCATTGCCCAATGCAAAAATCACCCATTCCTTCCAATTTTCACGATGCTCGTTGTGGGAGTCCGCGATGGCAGTTCTAGCGTGGCCTACCACCGAGTCCATCTCCCGCTCAAGCTCATATGCGATGTCATTTTTGCTGCCTGGATCAATTCCGGACTTTCTGTGTCAGTGCGCGTGTGTGTGTGTGTGTGTGTGCATCTGTTTGGCTGAGCTCTGGGCCGAGGCAAAGGCCTTGCATGTGCTAGCGTGATCCAGAACGCGATGGGGCTTGGAGCTAGCAAACGTGATGCATCAGAGGTCAAGATCGCGCGCAAAACCAGCACAAACTCATCCTTGCATAGTATCGTCTTACCTGGGGCTAGGGAGGAGCTGCCGCGCGCGTCTGGCAGGCGATGATGAACGCGCTGGCCCCTGCGCAACTGCTGCGAAACAGTTGTGAACGGGGGTCGTCTAAGCGAGTGGGGCCAGGCGTGGTTGCTGCAAGAGACCTCGGACACCTGGTTTAGTAAGCTTCGATCCTATCAGCAATCTCCCTCTCCGCCCTCGCAGTCCAATAACGGTGAAGAGCCCCATGAACTCTCTCTACCCACTCTGGTTTTGTCATGCCCGCCCGTCCTTGGAGCTGAAGGAAAAACTGCTCACAACCCTGCGAGAGGCCTGTCCAGCCTACCGTGGAGGTGCCTATCCTCGGTCTCCTCGGGCAGCTGGCACGACAGGGCGGGCGCTGTGTCGAACTGCAAAATGCGGACGTGCTGCGTGCGCGCTGAGCGTCCTTTCTTGGCTGGCGAATGGGGCCTCGCGTGCCAGTCGAAGTTCGCTGTGGCTGACGTGACGAGCTTAGCCAGATCGGCTTCCACGATGAAATGCTCCATGACCTTGGATACACCTATGTCCGATAAAGGAGGATCAGCAAACGCGACTTGAGCCCCAAGAGCCTCTGAGAACCCTGGTGATGCCACAGACTCGTACGGCATGTTCAAGCTCCCTCCTATGATGAACTGCACGTTTGACGCTTTGCAATGCGTGGCAGCGCGCTCCAGAATCTCCAAGTTGGCGGCCGAGAGCCCCTCTGAAACTTTCCCATAGACAGAGACGCACAATACTTCTGGGGGGGCTCTGGGAGCTCAACCGCGCACGGGAGAGCCCTGCCCCGAAAGATGATGCCTTCGGGTGGGAAAGATGGCGGCTCTAGAGAATAGCCTTCGCAAAGATGGCGGCTCCAGAACTGACGCCGTCGCCGTCTAAGTCAGCGCGACTGGAGCGAACCGTGCCAGTGGGGCCAACAAAGCTTGGGGCCCAGAGCGACTTCCAACCGTGGTTTCACGCCCAAGTTGAAGAGGTTCTCAGGAGTCCTTCCAGAAGTTCGATCTCCTGCGCGAGCAAAGCTGCGACCGAAGTATTTTGCTATTCTCCGAGTCTCTGCGTGCTCATCCCCCGCGGTGACCCAGTGGACGCCTCCGCCAACGTGGCTTCTCCCAGATCTCCATCCTGAGAACGAAACTGGCCATGGTCGAAATCAGAATCGCCGTTGAACAACTCGGGCCCAAAATTGGGGAAGTCGCCCTGTAATGTCTGCGTTGTCTTCTCAATGGTTCCCATGGCGGCCTGCTGTGCGCTCTGTCCTGCAGGGGCCGGGGCACTTGGGCTACCCTCTAGGCCTGGGCTCAGCTGCAACTGCCGCGGCTGCTGGGGTAGCTCCCGCTGCCGAGCCTGCCCCTGCTGCGCGGGGGAGAACGACAGCCGCGATCTCCGCGATCCTCTCCGTCTTCAGCTCGAGCTCCCTTGCCGCGCCCAACACCTTGCTCTCGTGGCTTTCGTGCTGGCGCTGGTCCTGGAGGAACTGGTGGTGCTGGCGCTGCTGTTTTATTGGCGATGGTGAGCTTCGGCGGTGGCCCCGTGGCCGATGAGCCAGCTGGCGCTGACGCAGCGGGCGCAGAGGCTGGCCTGGGGCGCTGCGCCGGCGGCTGCGCGGGGGGGGGGGGGGAGTGGGGGGGCAGGGGGGGTCCAAGTCAAGCTCCAGTGTTAACTGGCAAGTTTACGCAAGTAATGAAAAGCGCAACTGAGAACCAACATTCAACTTGGAAGCTACATCCGAACTTCAGCGCGGAAGCTCGCATCCAAAATGGGTTGCTCAACCGGAATTAGACTCGCAATTACAGCCGGCATGTAGCAGGCGCTCACTCTGGCAAACAGAAAAGCTAGTTGAAACGCTAAACGTCGGCACGAATGTAAGCGCTAACTCAAGGGCAGATGTGCACGCCAACAAGACATAACCACTAACTGTGCCCGCTCATCTTAGCTCGATTCGATCTGCGAATTCCCATGCGGATTCGAAACAAATGAAATTTGCTCGCAGAACTCCACAGAGGTATCCGCTAAATACGGCCGCAACTTCTCGGCTAGTTTGAACCGGCCCAGGGTGCGCCAGAAAAAACGCACAACCGCGCGCCTATAACTCAAAGTAGCGACGTCACCAAGCTAGAGAAAGCCTGCATTCGCGGAGTCAGCTTGCATCGTACTGCTCATGTGACAAGAAATTCGATCCTGGAAAACCGCTAACAAATCAAACGAAGTAAGCAAGAACGATTAACGCCCGAATTCGCCCATAAGTTAAACCGGTGAGATCGCGCCCGAATTGAAGCCGCAAAGTCAGCCTAGCCTGGAATTCGCCCCACCTGCAAGTTAAATCAGAAACTAAGCGAAAAAAACTCTGGAAGTGGGCCAACAAATGCGCTTATCAATTAAGTTTCGGATCCCTCGGGATACATGTGAATCCCGGGGTCGCGCCGAAACCCGCATTTCCGCTGTCGCCACTATGGCCATCGTCGCCACTGGCAACAACATCATCATATTCGTCGCCCCAGATGCCGCCGTCAACGTTATCCCTCGCGCGACCGAAACATGGATCTGCATGAACATAGTTCGCGCGTCCATCCTTCCGTCGGACTGTTCGAGCACGTTCCGATTCGACTCGGGCGCGACGCGCCTCGCTTTTTTTTTTTTTTTCTTCTTCTTCTTCTTCTTGTGCGCGCCATCGCCAGGCGCGCGCGCGCCGCGTCGATCCCGCGGCGCGCGCGAGGCGCGCGCCGCCGCCCCAACGCCGACGCGCGCGGGGGGAAGACAGGCACCCGACCAGAAAATAACCACAGAACGTGGAATTGCCCACAAACTGCGCAACAAATGGGGCCTCCAACGCGCCGCCGCGACGAATGCGCGCGGCGCCGCAGCGAAAGCCGCGCATTGAAAGCCGCCCGCCTCCACCCGTGAAAGTGTCGCACGCGAAACTGCTGCAGCGTTTGCAGCGAAATCGCGCGGCGCCAAGGGCCCGCCCTCCATCGGTGAAACTGTTGCGAATTTCAAGCTTGAGGATAACGGGCGGCGAGGAGGTCCCGCCCCGCGGGCGCGCCAAGGGGCGCGACAGGGGGGGATAATCTATATGGCAAAGGACGGACGACGAGGAGGATGACCGAGAAGGATCGAGCAGGAGGAGGATCGATGATGGGGGATCGAGCAGGATGAGGAGGGGAGGGTGGGGGGGGAATATCGAAGGGCAGCAGGAGGAGGATCGAGGAGGAGGGGCGAGCAGCAGGAGCGGCGTCCCAGCGCGCGAACGCAGGTCACTGCCGAAGAGATCGCAGTTGAGCGCGCCGTGGGCGAGCTCCATGGCGGTGGCCTCCCCCCTCCCGCGGGGGGCGACATTGTCGCCGGCCCTTCTGCTGCCTCCCCCATCCCCGCGCCGGCGCTGGTCTTCGTCGCGGGGCTTGCGGGCTCGCTGACCTTGTCTTGCGGCGAGCGGCCAGGGAGGAAGGGGCCGCGCCCGCGGGCAACGAGCCGCTGGATGCGCTGCGCGAGCAGTTCCGCGCGCGCCTCGGCCTGCGCTGCGTCGGCAGCGGCCGCCGCCGCGCCGGCGTCCGCCGCCGCGGGCCCCGCAGGAGGTGGCCGCCTCGCTTTGGCACCGGACCGCGCCTGAGGCGCCGCCGCGGCGGGCGCGTAAGCTCACGCGTCGCGGAGGGGTTCCAAGTCGGCGTCGGCGTCGCGGCCGGCGGCGGTCAGCGCGGCCGGCGGCAGACCCGCGGCAGCAGCCGCAGGCGGATCTCCTCTGCCTGCGTGAGCAGCGCCAGCTCCATCGCGCCGCCGCGCGCCGCGAGGCGTTGGCGGCGCCCCCGCTTCCGCGCCGCCTTCGCTGCGGCGGCGGCAGGCAGCGCGGCGGCAGCAGGCTCGTCGCCGGCGGCGCCGGCGTCGGGCCCCCGATGATTTCTGCGCGCGAAGAGCGCGGCAGAAGGCAAAACGAACCGCGGCAGCAACGGCGCCCCTTGGCGCCCGGGCCAGCGCGGCGCCGCGCGCGGCCGCCTCCGCCGAGGAGGCAGCCCGCGCGGGCGCGAACGGCGCCGAAACCCTTCTATGCAAAGAAAGGTGCGCCGCCGCGCTCTGGCTCAAGTCTCCGAAGGCTCTGCGGATTGTGAACCCCTTCCCCCCTGCCGCTTCGGTCTCCCCCGTGGCCCTCCCGCGCGCGCGATGCCGGGGAGATCCCGTTCCCTGATCTAGATCGTGCGATGGCCAATTCCGACCCGTTCGTTCCGTTCCCTGGTGGTTGACACCCAATGCGCGATGACGGTGGTGATGGTCTTTGGGACGACGGTGCACTTGCGCAGTTATTGGCGAACGTGCCCGCCCAATCGGCCACGCCGGAAACTTCGAGCCTGGCGACCCAAGGTCTGCCAGCTATGCTGCTGCGTCACCGCCAGCTGAAGGACCTGGACTCAGAACTGCCGAGCTCCCATTCTTAGCTTCGCGCGTCTCTGAACCTCCACGGCGCGACAGCCGCGCGGCTGCGTCGCGACCGCCTGCAACTTCTAGCTGAAGCTCCCCCGTCTTTTGCTTCGCCAGCGTGGCCGCCGTCAGCTGCGCGGTCTCAGGGCCCTGCGCTCGACGCGGGCAGCCTCTTCGTGCGCGGGCTTGGCGAGCCCTTCTCCATGGTGGCGAAAGACCTGAAACCACTGTTGGGCATGACGTCGGGCGGCGGTGGTAGTTTGAAGCAATCTTTGTCTGCCCATCTGAAGGGGCCAGGACCCTTGAAACAACGATGTCTTGGCGCTCGCGCATCAGCGCCAAGCTTGCCAGCTGGTGCGGGTTGCAAAATGGAGGTTTTGATGGGGCTGCGCAGAGTGCCCCCGGCGCACGACGCACCCGCCTTCGCTGCGCCCCATGCCGCGCCAGCTTTCGAGCCCAGCGGGCATGCAAACAAGAGCGTGCGTTTGCATGTGCAAGCGACGCGCGCGCGGCGTCGCCGCGCTTGCAGCTCTCGCCCGCGCTGTGCTGGCATCCAATGCCGCGCGCGTCTGGGCCCAGAACGACAAGTTACCGGACCCTGAACCTGTCGCCGTCAAAAGCAAACTGCAACGCGCTTTGCAAGTGCGGCGGTCGAATGCGACGATCTGCGCGCAGCGGGCTCCACCCGTTCTCGGCGAGCACAGCCGCGCTCGCAGAGTCGATTGGTCGGCGAGATCAAGCCGCTGAAGGTCGGCCTCGAGATGGTAATCATCGCCAGCCCGGGCGACCCTGAAGCCATCTTTGCGATGGCCGAGCAGTCAGCCAACGAAGTGGCCGCCGAAGCCACCCTGGAGCCATATGCTCCATGCGCGCCATGCGCGCCGCCAGCGGAAGGAGGAAGCGCGAAGGAAGGCCGTGCGAATGCTTGAGCCAACTTGAGGAGGGCGAGGAGGAGGCCGAGGAGGTCCAGTGCAAACCCAAGACGCATCAACGATGTTGCAATGGACCGTCCCCTCAAATTCCCTCTTCACAAGCCCCTGCTGTCATTTATTTTCGCTGCTGGGAATGCCCCGTTGGGAAACAATCGTCTGAGAAATCTCAATCGCGCCGACGCACAATTATTTTTGATTTCAACGTCAATTAGTCGGACGATCCTGAATCGCACGTGAACGCTACCCCCGGGACTTCCACTCCGCAAATCAGCGTGACGGTGGCGCCCTGACAATCTGAACCCGTGCCGGAACACCATTTCTGGGACGTTAAGCGCAAGAGTCCGTCACACAATTGTAAACGTTTAAAAACGATGTGCGCACAGCTGGGGGGATATCCGTGCTTTCAGAAAGAACCGCCCGCCATCCGTTCAACTCTGACAAATTTTGAACACGAGTGGGTGCGGCGCGAAGGCGGGAACCACATTTTGAAGACCATCCGCCCTCCATCCAGGCAGCTCTTGCGATCTTGTAGAACGAATGCGCGCGGCGCCGGGGCGGGAACCGCAGTTTGAAAACTGCCCGCCTGGTATCCGTGAGGCCCTTCCGCACTTTGACAACGAATGCGCGCGACGTTGAGGCGAGGGCAACATTTTGAAAACCACCCGCCCTGCACAACTATGAGCTTTCGAACTTCTAACATGAGTGTATCTGGCGCTGACGCGAAAATCACGTTTCGAGAAAGGCGCCGCCCACTATCCGTGAAGCTCTTGCAATCTTAAGAAAGAACGAACTTGCGGGGCGCCAAACAAAACGAACACCATTTTTTGAAAAACGACCCGCCCTGCATACTTGACACTCAAGCACATATAGAAAAACGAGAATGCGCGCGGCGGTGAGGCGAGAATTTGATATTGAAACCGACCCGCCATGCACAGTAAAACGCTTGCGGCGTTTCAGAGCGAATGTGCACGGCGCTGGTGCGATAACCACCTTATTGAAAATAAGCCGCACACCATCCGTGAAATTCTTACAATATGTTAAGACAAATTTGCGCGGCACTGCGGCGAGGGCCTCATTTTCAAAAGGAGCCGCCCTCTATCCGTGCAACATTTGCACATGTTTAACACGATTGTTCTTGAAAGCGGCCTGCCCTGCATCCGTGTGGCTCTGACAAACTTTGACCACGAATATGCGCCGCGCGCAAGCGAGAACCACATTCTGAAAACGGCCTGCCCTGCATCCGAGAAGGTGTTAGGAAGTGTCAAACTTCAGAATCATAATGGCGAGAATGTCTCAGGCGAAAGGCCCTTGCCCCGCGTGCGACGAGGAGGAATGACGGATAAGGAAAATGGATGTAGGAGGAGGGTAAAGGGACGAGGGAGGGGGGGGGGAAGGAGGAGTGGCGGAACTTTCCCCACCCCCGAAACTCCCCCCGCGGCGGGCGCCGTCCGAGTCGCTCCCAGGGCAGACCTCCTTCATGGTGCCTTCGCCGAGGTTGGCCTGCAGCAGTGCCCCGAGCAAGTTGGTGCCTCCGCTCGGCGCAGTGGCCCGGCGCCGTGCCCTCCTCCCTTCTCCATCCTCCCTCCTATCTCATTTTTCCTCCTCCTCCTCCTCCTCCTCCTCCCTCTTCCCACCTCCCTCGTGCTTCTTCTTCTTCCCTCCTCCCTCCTCCCTCGTCCTGCCTACTTTTTCCTCCGCCCCCGGAGGGGTGCCTCGGTTTTTGGGTGGCACACCGGGGCCCCGTGGGACAAACTCCGATCAGACGTGACCTGTGCGGTGGCTGCGCCGCGGGGGGTGCGGTCAGGGACCCGTGGGCGGACGCCTTTTGGCCTTTGGCCAGGGGGCGACCGCTAGCGGCCTTCGGGAACCTGGTTGTACTCGCCGTGAGGGCACGCGTCCCTGGGTTCATGCGGACCGGTGCTCTGGGCTGCACCGGCTTGCACGGTGCCCACCTGCACGGAGGTGGGCCCCGTCCGCTGTCACGGCCCACCCGTCGACCTGCGGGTTCCAGGGGTGCGGACACAGGGGTCGGCCCGGGCGCGCGGCTCGAAGGCCAGCAGACCCCTACATGCCTTCTCGGGCCGGCGTCCCCGCCCGGTCGTCCAGGGGGTCCGGGGCCTGAGGCGACGCACTGGCGTCTTTATCTGAGCGAGCGGTCCCCTCGGCCGCACCGGACGGGCGCGACAACGCGGGGTCGCCCGTGGAGGCTGTGAGCGAATCTGCGTGCTGCCGCCTGTGGTGCCCCTCCTCGGCCTATTGTCTCCTCTCCCCAGGCCTCCGCCGCTCTCGGCAGCCGCGTGCGCTCTTTTGGCTCCGCGGGACTTCTCATGATATGTGTTGGGTGTCATGCCTTCAGTACCCCAAGCGCCCTGCTCGGCATCGTCCTTCCGGATGGTGTGAATACAATGCAAGGTGCCAGGCTTCACAATTTTGCTCACCTTCGGCGTGATGCCATTGAATGAGGCCTTTCTGACAAAGCGCAAACGTATGTCTCATGCCAGCATCCCGCCACACCGTTCTCCTTGTCTTCCTTCTCGTCGACGTGATGTTGGATGCTCCCGTAGCGCCCTCTTCTCCTCCCTGCCTCCCTGCCTCCCTCCTTCCCGTTCCTGCTGCTCCTCCGGCTGCCCACCCCTTCCCGCCCTCCCCCCTCCAGCCCTTCCTCCCGACCTCCGGCGTCGGAAAGCAGGAAGACGTGAACAGGCTGAGCTCTGGCCTCGCCGCCGCGCTTGAAAATTCGATGGCCCGGCAAGTCTCGGGACCACCCCAGGCCCTTCTGAGCCCGGCCAGCGTCAGAGCCCATTCGGCCGCCGAATACACAGGGCAGCCGAGCAGGCTTTTTTTCAACATCGTGGTGGGATTTCGGCCCGTTCGGCAGCCCAATGCGCTCAATCCCAAGTCCGTTCGGCAGCTGAATGTAGTTCGACGCCGAAGGGCTACTAAATGTAAGTATAGGGCACCCCTCCCACAACAACTCCTGAGCAGGATGGGTCGAGCTGGTGGGCCTTGTCCCATTCCCGAACCACGAGAGATGGTGAGATGAACGTCTTTGGCCGTGGCTGTCGTCCTTCTCGGAGGGATTCGCCAGACACACTGGGTGACCGAGACGGGCGAAGGCTGAAGCCGAGACGGAAGCACAGAGAAGCACCAGCTTGCGAGCGGTAGTGCGGCTGGAGAAATCACGATACAAGAGGACTGCCCGTGCCCGCGCCGCATACACCCCGCCCTGGCGCCGCCGCGACGAGCCAAAACCGCCCGGCGTTGAAGAACACAGCCGAACCAACACACTTTTCCCCGTCCCTTCGCTAAGAGGGCTCCCAGATGGGGTCCGAATCGATGGGGTCGGATGATCGCGCCGCATCGCTGATGCATCGGCGCTGTCGGCGTCGAGAAAATCGGGCTCCACATCGAGCCGTATCGGCGATACATCGGCGCTGCGGCGCGATCCTCCGACCCCGTCTACTCCGAGACCCGATCTGGGAGGCCTGGCTTCTCCCCCCGCGCTGCTGGCTGCCGCTGTCGAACATGCCCACAATCTGCAGCGCCGGCGAGGACGGGTTGGCCATGACCGCTCCCCGCCGCCGACGGTCGCTGCGCACGGCGTCGTACTCCCCCCTGACCGAGACGTTCGAGGCGCTCCTGTCCGCGCGCTGGCCGCGCGCATATGGCCCAGGCCGGCAGGCTTGAAACAGGGCGTGGCGGAGAGATTGGGCGTCGCTTCGTGGGGGGGGCGATCAAAAGGGGGAGAGAAAGAGCTCCGCCAAAGGCCCCGTAAGACTCCTTTTGGGCTCTAAAAGGCCCTTGAGGGGTCCTGAAGAGTCCCTTTTGTCTGCCCTCGCTGCCCCCATTCATCGAACTCCCATTACGCGACGCCCAGAGATCAGACACCGAGAGTCCTCCAGCTGCACTGCCCGCGGCACGGGGACACCGCGGCACCTTGTCAGCCTCATGAGAGACTCGCCATCGCTCGGACGTCCATTCCCTATGCGCTTGTCGGCTTCGTGCGTATATTTGCTCGCGAGATGGCCCAAGAAAAAACAGCACACTTGCGAGCGATGCCATGTCGTCGGCCCTGAGGGAGGGCCCTCTGCCTGTTCGAAGCGTGTCCTAGGAGAGGACTGGCTGGATCGGGAACGGGCGACCTTCGACCCTCGCCCCTTCGCGGCCAGGCCACCCAGTGCCGCACCGGGCGTCCGGCGCGGCCGTTTTGGCGCGGGCTGGAGGCGGAGGTCCCCAACGCGGGATGTCGTTGTTTGCTTGTTCGCTGTATATACATAGATGTATGTATCTATGGTGATGGCGGTATATGTATATGTATATATATATATATACACACACACTCTCATTGTCTGTTTGTTTGTTTGTCTGTCTGTCTGTCTGTCTGTCTGCCTGCCTGTCTGTCTGTCTGTCTGTCTGTCTGTCTGTTTGTCTCTCTCTCTCTCTCTCTCATTCTTTCTTTCTATATATATATATATACATATATAGAGAATGCATAGAGAAGTGTTTTGGTAAGCACTTTTCTGTAGGAGAGGACCAAGACAACTGATGCGACGAATGGAGGACGTGCAAACAACGAACGTGATCGAGTGCAACAGGCTGGCGTCTCAAATAGCCAGGCACGCCTGGTCGAGAGGGCGAGTTGCACTCACTAGTCTTTCTCTCGCAAAAGGACCGAGCCCCCTGTAGGCCGAGAGAAATCCATTGACACAATTTGTTATTGATGCGTTCTGGGGATTCCGGAATTTCTAACAGCCTTCGCGCGGGGTACACTTTGCGTATAATATTGTCTACTATGCCTTTCGCCGCTGGTCGGTCACAAATGCGCAATCAAGTAGTCGCCCGTAGAGGGCTATTTGGCACTTGCTGATTCCCCTTCTCATTGCCGAGCACGGGAGGGAGACCGGTGCGGGAGTTCCGACGAATCCGTCCTGGATTCTTCGTGAGGAGAGCTTTTCTGTAAGGCTTTTGGACGGTTTCCCGGAAGGGGGGGGGAGCGAGGAAGGTTGCCAGAAGGTTTTTCCCAAACACGTTCCAAAAACCTGAAAACCTTCCAAAAACCTTCCAACAAACTTCCATACACCTTCCAAAAACCTTCCAATATTTGGTGAAACCGCCGAATACATTCCAAAAGCCTTCCAAACAACTTTTCAAACCAACCTTCCAAAAACCTTCCAAACAACCATTAACAACCTTGTAAGCCAAAAGCCTTCCAACAAACATTCCAAACATCTGCTACAATCACCAAAACTTGTCAAAAACCTTCGCCGCGAAGAATCCAGGGGGGGTTGGCCCAAAAACCTCCCAAAAACCTTCGCGACCAAGGTTTTTGAAGGTTTTTTGCAAGGTTTCTGGAATCCTGGACCCTTCGTGGCAAAGGTTTTTGGAACTTTTTTTTGGGGGGGAAAGTTCCAGGAACCCAGGGTTGTTCGTGGCGATGGTTTTGGGGCGTTCCTTTTTAGAAGGTTCCAGGAATCCGGGATTCTTCGTAACGATTTGTTTTGAAGTTTTCTGGTTTTTGGATAATGTTTGGAAGGTTAGTTGGACAGTTTGTTTGTTCGGTTTTTGGAAGGTTTCTGGACGGTTTGTTGGAAGGTGTTTGGACAGTTTTTGCAAGGTTGTGTGTAAGGTTTTTTTTTAAGGGCGGTTTTTGGAATGTGCTGGGCGGTTGCGGTCAATGTTGGAAGGTTTGTTGGAAGGTTGTTGGAAGGTTTTTGGGAGGCTTTTTTATGCGCTCTTTGGAAGGTTGGAAGGTTTTTGGAAGTTTGTTGGAAGGTTTCTGAAAACAGTCCAAAACAAAACCTTCAAAACACCCTCGTCACGAAGAAACCAGGAGTCCAGGAACCTTCCAAACAATGTCCAAAAACCCATGTCGCGACGAGTCCATGATTCCAGAAACCTTTCAAAACAAAACTTCCAAAAACCTTCGTCGCAAAGGTTTTTGGAAGGTTTGTGGGCCAACCCTTCCAGGATTCTTTGTGACGAAGGTTTTTGGATAGTTCTTGGGAAGGTCTTTGGAAGGCTTTTGTTGTAAGGTTGTTTTAAAAAAGGTTGTTGGAAGGTTTTGTTGGAAGGTGCTTGGAAGGTGTTTGGAAGGTTTTTTTTGGACCTGTTTTTTGAAGGCTTTTGGAATGCATTGGGTGGTTCCGCTAAATTTTGCAAGGTTGTTGGAAGGTTTTTTTTACGACTTCCGGAAGGTGTTCGAAAGGTTGTTCAGAAGGTTTTTAAAACGCATTGGAAAACAACTTGCAGAAACCTTCCTCGCCCCCCCAGGAAAACCTCCCAAAAACCTTCCTCACGAAAAACCCAATATTCTTCGCGACAGAGGTGTTTTGGAAGATTGTTTGGGAAGTTTTTCCAACAACCTTCCAAAATCTATCGGGAGCGCCCACTACATTCAAACGACCTTCCAGCAAACTTCCAAACAACCTTCCAACAAACCTGTCAACACCTCCCAACACCTTCCAACAAACTTTGAAAAAAACAGCGCAAACACTTTTCAAAACACCTTCCAAAAACCTTCGTGATGAAGAGTCCAGGAGGGGTTTGGCCCAACATCCCTCCAAAAACCTTTGTGACGAAGGTTCTTGGGAATTATTTTGGGAAGCTTCTGGAAAACTGGATTCTTCGTGGTGAAAATTCTTGGACAAGTTCATGTGGAAGGTTCCGGGAATCCTGGATTCTTCGCGACGAAGTTTTTTGACAGGTTTTTTGGAGGGTTCCAGGGATCCTGGATTCTTCGCGACAAGGGTTTTTGTTTTTTTTTTGTTTTGTGAACATCTTCCAACATCTTTCAAAAACCTTGCGAACAACCTTCCGAACACCTTCCGACGACTGTCCAGAAACATCTTGATGGCAAAAACCGTCCAAGTCCTTCGCGACGAAGAATCCAAGAGGGGTTGGCGCAGAAAGCATCCAAAAACCTTAGCGACGAAGGTTTTTGGGCAGTTGATTTGGAAGGTTTCTGGAATCCTGGATTCATCGTGGCGAAGGTTTCCGGCAAATGTTCGGAAAGGTTTCTGACATCCTAGATTCTTCGCGACGAAGGTTTTCGTAAGGTTTTTGGATGGTTCCGGGAATCCTGGATTCTTCAAGACGAGGGTTTTTGTACAGTTTTGTTGGAGGGTCCCGGGAATCCTGGAGTCTTCGCGATGAAGATTTTTGGAAGGTTCGTTTGAAGATTGTTCTTATAACCTTCGAAAAACTGTCAAGAATCTTTCAAACAACCTTCCTACAACCTTCCAGCAACCTTCACAAGAAACCTTCCAAAACACCGTCCAGCAACCTTCGTGACGAAGAATCCAGGAGGGGTTGGCCCAAAAACCTTCCAAAAACCTTAGTGACGAAGGTTTTCGGGAGGTTGTTTTTGAAGGTTTCTGTGACGAGAGTTTTTGGTAGGTTTTCTGCAGAGTTCCAGGAATCCTGGAGTCTTGGCGCCGAAGATTTCTGGAATGTTGTTTTTGGAAGGTTTCTCTGAAAACCTTCCAACAACTTTCAAAAACCTTCCAAACAACCTTCAAAACAAACCTTCCCACAACCTTCCAAACAATCATCCACAAACTTTCCAAAAACCTTCTAAGACACCTTCCAACATGTAGCAAAGCCGCCCGGTGCATTTTAAACGCCTTCCAAAAACCTTTCACCAGATTCCTTCCAAGAACCTTCAAAAAACCTTCCAACAACCTTCCAAGAAACCTCCCAAACACCTGCCAAAAAAAACCTTTCCAATCACCTTACCCAAACCTTACAACAACCGTCGAGACAAACCTTCAAACTTGCTCGAACATTTGTTTCGACGGTTCCAGGAATCCTGGAGTCTTCGCGACGAAGGTTTTTGGAAGGTTTCTTTTGGAAGGTTGTTCCGAAAACCTTCCAACACTCTTCCCAAACCCTTCAAAAAGTCTTCCGGAAACATTCCAACACCTTGCCAAACACCTTTTTAAAAACAAAACCTTCCACAAACCTTCAACAACACCTTCCAACATGTAGCGACACCGCCCAATACATTCTAAGCACCTTTCAAAAACCTTCCAGAACACTTTCCAACAACATTCCGGAAACCTTCTAACAAAAACCTCCCACAAACCTTCCAAAAACCCTTAAAGGAAAAAACCGTCCGACAACCGTCCGAAAACACCTTCCAACAACCTTCGCGACGAGGGTTTTTGGAAGGTGCGTTGGAGACGGACGCAGTTGAGTGTTGAGTGTTGTGTTGGACGCGGAAGTGGGATTCCTCTTGTAGAGGATTCCAATGGGATTCAGGTGCGTCCCGCTGCAAAAGAGAATCCTTAAGAACTTTGCGCCGATCCGCCTGCCCGCCGCTCGCCCGACTGCCGCCTGTCCGCTGGCCGCCGCCCTCCGCCCGCTCGCCGCGCTTCCGCGTGCAACGCAGCGCTCAATCACGGGTAGGGTCGGGGCCCCGGGGCGGGTCGGGCAGGCCCTACCCGGCGGGTCGGGCCGGCACGGGTCGGACCCTAACGGGCGGGTCGGGTTGGGCGGGCGGGACATTCCAATAGGATGCATGTGCGAGTGGACACGCGAGAACCCTCGCGGGTCGGGTCGGGACGGGACGGGTCGGGTCGGGCAGACCCTAACGGGCGTGTCGGGCTGGGTCGGGTCGGACCCGAACGGGCGGGTCGGGTCGGGCGGGCGGGGCAATAAAGCATGATGCGTTCGCGAGATGGGCACGCGAGAACTCTAACGGGTCGGGTCGGGACGGGACGGGTCAGGTCGGGCGGACCCTAACTGGCGGGTCGGGTCGGGCGGACCCTAACCGGCGGGCCGGTTCGGGACTGGTCGGGCCCTAACGGGCGGGTCGGGGCGGGCGGGCGGGACATTCAAGTATGATGCGTGTGCGAATGGACACGCGAAAACTCGAACGGGTCGGGTCGGGACGGGGCGGGTCGGGTCGGGCGGGACCTAACGGGCGGGCCGGGCCGCGTCGGACCGAACCCTAACGGCCGGGTCGGGGCGGGTCGGCGGGACATTCCAGTATGATGCGTGTGCGAGTGGACACGAGAGAACACTCAACCTCGAAGCCAGCGAGTTCTAAATGAAACGCATCGGGACCGCGCCGCCGCCCGACCTGGCCAAAGGGCTAAATCACTGGAGGAGTGGGTGGCCCTCAACTGAGAAAAAGGCCCTTGGGGCCTACCCTGACTTCGCCGAGCCTGGGCATCCCGGGCCAGACATGGGGAATGTGAGTTCTGGGCTCAACTGTGTGGCCGCGGGCAATCACAGAGCACTCTACATAGTCTTCGGGATTGGCTGTGTCACGGGATGCGTGTGCCCGTGGAGCCTTTTGGCAGAGAATCCCCATGTCAGCCTGGTCAAAAGCTGGTGGAACCCCAACGTACGGCGACGATCAGGCTGGGCCGAGGTGCGGCAGGGTGCATACATGGGCATCCATCTGCTGAAGTCGTTCGCCCAGCTGGGCGACGTGATCCTTCCAGTTTAGGGAGATCAGGCGATGCCCACAACCACTCTGTCAATGCCAGCATTGTGGTGGATTGAAAGCGGGGCCCTGTCTCGGGTCCGCCGGCGGCGAGGTGGTCCAGGATAGGATCGAGCGCCAGTGTTCCTATGTGTGCCGATTCTCTAAGACACGAAATTGGCCACATTCGTATCATCCACCGCGCCCGTGCCCCAGGATAGGAATTTGCGCCACACTCGTATCTTCAACATTTGCCAGCATGGACCCCATGCAATGGAATTCTTCCGTTATGCAATTCGGAACCTTATGTGCAAACATTGTGTGGGGAGCAGTGCCCGGTTAGCAGTGCCTTCAGTGTCTGCCGGCATAGACGCTGTGCCATAAATCCGCAAGCATGCCCTGCATCGGCCCTGCCAGCTGCAGCGGGGATAAGTTCCTTATCCCTGCTTCGACCTGCAGCCTCTTTAGAGCGACAAGAGGGGGACAAGAACACGGTCAGGGGAATGAGAAACCACGGGGATTCCTAAACATGCCGTGGCTGTGATAACCGGCCGCTCTTCCAGCCGGCCATCTGGAGCGTGGGGTCGACGGGCAGTGGCATTCTCATTGAATCTTCCCCCCCTGCCTGCAATCCTCATCATCAGCATCATCGTCCCCGTCTTCCTCCCCCGCAGGCGTGGCAGAGCAGCATAATTCAAATTCGGCAGCATTCGCATCAGCAGCGGGCCTTCGTCAGCAGTGGATTGTGGTTTCGGCATAGGGGTTGTGCCGACTAAACCGAAAACCGTATGTATGACCTGGAACAGTCATATCCCTCCCCCCCTCCCTCATAATTCCCGTTTTCTTTCCTTCCACTCGTCCGCGTGTTTCCCCCGACAGTGTTTGCACGGTCATCGCATGTACCACCGCCGGCTTGTTCTGGGGCTTCCGAAGGCCACTGTTTGGGGTCATTGGTCGTTGAGCTCCGGCGCCTGGGGTGGAGGCAGCACCCAAAGCCCGCCAGGGGGCACCACCACCAGGGCCAGGCAAGGAGTCCCGCCATCTCAGCAGCACGTTCCCCTGTACGCAGGGTTTGTTTCACTTCCTTTCCCATGTGGGAACCAGCCGACGAATGACAGCGGGACCGTCTGTCCTGCTGGACCCAGGTCCGGCAATTCCCCTCTGGAGACTTGGAGGTCATCATTTTTTTCGTCTTCGCCGCAAGCATGGCGGATCAGAGTGGCCTGGGGGTTAGGCCCGGGCGCTCAAGCATGGGGGGGCCCTTGCGCACATGCGTGGCTCCTGGACGTCGGTCTGGAGGTGAATCGGTGGTTGGGGAAATCGCCTTCAACATACACCACCATCATCATCACCAGCATCATCATCACCAGCATCATCATCACCACCACCAACACCACCACCACCACTATCATCATCATCAGCATCACCATCATAATCATCATCATCATAATCAGCATCAGCATCAGCATCACCATCATCGGCATCATCATTATCATCATCATCATCATCATCATCATCATCATCATCATCATCATCATCATCATCATCATCGCCTCCCTTCCTCTCCAGCCCTAGTCGCCGCGCCGCCCGCCCCGCCCTCCGAAGCAAGTGCTGATAGCTGGCGAGCGCGGGCGCAGAGTCGGACCCGCTCCACAGCTCGTCGAGGGCCTGCCGCCGGCGAGGAGGAACGAGGAGGAGGAGCGAGGAGGAGGAGGAGGAGAAGGAGCTTGATGATGGTGATGATGATGATGATGATGATGATGATGATGATGGTGTTGATGATGATGATGATGATGATGATGATGATGATGATGATGATGATGATGATGAAGTGGAGGAGGAGGAGCGAGGAGGATGAAGAGGAGGAGCGACGAGGGGGGATGGCAAGCGATGTGCGCTCGCGCTATGTCTGACATCCTACCCCCTCGCACCCGCCACTTCCAAACGCGCAGAATTCTTATCTGTCCGCCGGCAAGGGTGCTATAGATGACCTTGATCCCCGAAAAGGCCCCATCGCGCGGTGCACACTCTGAAAACACCTTTCAACATTGGACGAGTACGAGAATGCGGTGGTTGAGCATGAGACACGAGGAAAACCATGATGATGAGGCTGATGGTGATGATGGTGATGATGATGTAGATGATGATGGCGATGATGATGATACTGATACTGATACTGATACTGATACTGGTGATGGTGATGATGATGACGATGATGATGATGATGCTGATGATGTTCCGCAAACCTCCTGCACGCCTCTGGTCTGCACGGGGAAAAACCAGGGAGGGAGAGAGGGGAGGGTGGAGCCGCGGCGCCTCTAGTAGCCCAAGGCGGCCAGGGTCGTGTCCGCGGCCCAGACAACGGCGAGCGCGCAGACACGCTCAGCGAGCGCTCGCGCTGTCGTGCCGCGGCGCCCGCCCCGCTGCCGCCGGCCGTAGAGCTTCGACGCCGCCGCGAGGTCCGCAAGCGCGTTCGCTGCGCCAGCGCTCAGCCGCCCGCCCAACTCGACGCTGATGCTGTGCACGTCGGCGCCGTAGCGGGCCTCCTTGCTCCGGTCACCCGCAGCTGCCGCGGTCCCGGCGACTCTGCTCGCGGCGGGCAGCGCGCTACCCAAGGGAGAGTGCAGGTTAACGTGATGATGCTGATGATGATGCTGATGATAATGCTGATGATGATGCTGATGATGATGGAGGGGGAGGAGCAGGAGGGGTAGCAGGAGGACCAGGGGAATACGGAGCAGGGAAAAGGAGGGGGACGGCGACGACGAGGAACGATTCGGATTTTAGAAGCGTGGCCCGCGCCTGGTGGCGAGAGCGCAATAATCTTTACCGCCGGAGCGAAGCGCCGACCCTCATATTTTTCCACGCTGAGCACCGCGGGTGCCACGACCACTCGGACAAGGGCGGGAAGGGCCGAGCCTGAAATGCTGCCAACGCTGCCTCGGGAGCCATTCTCGAAATGTTCCCGACAATGGTCCGATTGAAACGACACACAACACACGCTAACTTGTCTGGTTCGTGGGGGCACCCCAGCACAATTCAGTGTCATGGGGAAGGGTGGAGAAGAATTCATCTTGTGTAGTGTGGAGGAACGCGGGGCGAGGAGAAGGAACGAGAAGGAAGGAAGTAAGGAAGCAGGAGAATCAGGAGGTCGAGCGTGCCCGGAGGGGTTCATCCGATCAACGACATACCTCACCTCCTGGACCAGGCAGCACTGTAAGGGCCACGAAGGGGCAGACGAAGAGAGGCACAAACTGCCGATGATCTGGTTTGAACACTCCCAAGCTGTGAAGCAAGGCGGTGGGGATAGCATAATGCCGCCACGCAACTGAAAGTGTGCTGACCATCAGCATTGGGTCGACAGCCTGAGCGCCAGAGAGAAATCTTTTGGAACGGGAGGAGGCGGAGACGGCGGAGGAAGAGAGGAGGACGGCGGAGAAAGAGAAGGAAGAGGAGACGGCGGAGAAAGAGAGGAGGAAGAGAGGCGAGGATGATGAGGAGGGGTAGCAAAGAAAAACGCTGCGGGAATCTGATTGTCGCGTGTGTGTACGGAAAGGCTGGCAACACTAGGGTCTGGAATAGCTGTGGCCAGAGCGGTTAGATTAAGGAGAATCGTGCTCGCGCGGGCCTCTGCAAACATACCACAAACGGAACCCGCACCCCGCCAACAACTAACAAAGACCTCATGCAAGGTATCCCCAAGGAACCCCAGCCGACCCGACGGGAATCTCTGTGCATGAAGCGACCCGCAAGGATGGCGGAAGACCTAACCCAATGTATGAAACAAATGAGTCCGACCATCCCATGGGGGCCCGCTCGGGCCGATGAACGACACACAACGTGTTGCCCGAAAACCGCTAAAACGAAAACGCTGGCATGGTCAACAGGGTGCGGCCCTCGCCGACATAATAGAAACACAAGCGGGCGACCTGTAATACATGACACAAGCATTCGGTCGCGACTGCGACTGCCACGCCCAAACCGCTGGCCAGAGAACACAGAAGGCTTGCGCGCCCAATGTGGCCCACGCGACAGTGGGTCACCCCAAGCATGCTGGGCCCCTGCGTTCCGAATCGTTACGTTTCCTATATGTCGCGCGCACCGCGCAGGGAACCCACGCAAGGGTGGGTCACCCGAAAACTATGTGCAAACATCCAATTGTTTCGCTTGCACCTTTGGCCTCTGCATGAGGTGGTGGATTTCCATTCGACACGTTCCCCCTACGGCGCGCACCACACACGTGACCCACGGGATGGCGGGTCACCCGGGAACTGTTTGAGAAAAACACATGGACTGGGTTTCTCTGCATGACGTGAAGCAATTTCGTACGTACGTTTTCAGGTATTTCACGCCCGCCACACAAGTTACCTACGCATGGGTGGGTGACACGAAAACTGGTTGAGAAACCCAATGTATTGTCACTTGTATTCTGGGCCTCTGCCTGAGGTGATGCGCTCCCATTACGTGTGATCCCCGTCTTCCGCGCGCACTGCACATGTGACCCACGCAGGGGTGAGTAGTTGTGTACTCCGCACGCGCCGCACAAGTGACCCACGCACGGGTGGGTCACCCGAAAACTTGTTAAGAACACAACAATTGCCGCTGCATTGGGCGACACATTCCCATTCAACGCATTTATCGTCTTCCGAACGTGCCGCGCAAGTGACCCACGCGCGGGTTGAGAAACCCAAGCTCCTGTCACTTGCATTCCCACTCGGCGCGTACCCGTGCGGCACGCGCACCACGCGCGTGATGTGATGCTTTTCCACTTCACATTTGCTTCATGCATTCCGCGCGCACCGTGTGACCCACGCGCGGGTGGGTCCTCGGAAAGTGTTTGGGAACTCAGATTCTTGTCACTTGCATGATGGTCTTCCGCGCGCACCGAACAGGCGACTCACGCGCGGCAGGTCACGCGAGAACTAGCTGCGAACAACTAATGGTACACGAGGGTGGGCCACCCGACATCTGATGGAAAAAAACACCGATACGTAGTTCCACGTGCACTCTGGGCCTCCACATGAGGCGACGCATTCCAAGCCAATGTGTATGTTTGCCGTCTTCCGCGCAGGTGAACCTCGCGCGGGTGGGTCACCCGGAAACTGATGAAGAACAACCTGAGGATCCACCTGCATTCTGGGCCCCGACATGTGGCGGTGCATTCCCGCCCGACGCGTTTCCCGCGCGGAGCGCGCGCCGCGCAGGTGACAGGCGGGCGGGCGGATTACCCGAGAACTGGTTGGGAACAGCCAATTGTTTCACTTGCATTCTGGGCCCCTCCGCGAATTGATGCCTTCCCGTTCGACTCGTTTCCCATGGGGCGCGCGCTCCGCGCAGGTGGCCCCCGCTCTGACTCAGGTGGGTTGTCCGACAACCGGCCGAATAAAACAAATTACAACCGAAAATGAGATGGAGAAAATTGTGGTTCAAGAAACCGCAGCAAGCTTTCCGGAAACTTCTTCAAACGATCCTGGGACAATGTCTGCTGTTCCCTCTAGAAGGGGGCGCGCGCTCAGAAACTGGGCCAACTTCTCGGCTGATTGGTTAGAAAACGCCGGCATTTTTCTCTGGTGTTCATTGGCCAGATGATTGACCACAATTCGATTGCATTTTGGGCCTCTGCGTGGCGATGCGCTCCCGGTCGACAGGTTTCCCGCGCGGCGCGCGCGCCGCGATGGCGGCGTGCGCGCGGGCGGGGCGCCCAAAACCGGATTGGGAGAAACACTTGGTCACATGTGCATCCTGGGCCACCACGCTAGGCGATGCATTCTCGCCAAATGCGTTTCCCGCACAGCGCGCGCGCCGCGCAGGTGGCCCCCCGCGCGGGTGAATCGCCCGGGCACGTCCGAAACCTGTCCGAGACAAACCAAATGCTTTATTTTTTACCCTCCCGCATGATGCCGCGCATTCCCGCTCAGCGATTGCGTTTCGCGCGCCCCGCCCGCGCGGCGCAAGTGGCCCGCCCGTGAACTGATGAAGAATAGCCGCGCGGTTCACTTGCATTCTGGGCTTCGCCATGGGGCAGCGCGCCCCCGCTCGCCGCGTTCCTCGCGCGGCGCGCGCGCGCCGCGCAGGTGGCCCGCGGGCAGGTGGGCCACTCGAGAACAGGCTGGAAACAGCAAACCGTTTCATTTAATTTCTGGGCCCTCCACATGGGGCGACGCATTCCGAGCCGACGCGTTTCCAGCGGGGCGAGCGCGCCGCGAGTGGCCCGCGGGCGGGAGGGCCACCCGGTAAATGGTTGAAGCGGACATGCTGCTTCACTTGCGTTCCAGGTCCCCACCTGATGCGCCGCATTCCTGCTCAACGCGCGCATTTGCAATCTTCCGCGCGCGAAGACTGGTTGGGACAAGACAAGTGCTTCTTTTCTCGCGACGCGATCGACGCGCGCGACCCGCGGGCGGGCGGGTCAATCGAACAAATCTTGGGAGATTCGTTGTTTCACTTGAATTCTGGGCCTCTACGTTGAGTGCGGCATTCCTGCTCAATGCGGTTCCCGTGGGGCGCGCGCGCAGCGCGAGTGATTCAAGCGCGGCGGGTCACCCAACGACTGGTTGAGGCAATCACATGTTTCACTCGCATTCTGGGAACCTGCGCGCGGCGATGCATTCCCATTCAATCCGTCCCCCGTCTTCCGCGCGAGCCGCGAAGGTGCCCTGCGGGCGGGTGGGTCGCCCGAAAGCTGGTCGAGAAAAGCCGCTTGTTTTCACTTGCGTCCTGGGCCTCCACGCGCGCCGATCGCACCTGGTCGGGCCACCCGACAACTGGTCAAACACAAACGAATGTTTCACTCGCAATCTGCCCCCCCCCCATCCACCGTCGCCGCCCCGTGCCCCGCGCGCGCCGCGCAAGCGACCGTCGCGCGGGTGGACCGCCCGAAAACTGATTCAGAAAAATCACTTGCACTCTGGGCCTCAACCTGCAATTGCAAATTCCGACTCAACGCGCCCCCCGTGCGTCGCGCGGGCAGTTCAAATGGCCCACGGGCGGGTGGGTCACCCGAAAATCGGTTGAGAGAAACGGTCTGGCCCACTGGTGCCCCAGTCCTCTGCGCGAGGCGACGCGCTTCCATTCGGTCCGTTCCGCGCGGGGATCGCGCATTGCACGGGCGACCTACGCGCGGGGGGTCACGCGGCTGGATGGAGAAACCCAATTGGCCCCCCTGGGTTTTGTGCCTCTGCATGGGACGTGCGATCCCAGCCAGAACGTTTCGCGTGATCCGCGCGCGCTGCGCAGGTGGCCCGCGCGCGGCCGGCGCGCCGCGCGCTCGCTGAGAACAGCGCCGCGTTTGGCTTGCATGCTTGGCCGCCACATAAGGCGATGCATTCGCGCGCAACGCGCTTCCCGCGCGGCGCGCGCGCCGTGCAAAAAGGCCCGCGTGGGGCACCCGAACGCACCCGGAAACTGGCTGAGGCAAACGAGCCGCTTCACTTGCGCTCCTGGGCCTCAACGAGCGACGCATTCCCGCGCGCTGCGAGGGGTTCCCGCGTTCCACGGGCGCCGCGCAGGCGATCCACGCGCGGGCGGGTCACCCGAAAACCGGTGGAGGAAAACAATGTTGACTGGCATTCTGCGCATCCGCATGATGCGGCGCATTCCCGCTCCACGCGTCGCCCGCGCGGCGCGCGCACCGCGCGGGCGGCCTGTGGGCGGGTGGGTGACCCGTGAACTGGTTGAAAACATCTAATCATTCTGGGACCCTACATGGAATTGCGCATTCCCCGTGCGCTGCGTTTCCCGACTTCCGCGCGCGCCGCGCCAGTTGCTCGCGCGCTGCAGGCCGCCCGGAAACTGGCGGGGAGAAATGGTGTGTTTTCTCGTGCATTCTGGGCATCTACATGTGGCGACGCATCCCCAAGGAGCGCGCTTCCCCGTGCGCCGAACGGCGCGCGCGCCGCGCGAGTGACCCTTGTGCGGGTGGGTCACCCGGAAGCTTGTTGAGAAAAACCAGCAATTTCAATTGCATTCTGGGCGTCTACCTCCGGCGATGCATTCCCGGTCGACACGTCTCCCGCATTCCGCGCGCGCGGCGCACATGGCCGCGCGCTGGAGGGTCGCCCGACAACTGCTGGGAAAGCCAAGTGTTGCACATGCATTCTGGGCCTCCAAATGAGGCGAGGCATGTCTAAGCAACGCGTTTCCCGCGCGGCGCACGCGCCGCGCCGGTGACCCGCGCGCTGGCGGGTCACCGCCTGGATACTGGCGACGCATTTCCCAATTCAATGTGCTTCCCGTCTCCCGCGCGCGGTGCGCGAGTGACTCGCGCGCGTCGAAGCCGCCCGGAAGCGGGTCGAGAGAAATCGCGCGTTTCACTTGCACTCCGGGCCGTTGCGCGCGGTGATGGGTTGAAATTCAATGCGCGCACCGCGTTCCGCGCGCGCGGGGCAAACGACCGACGCGCGGGCGGGTCACCCGTCAACTGTTTGGGAACAATAAGTGTTTCACTTGCAGTCTGGGCCTCGACGTGAGGCGACGCATTCCCAGTCGAACCGTTTTCTGCGCGGGGCGCGCGCCGCGCCAGCGACTCGCGCGCGCGTGGGTCACCTGGGAACCGTCCATCAACTGCCCAAGCGAGGGGGGGAGGGGGGGGGCGCCCCGCCCCGCCCCCTCCCCCCTCGCCCCGTCGCCCTGGGGGCGGAGAAGGGGCGCGAGGAGGGGGCTTGGCTCCCCCCGTCGCGCCGTCCCTGAATGCTCGATAGTGATCCCTCCTTCCCCCAACCCCCCGCCCCCCCTTCGCTCGCTCCTCTCCCACCTCCTTCCTCGCTCCTCTCCGTCTCCTTTCCGCCCCCCGTTCTTCTTCCTCTTCCGCCTCCTGCTCCATGGACCGCGCGTCGTGCCCAGTGGGCGTGGCGCGCGGTCTACGGGGCAGGCCCCGTGGAGGCATGGCCCACGATGGGGCATGGGATCTGGGGCATGGCTTGCGCGCGAGGCAGGGGCCCTACATGAAATTGCGCATTCCCCGTGCGCTGCGTTTCCCGACTTCCGCGCGCGTCGCGCCAGTTGCTCGCGCGCTGCAGGCCGCCCGGAAACTGGCGGGGAGAAATGATGTGTTTCTCTTGCACTCTGGGCATCTGCATGTGGCGACGCACCCCCAAGAAGCGCGCTTCCCCGCGCGCCGAACGGCGCTCGCGCGCCGCGCGAGTGACCCTCGCGCGAGGGGGTCGCCCGGAGGCTGGTATAAAAAAAACAGCCGTTTCACTTGCAGTCTGGGCGTCTACCTGCGGCGACCTATTCCCAGTCGACGCGTCTCCCGCATTCCGCGCGCGCGGCGCAAATGACCGCGCGCCGGAGGGTCGCCCGACAACTGCTGGGAAAGCCAAGTGTTGCACATGCATTCTGGGCCTCCAAATGAGGCGAGGCATATCTAGGCAACGCGTTTCCCGCGCGGCGCGCGCGCCGCGCCGGCGACCCGCGCGCTGGCGGGTCACCGCCTGGATGCTGGCGGATCATTTCCCAAGGCAATGTGCGCGCCGCCCCCTGCGCGCGGCGCACGAGTGACTCGCGCGCGTCGAAGCCGCCCGGAAGCGGGTCGAGAGAAGTCGCGCGTTTCACTTGCACTCCGGGCCGTTGTACGTGGCGATGGGTTCCAATTCAATGCGCGCGCCGCGTTCCGCGCGCGCGGCGCAGGCGACCGACGCGCGGGTGGGTCACCCCGCAACTATTTGGGAACAATAAATGTTTCACTTGCAATCTGGGCCTCGACGCGAGGCGACGCATTCTCAGTCGACGCGTTTTCTGCGCGGGGCGCGCGCCGCGCCAGCGACTCGCGCGCGGGCGGGCCACCTGGGAACTGTCCATCAACCGCCCAAGCGAGGGGGGTGGGGAGGGGGGCGCCCCGCTTCGCCCCGCCCCGCCGCCCCCCCCCCCCCCCCTCGCCCCGTCGCCCTGGGGGCGGAGAAGGGGCGCGAGGAGGGGGCTTGGCTCCCCCCATCCTCCTTCACCCACCCGCCCGCCCCCCCTCCGCTCGCTCCTCTCCCTCCTCCATCCTCGCTCCTCTCCGTCTCCTTTCCGCCCCCCTTTCCTCTTCCTCCTCCACCTCCTGGTCCGTGGATCATGCGCCATGCCCGATGAACGCGGCGCGTGGTCTACGGGGCAGGCCCTGTGGAGGCATGGCCCATGATGGGGCATGGGGTGCCGCGTTGGGCGCGAGGCATGTCACGCGTGGGATGGGATCTGGGGCGCGCCCTGCGCGCGAGGCAGGTGCCCTGGGGCGCGCGCGCGCGTGTCGCGCGGGGCGGTGGCGGGCAGTCCCCTTGTGGCGTGGGGCGAGCCAGTGGGCATGGCGCGCGCCCCATGGGGCATGGGGCATGCCCCATGGTGAGCAGGGCACGGGGCACGCATGCCCCATGTGGCGCGGGGCACGGGGCCCCGAGAAAACAACTGGCCTGGCGAAGGACCCAGCAAGATGAAGTTGTGAATGCCACCGTTGTGAACATCGCCTTCAGATGATCTCCTCACGGGGCCTTCGGTGAAGCTGCCCGCGGAGCCGCGGTGCGCGCGCGAGGGGGCGGGCGGGGGGGCGCGTGCGAAAGGTGGCGCTGGATACTTGGGCGGGCTCCCTGCGTTGCCATGGACCGCGCGGGGGCGCTCCGAAATGGGCCGGGAAACGCGCGCGCGCGCGTCGCCGCTGGAGCCTCTGGCGGATCTCCCCACGGAGAAACTCAACCTTTATTGAGTGTGCCGTACTGGGCGGCGGGGTGCGCCAGAATGAAATGCGGGGGCGCATGCGAACGGCGCCATTCGCGCCCTGGGCGGAGCTGCCTGAGGCCGCGAAACATGCGAGGGGCGTGTCGACATGGGCGGAGGGAGCGCATGCGGGCGGCGACATGGGGCCCTCGGGTGGAGCTCCCTATCGGGTCACGAAGCGCGTGAAGGGCGTGCTGGGATTATTGGCGGGGGCGCGTGCGAACGGCGCCAATTGGGCCTTCGGTGGGATTCCCTGTGGGGCCGCGAAACGTGCGAGGGACGTGCCGAAATCGGTCGTGGGGACGCATGCGGGCGGCGCCGCGTGGGGTCTTGGGTGGGGTTCCCTATGGGGCCGCGAAGCATGTGAGGGGGGTGCCGACATGGGTGGCGGGACGCATGCGGACGGCACCGCTTGGGCCTTGGATGGAGCTCCTTGTGCGGCCGCGAAACGTGCGATGAGTGTGCCGATATGAGGGGCGGGGACGCATGCGGGCGGCGCGCCGTGGGCCTTGGGTGGGGCTCCCCGCGCGGCCACGAAGCGTGTGAAGGGCGTGCCGACATGAGTGGCGGGGGCGCACGCGGGCGGCGCCGTATCCACATGGGCGTCCCCCCCCCGAACCGAATAAGTCCGAGCCCAGGTCTCGCCAGAGCCCCATGTTTGGGGCAAGCGAATGTCGAAGCATCCACTCTACCGCCCTGGAAAGTGCGGAGGGGAGGCCCGATGCCGCTGCGAAAATAATTCGACCGCGGAGAATTGGATGTCAATGCGGACGACGGTAAAAGATCAAACTAATTTCCACCCGCCTCCACCTCCTCCTGCTCCTTCTCCTCAACCATTTCACTTCGGGTGGGCGGGAGGTGCGCGTCCGGCTGGCCACCCCGAAATCGGCCGTCAAACTACGAGATGGACTGACGTCCCGAACCACAGCGAAGCCAGGCAAGCACCATCCCATGGGTGGTAGCTGGAGCCGGGGTTGGCCCGTACCGTGGCTTCGCGAGGGGCCCGAACTGTGCAGTGCCGAAGGCGGGGGCAGGCGGCGCCCCGCTGAGAGTGAACCCGCAATTGCTGATATGCGGAGGGTGTCAGTCAGCGATATCACGCCGACGAGGTCGCAAGTAACAGCGGTGCCACCACCGGGGGAAGGATGCGAGGACCCTGGAAGACCAAGGCGGTGCAGGCGCGGAACTCGACTACAGGGTCGACGGCAGCATGCACGTCAAGAGGTGGCGTTGTTGGCAAGCCTGGCCCAAGCCCCGCGGGGCAAGTAAAGCACATGCCGCTGTCCTTCACGCCCTACGTTTCAATTCAACGTGGTGGTAGGTTTGCATGTTTGTATACGCTTCTATACTTCAACCTTCCATTGCAGTATCGTCCAAATCAAAATTTATGTGGTTGGTTGGTTTCCTCAACGTGTGAATGGGTGCGATCACCACTCGATGCCGTCCAGTCGTTTCTTGGAATTCATTGCTGCAGCACGTGGGTCATGAGTTGACCTGTCATCGCACATTTGTCGAGTATTTAATTGGGTGGGCTATGTTTTCTTGGCAACCTGCGCGCGCACTGCACCTGTCTTTCGTGACTGGCCAAGCCGCCGAATGTCGAGGATGGGGACAGATAATTACAACTCGCACTGTGCACTCGTGTTCTCACACAGCTGTCGCAGCAGAGGTGCCGCATATCTTGTCTCGTGTATGTTTTCTTGCTGCCACGCACTTGCCTCCGTGTAGAAATACATGTTGCAGCAGGCGCGCCGTCTATGGTCTATGCTTGAGTCTTTAATCAGGCGTTTGAACAGAGTCGCATAATCCAGCATGAACATATAATCCTCCTCCTCCTCCTCCTCCGAATCGTTCTCCCTCACTCAGCAGACTTCGCACACCCCACCCTCTCTCGAGGATCGACAAGACACCCCGTTAGCAAAACGCACTTTGGTGAACACTTCCATCTCTCAACTGTCGTGCTTGGGTGGTCGTCGTTCTCTCAATGCCCGCCTTTCCCAATCCTTCCCCTTTGAGGCGGCCAGGGGGTCTGAGCTGGGTGGGCCCAGAGAAAATCTGTCAAAAGGGGGGGACGAAAGGTAAATCCCAAGATGAAGCTAAGACGAGGATAACATCGGGTACGGGTAAATCGAGAATCTCTGAGATCTGTCGGCTCTGGAGGATGTCTACGGTGCCGCGGCCTTCGCAGAGCGTTCCGAAACGCTTTGAAAACGTGACGTAACGCTGTGGAGCGGATTTATCCTCGTCCTAGCCTTGTCTGAAATCCGCTCAAAGTCGGTTCCCAGACCCCTCCTGGGGTCCGAAGGCCTAGCGAGGCAACAAAAACTCTCTCGAACCCAAAACCTCGAACCTCCCCTCCCTTCGTGCTGGCCGGAACCAGTGGTGGGCCACCGCAAACCCCCAGCTGGCTCCGTCTCCCCCCCCTCGTCCAGCCCGGCCCTACCCCCCCCTGGCCGAAGGGGAACCGCCACCGCCCTCTCCGAGAGCCCCTGCGACAACGGGACCGGCGCCTGCAAAGCCTCCGCCACCGCGCCGTCCTGCAGCAGCGGCGCCGGCGGGCGGTCGGCGGCGCCCTGGCCCGGCGCGCGGGGCTCAGCATGGGAGGGGAGAAGGGTCGAGGTTCGGAGGGTCGAGGCTTCTGGCCGTCAGCTGGGGCCTCGGGGAGGCTTCTCATCGCCACAGCTGGGTTCCCCTCGACACTTTGGCGGCAACGCACCCGGGACATGCTTGATATAAAAGAGATGAGGGGGGCAATATTTACAACCGTCTGCACCGCCACCCTGTAATCCGAACAGTGAGGAGAGAACAAAAAAGTGTTAGAGAGGACGGAACAAGTGGCCCCAAACTCTTTTAGCATATACGGGCATAATTCTGTATTGGCAAGGTTGCCAAATCTCTCCCGCGAACCGACTAGCAACTAGCGTACTGAAGAACTTGTAAGTCACAACGCCACAACACCCTGTTCATCCCCACCCGAAGCGTACCATCTCGCAACATCAGCGCATGAAGGCGGCGCAGCTCCCAATCCTGCCATTGCATGCGCTGGTGGAGCGATGTGGTTGTCCCTGAAATTTAACACATGCAAAATCGCGGTCCTGGCTCACCTCTGAAGAAGGTTCCGCTTTACATCTGTGCTGGCTTCTGGTTGACAGACATCAGGTCTCAACCAACCGTAGTGCTAGACGCGACGGAGATTGACAACATCATCTGCCAACGTTCACCACGGATATATATATATATATATATATATATACAAGACTGCAGTGGCGCTTCGCGCCATGCACCTTGGTCCTTGAAGTGTGGTATGCAGGCGGAAATGGCAGGAAGGTCAAGCGGACAATCTAGCGACAACTCCTTGTTGCCTTTTCCGGCATCGCCGCTATAATAATGTGATTGGTTATCCTTCCTCCATGATTTTTTCTCTCATGTTCGCCATACCCTGGGCATTCTCCCCATCCTCCTCAGCTCTTTATTGCGGAGGCTCCTCATTGGAGAGCCTCTGGGGGCCTCACAAAAGTTGTTTCAAACTTTCTTAATGTTTTCAGGAGGCCTCCTGGGTGTATTCTGTGGGCCTCTGGGGGCTTCCTCGGGCCACCCTGCCTCCAATCGCGGTCTCCCTGAACGACCGGGTCACGATTTGGAATGCTTCGGAGGGTGTCTTAGGGCCATCTTGGGCCGCCATGGGGCTCTCTGAGGGCCATCTTGGACCCGTGTTGTGCCGTTTTGGGGCTCTCTTGGAAAGCCTGGAAGCCCTTTCGGATGGTTGTGTGGCGATTTTGGAGCCTCCCAAGCGGCTTCGGACGCCCAGAAAACCGCCGTCTTGGAGCGTCGGGAAGCCGAAAAGAGGAGAACCCCAACATTCACCAAAAACCAACAGAAAATTAAGGATTTCTGCCTCTTGGGGCCTTCTTGGGAGTGCTTTTGGAGGCCTCTTTGGGGCCGTCCCGGAGGCCTCTTGGGCCATCTTGAGGTCACGTCGGTCACTCTTGGAGCGCTCTTGTGCTGTCTTGGGGGTCTTTGGGACGTCTCCGATGACCCCCCTGATCGCCCCAGGGTGCTTGCTGCGAAGGCTTGTCAAAACGCCCTGCGAGGCCCGGGGGGCCGCTTCGAGGCTCGTCCGGAGGGTTCCAAAGCCCCAGGTCCCGGGAGTGCGGCTTTTTTTTGGGGGGGGGTGACGGGTTTTCCCCCCCGCCGTGCATATGAAAATATAGGAAGAGGAATACATATATATATATATATATATATATATATATATATATACACACATACATACATGCACAAGACAGCAGTGGCGCTTCGCGCCGTGCACCTTGGTCCTTGAAGTTTGGTATGCAGGCGGAAATGGCAGGAAGGTCAAGCCAACAATTTAGCGATAACTCCTTGCTGCCTTTTATGGCATCGCCTTTATAATAATATTGTTCGTTGTCCTTCCTCCATGCTTATTTTTCCTCATGTTCGCCATACCCTGGGCATTCTCCCCATCCTCCTCAGCTCGTTATGCGGAGGCTCCTCCTTGGAGAGCCCCTGGGGGCCTCACCAAAGTTCTCAGGCTTTCTGAAAGCCTTCTGGAGGCCTCTTGGGCGTGTTCTGGGGGCCTCTGGGGCTTCGTATGGCCAACCTGCCTCTAACCGCCGTCTCCCTGAACGCCCCGGTCACGATTTGGAATGCTTCGGAGGGCGTCTTGGGGCCGTGGGGCTCTCTTAAGGCCATCTTGGACCCCTGCTGTGCCGTTTTGGGGCTCTCTTGGACTGCCTGGAAGCCCTTTCGGATGGTTGTGGGGCGATGTTGGAGCCTCCCAGGCGGCTTCGGACGCCCAGAAAACCGCCGTCTTGGAGCGTCGGGAAGCCGAAAAGAGGAGAACCCCAACATTCACCAAACACCCAAATAAAATAAATGATTAGTCCCTCTTGGGGCCTTCATTGGGGTGCTCTTGGAGGCCTCTTGGTACGTTTTGGAGCGATCTTTCGGGGTATGACGGCTTCTTGGAGCGCTCTTGTGCTGTCTTGGGGGTCTCTGGGACGTCTCCGATGACCCGCCTGATCGCCCTAGGTGTGCTGCGAAAACTTGGCAAAACGCCCTGCGAGGTCCAGGGGGCCGCTTCGAGGCCCGTGCGGAGGGTTCCAAACCCCCAGATCCCAGGGGTCTGGTGTTGGGGTGGGTGGGTGGGTGGGGGGGGGTCCCCCCCGCCCGGGCTTGTAAAAATATAGGAAGAGGAACAAGTGGCACGTGTGTGCCCAGGCTCATACGAAAAAACTGAAGGGGCGTTTGAAGCAGGAGTGAAATGCAACAGCGAAGTCGCACTGGAGCGCAAGTGGGGTTGCCACACCTTGCGATCTGTGTACCAGGGCCCCCCAGGAAGTCTCAGGAGGCCCGACTTGGATACCAGAAGAGGCTCCAGGCCCCAGGATTGTGGGTGTAGTGTGTGTGTGTGTGTGTGTGTGTGTGTGTGTGTGTGTGTATGTGTGTGTGTGTGTGTGTGTGTGATGTGTGCTCTGTGTTGTGCGTGCTTCTTGTGCGTTGTAGGTGTTGTGTGTGTGTGTGTGTGTGTGTGTGTGTGTGTGTTATGTTTGTCTAGCGTGTGATGTGTTGGGCGTGATATGTGTCTCTGTGTGTGCATGTAATTTTGAAGCCCCAGGAGGCCCCAGGCGGCCTCAGGAGGCCCCAGGAGACCCCAGGAGACCCCAGGAGGCTTCAGGAAGCCCCAAGAGGCTCCAGGAGGCCGCAGGAGGCCCAAGGAGGCCCCAGGAACCCCCCAGGAGGCTCCGAGGCGGGGTCTGGGGTACCAGAAGGTTCAGAAAGCCCCAGGAGGCCCCCAGGAGGCTCCGAGGCGGGGTCTGGGGTACCAGAGGGTACGTCGGGGCTCGATTTTGGGAGGATGTTTCAGGCGAAACCGCCATTCCCTGATAATCGGCGTCGGAATTATTGAAATTACAATGTGTTGTTGAAGGTTTTTTATGTTAAACGGTTGAAGTTCCCATTTGTTTTTGGACCCTGACGTCACGATCTGCGCGAAAGGTGCCACTGGTTTTCAGAATTTCGAAGATGTCCCTAGCGAAGCGGCCAGAAAAATCGCGAACGCCCGCGTACGCATTAATCGCCTCTGAGCTCTACTCCCTCGGAGAGGTGCGTATGATAATTTATGTATGCGTTCTATATACATACATCCACATACATACATACATACATATATATATATATATACATATGTATACACACAAGACTGCGTTGGCGCTTCGCTCCATGCGCCTTGTTCTGGACGCTTCACCGGCGAAGCAATACATCATCGCTTGCTTCAGCAAGGGGGGGCTCGAGGCCTGGACGGGCGACTGGCTCATTTTTCTGATACCCCTGGTGCCTACTGACACCGCGTTCGCCCGATACGCTTGCACGTTGAGAAAGTAAGGAGCGTTCCCATGACACGCCGAAGAAGTCGCAGTAGCGCCGAACAAATAGTTTCTTGGTCGCATGGGCCTCCCATGGCTTTTGTGGGTCTCCCTTGGCAGCTTTCAGGGGGCATCTTGGGCTTCTTGTGGGCAGTCTCGGGGCTCTCTGGGGCAATCTTGGGGCCCTCTTGGGCCGTCTTCAAACCCTCTGAGGGGCCTTGTGGGCCGTTCTGGGGCGATATCGGGGGCCCATCGGGCCGTCTTGGACGCTGCGAGGACCCAAAAAGCGGATATGCTTGCTTCCTCGGAGCTCTCTGAACGGCCTCTTGGGGCGTCTTGGGGGCCTCTTGGGCCGTCTTCGGACCATCGAGGTTCCTCTTGGAGCGCTCTTGCGCTGACTTGGGTCTCTCTTGCGCATCTTCGATGGCTCCTTTGATCGAATTGAGTCTGCTCGCAAGCCCCGGCAAAGCGCCCTACTACCATCGTCAAAAGTAACCTCAAAAATGGCAACCACGCCCCTGCGATGTCAGTACGCTCTTCAATGTCGATAGACGCCCCTCTAATGTCGGGGCCAAGGCACAGGGGGTCTGACCAGGAACGACTCAGAAGTTCGATTATGACCGACATCGGAGGGGCGGCGCATACAAGTACCTCGCAGTCACCGCAACGCTGACCAATATCTCCCCACAAACAGTTCAGCCACGTAAGACATTTTTGATATTAATTTTGGTGAGGGTTGTAGGAGGCCCGGAAGGGCCAGCGGATCTCTTCCAAGGGCGTCCAGGGGGCCGCCGAGACGTCCGCAAGGGCGTCGGGGGGGGGGGTCCGGTTTAGGGGGGGGGGGCGGGTAAGAAAATAATTATAATAGGAATATATGTATATATATATAGATGTAGAATCAGGCGCTGCTGTTCTCCGCCTGTTTGCGACTATCGTTCCGCTTGCCCCGAGCCGTCTGCTCCTCCTGCTCAGGAGACTCCTCAAAGCTGCAGAAGAGCTGCGTCGCTGGTCGCGGTGGCACAGAGCTCCGCTGGCGAAGGAGAAGCCATTCCTCTTGCCACTATTGCCCAGACGTTCCTGTCTGGCTGCGCGACCCTGCCCAGACGATCGAATGAATTGTCAGGTTCCCACGCCGCGGAGTACGCAGTGTGAGAAAGAAATCGACGAACAGTGCTGGTTGGAGATGCAAGCCACCGAACGATTTTTTCTCAGGGGGACCTTTTCTTCGAGCTGTGCTTCGCTGTAACAAGGCATGCTGCGGCGAATATTTCGTGCACGCTGCGCCAGCCAGTGAAGTTCTGCGAAAAGAGGCGCCAGATGATGTGGATCATCGGACTCTCCCAATGGAGGGTCAGCGTCCATGGCACGGGCCCTGCGTGCCAACGACCGATCTAATGAGCATGACTTTTCGCGACCCACACTTGATGTTGCACTGCTGCTGCTCGTCGTCTCCTCTCCCCTTGTATGATTGGTGAGACAAACTGCAAAGAGCCCTCTGGGTCGAAGGTCGTCTAGGGTTGTGCCCTAAGCTCCTTCTGTAATCCTTGGATCCCAAGAGGGAGGTTCACCTCCCCCTCTCCCCCCCTCTCCATGACCTAAGCTTCGTCGGATCGCTGGGTCCCAAGCGAACAAGAGTCAGAGCGCATAACATGTGCGATGGACCATTTCCTCGGGCCACGCGTGTCCCTACCTGAATATATTTATCCGTGCTCTTTTCGGCCCCAAGCTGCAAGCAACAGCCCCAGAGCGGCTGCAGTCTACCCCAGAATCCTGGCGGCGCCGCCAGCGCTGCCCCTGGCGCTGCCTTTGGCGCGCTTCGCACGCCAGGGGAGCGGTGCCGCACGTCGACCCAAGAAGTCCGGGCGGACCTCCGACAATTTTTGCACGCGTGGCTCTTTCTGTTTCTCCGTCGGTCGCGACGCGGGGCACGGATCTGATTAGCATTAGAACGACCCCTAACCTTTTGGGAAGGGACCTGAATCAGGAGGACCAACAACATTAGGGATAGGGGGTCTTTTTCTGCAGAGGTATCGAACCAAAACGCCCAGACTGATCATCCCTAATGCACAGGCGGGAACCTCAGTGAGGCCATGCCCTCACAATGTTATCAGGACTAGGGGTTCTGTCATCACCCTCCCAAATTGCTGCTCTGCACACCTCAGGGCACCGTCTGGTGTATGCGACGCGATTCGGGAAATCTTAGCCCCCTTCGCCGGGCATGGGCCTCAAAGGCTACCGTGCGGCGCACGCGCCCGTAAGGGCAACACGCACGAAGGGCAACCTGCGAATGCGACGTTACATCCGGGAACCCATGCCACAGCGAGGATCTGCCCCAGTAGCGGCCCAAGTTGGCCCAGCGCCCGCCTAGAGGCTCCAGTGTGTGGCCCCCTGAACACCAAGACCCCCCCAACTGACGCCTAGGGAGGCTCCCGACGAGGTCCGAAGCGGTGTAAACCATTGATCGAGCGGCTAAAACCACTGACGAAACCACATCGTTTCAATGTTTTTGTGGTTGAGTTATCCATCGGATGCTCTCCAGATGACGAAGGATACTACTGTCATTGCTCATCCTGCCATCCATTTTTTTTGCCTGGGAGCCGCCCAAGTAGGGATGGACAACAAAGTCGTGCTCCAAATGTGCCCCGGATCACACCACGCCGCCGATGCATCGGCGAGGTGGCGCTATCCTCCGACCCCATGTGCTCGGCACCGCGTGAGAGGCCTGGACATTTGCCATTTTTCCAACATGTTTCCCCCCCCCTCTCTGTGTGGAATGCACTGTAGTAGCTGTATGGAATGCAAAGAGACACGATGCACAAATAGAGGGACCCGTGCTGAGAGAGAGAGAGAGAGAAAGAGAGAGAGAGAGAGAGAGAGAGAGAAAGAGAGAGAGAGAGAAAAAGAGAGAGAGAGAGAGAGAAACAAAAAACACCTTCTCTTTCCTTTTACGGGGGCTCGCGCGCGCCCGCTGCTGGCGCGCCACACAGCTAGCTCAAGGGCCCTGCGATCCGAGACGGCCGCGGGGCGGGGAGGTGAGAGAACGGCGCAGCCGTCAGGAAGGCTGACATATACACAACAATCACACTCTCCTCGCTCTGCCTCGCTCTTGCCCGCTCGCCTGCCCGCTGCCCCGCTCGGGGCGCAAGGATTTCTTACGTATGCCGTCCTTCTCCGCGCGTGCCCCCCCACTCCCCCCCTGGTTTCGAGGGGCGGACGCCAGGCGACATAAACCGGCCAGGCTCTCTGCAACGACCCTGTGTGCAAGCAGCCCTCCTCCTCAGGGTGCGGAGTGTTTAGGGGAGCGAACAATGATATAAACATAACAACTCGGAGATCCGCGCGGATTTCTCGGATCGGCGCTGGGGCCCCCTGTCGGCGCCTCTGGCGCCGCCCCTGGCGCGCTCCGCGCGCCAGGGAGGGGGGTCCAGCGCGGATCCAAGAAATCCGCGCGGACCTCCGAGTTTTGATGTTTATGTTTTTTTTCGTTCCGCTAGTGTTGGCGGCGCGCACAAGGAGGGGGGAGGGGGGAAGGCTTCTCAGAAACAGGGGTGCTTCTGAGAAGCCTTCTCCCCTCTCCCTGCCCCCATCTGCGCGTGGCCGAGAATGATCATCGAATCGGATGTCAAGTCGTACCCGTCGGTCGGAAGGAGTGGGTAGAAACAGGAAGTAGGAAAGAATTGGAAATATATTGGGTCTCCGCCCACCCCCTGCAAAAGAGGGAAGAGGGAAAACCGCTAGACTCTTGAAGTAGGACGGCGGCTAAAGTATATTGGGATCTGGAAATCCCAAAACACCTACTTTCAACGACTAACGTGTACCCATTACAATCGATTGCCGGAGGCTCTCAGCAAGGCCGAGAAGCTTGCTCGTAGGCGATCGTAGTTCGCTTTCGACTCGCGTCGCGACTTGTCTCACGAACTCCCTCCTCGCTCATGCCTCCTTCCCCCTCGCTCCCCCCTCTCGAACGCCGTCCTCGTACCACTCTTTCTGGCCTCGCCCTTCGCCTCCTTCGGACGACACCCGGCGGCGGCCCGCTGGCTCCTGCTCCAGGCCCCCAGGCGGAGCCCCCCACAGCCGTGGCCGCCGTGGCTCCCGGGGGGCACGCGCCTGCCGGACGACTCCTTCGCTGCTGGCCGCCTCTCCGATGTGCCCGCCGCACGGGGCACGCGCACCCCTGGTGAGAACCTCTCCGTCGCCACCCCCTGCGGGCTCAGATCGGGGAGACGTAAGACCCGGGTACGGGGGACTCGGAAATCCCCGACGAGGTCGTCAAAAAAATGACGAGGCCGAGCCTGCATTTTGACGAGGCCTCCCGCTGCAGACATCCCACAAAACTCCTCCTCGTCAAAATCCGAGTCGCGGTCGTCAAAAAACGATGGCGAACCCGAGTCCTGGCAAACCCGGGTCTTACGCTCCCCCGATCAGAAGGACATGCGTCGCACTTGGGGGGCCACGGGCACCACTCGTCGCCGTCCAGCCGTGCCGTCCACTCTGTTCTTTTTTGTCGGCTGCCTGCTGCTTCATCAACGGCGCTCGCAAGCATCACGGCGCGGCTGGCGGCCAGTGCGGGCGGATCCCGTGTGGCAACGCTTGGTCGCGTCTGTCGCGGTTCCGCCCAGAAACAGACGTGTGCCATTTGGCACGCGGTCGCTTCCTCGTTCGCCCTCGTCAATACTTTCAACGTGCTCGTCGTCGTTCCACCTGGCGGGCGGCCTCTCAGAAATCACGAGTCTTGGATGGATTGGTGCGATTGGATGCTGGAGCCCCGGCATCCTGGCTGTTTCCTAGCAGGTGGCCCACTGGCAGATTTCTACATCATCGTGAACCACCGTGCGTTTATACGGGAGCTGAGCGACCATCTCTGGCGGCACTCGCGGGCTCGTCACTTCAGGCTCGCTCGTGCCCGCCTTCGAGCTCGTCTATCTTATTGCGCATGGATGGCACGTTGCCGACCGTATTTTCCCCATGCGTCGGTACCACAGGCTCTGATCTTCAACGTCCTACTGGCCTGCGACGACCTTGGTGGGTGACACCCCTGCAGCTAGCGCCGAAAGCCATGGCAATACCTGAGTGGAACACGCTTGTCGACGCGATCATACACCCGCAGCTGGTGCATTCCGTCAGTCCAAAGACCGTTTTCACGGACGCGAGCCGCGCAAACACGAAGATGAATATGGTTCGCCGCCACAAAATAATTACAGAGCCCCGATCACCCTGTGACGCCAAGGACCAGTCCAACTACGATCCGTATCTACCTTCCGCAGCGCGGAATTGCTTAGCACACTTTGTTTTGTCCTGTGTTGAATTTGCAAAGTTTTGGGCGGGAATGCAAGCATGATCTTTCGCGATAGAACCCGCAAACGCGTTTCGCCGGTTTTGTACAAGGTGCCGCCGCCTGGAAACACTGGCGTCATAATTGACATGGTCCTGCGTGAATCGTCTGCCAACGATCGGAACCTCATCATCGGGATGGCCCGTATTGAAAAACGGCACCGAGGTTCGGACATCGGCAGCTTCAACGAACTTGACAATGACATTCAGCTGTTGGTTTCTGCTGTTGGCAATGACATTCAGCTGTCGATTTCGGCTGTACTTCCAGCTTCAGCCAGCGTTGCCAATTAACTTTCATGTTTGTTTCTTTTGTATGGCCCTTGTTTGGTCCTATGAATGTTGCCAATTTTTTTGGCAGATGAATTCACCGACGAGACTCAAACCTCGATGCCGACTCTACTATGGTGGCATCATCCATACGCCGTTTACTCCACGGACACCATTGGGAACAACGATGTTTCTCCGTTTGGATACAACCAAAACAAATTGGGACACATTCGGCACGACGTCAGAACAACCTCGAACATACTTAACGCATCATTGAGCCGTCGACCATCGAGAATTCAACCAGGCCGCCGCTGGAGCACAATCGACAACCAACAAAGACACGGTCCACAATCGCCGGAGGCACATCCGAAGCCCGATCGAAAAAATAGCCGGGCGAAGGACCCAACCATATGCAGTTGTGAATATCGCAATTCTGAATGTCGTCTTCGGTGGCGCTCCCCATGGGGTCACGAACTGCATGGGAGGCGCGCCGACATGCATGGCGGGGCGCGCAACGCGAAGGAAGCCGATAGGTCCGACTACGAGAGACTGAGCGCGGGTGAATCTAGTTGCATGAGTGCGAGCTTGGCTACACCTAGTGCAAGTGTGTATGAACGTCAATGGCTTGGGCATGCCTGACTATGAGTACTTGCGGCGCTCAGCGTGGCTGCCACGAGGGCCCCCCCCCCGGAAACCCTGACAGCAGCGCCCGCGCGCCGCGGCGCCGTTTCCGGCGCGTGCCTCGCGAGTGTCGCGCCCGCTTCCGCCCCTTGTTTTTCTCCATCTTCGCCCCTGCGCTCCAAGGCCCACGGCTGCGAGCGCAGCGCAGCGCGGAGCCCCTGCGACGCGCGCCGGTCGCCCCCGAAGGGGTCCCAGCGACGCGCGCGGGTCGTCCGCTGCGCGGAGCAAAGAGAGCTAGCTGGCTGGCTGACGGCGGGCAAGGATCTGACCGCTGGGCAGAGCGACGACGGGCGAGCGAGGCGCTGGGCAGAGCGCAGCGCGGAATTCCCGCGACGCGCGGCCGGTCGCCCCGACAGGGCCCCAGCGATGCGCGCGGGTCTTCCGCGGCGCGGGGCAAGGAGGGCTAGCTTGCTGGCGGATGGCGGGCAAAGATCTGACAGCTGGGCAGAGCGACGACGGGCGATCGAGGCGCTGGGCAGAGCGCCGCGCGGAATTCCCGCGACGCGCGGCCGGTCGCCCCGAGAGGGCCCCACCGACGCGCGCGGGCTGTCCGCGGCGAGCCCACCAGCTGCCCCCCTGCCAGGAAGAACTCGATGCGCGGCGCCCGCATGGGCAGGAAGACCTCGTGGCGGGTGGCGCGCGATAGCAGCGCGTAGACCTCCGGCCGCCCAGTCGCCGTCCTCCTTTTTGCCGTTCCCGACCTCGTGGCGGCAGTGGTCCAGCATCGCGTCTGGGCGACGTCGACCGAGGGGGCAGCGCGCCAGACAGCCGACGGCCCAAGGCGAAACTCCACAGGACCGAAAGGTGGTCTGGAGCTCCCTATGGGGCAAAGAAGCGTGTGAGGGGTGGCCCAACGCCGCCGCGCGAATTGCGCCGCGCCGCTGGGACCTTAGGTGGAGCTCCCTATGGGGCCACGAAACGTGTGAGGGGCGTGCCAAAATGGGGCGGCGCCGCCATGCGCAGCTTGCCACTGGGACCTTAGCCTACGGGGCCACGAAGCATGTGAGGGGCGTGCCAAAGTGGGGCGGCGCCGCCGTGCAAACTGCGCCACCGGGCGCTTAAATGGAGCTCCCTCTGGGGCCACGAAGCGTGTGGTGGGTGTGCCAAAATGGGGCGGAGCCGCCATGCGAACTGCACCGCTGGGGCCTGAAATGGAGCTCTCCCTATGGGGCCACGAAACGCGTGAGGGGCGTGCCAAAATGGGGCGGCGCCGCCGCGCGAACTGCGCTACAAGGACCTGCAATGGAGCTCCCTATGGGGCCACGAAACGTGTGATGGGGTGTGCCAAAATGGGGCGGCGCCGCCGTGCGAACTGCGCCACTGGGCCCTTGAGTGGAGCTCCGTATGGGGCCACGAAATGTGTGAGGGGTGTGCCAAAATGGGGCGGCGCCGCCATGCGAACTGCGCCATTGGGGCCCTAGGTGGAGCTCCCTGCGTCGGCGCTCCGAAAATTTATTCCGATGTGAGAGGCACGGCGCCGCGCGAGTGCAGCGCAATCGCTATGCTGGAAGGGCGCGACAACGCGTGTCCCCTGGACAGGCGAGAGCAGCCGCGCCCCCGGGCGAACCTCGATCCCGCGCGGGGCGCGTTCCCGTTGGCAGTGGCTCACCTGGGAAACCGCATCTTGCGCAGGAAGTCCTGGGCGGTTTGCCTGTCGGCGGCTCCTTCGGGCGAGGCCGGGAACCACCGAGAAACCGTTTTTGATCGGAAGTGCTAGGCGGTCTGCCCATGTTCGGTTGGCCCGAGGACCTCGAGAACGACGTTTTTGCAAAGAGCCCCAAGGGGTTTGCACATTTTCGGGTCGTTCGAACCTGGCCCGAATTTCTTGTTGGGCACAAGACCAATGGGATTTGGCCGCATTCAGGTCGGCCGGTGAACTTTTCGGGTCGTCGCATGACCGAACCAGAAAGTTTTTTTCGAAGAGGTCCTATGCCGTTTGCTCATTTTCGGGTCAGTACACCGTTTGGGATTTCATAATTTCAATTGGGAAGGGGAACCCGATCCCGCGACCGCGGGCGGGGGTTAGGCTCTGCCCTTGCATTGTACTGGGCCCCTCCGGCCAAACGGGGTGCTGGGCTGCCCATCGGCGCGCCGACTCTGCCATCGCGACATCGCCCCCATCCGCCCTGGGGCCCCGCGAGTCTTATCCTGCGCGCGCCACCCCAGATGGCCGCGGCGAGCGCGGCGGCGAAATTGGGGAAACTTTCGGATCGGCGCAATGGTATTTTCAAGCGAAGCCCCCCCCTGCTAAAACAACAATCCAGCCTAGCCGCGCGCGGAAGGGGCCCCAGTGGCCGGCGCGGCGGCCAGAGCACCATTCCGACGTGAAGAAGAAATCTCACGATAACGCAATCACGCAACAAGCAATACTGTTATCATGCAGGCGCTGGGACGTCGAGTGCATGCAGTACCATTGGCCTCTTGATGAAACCACCGCGAAACACATGGCCTGCGCGGTCCTTGCGTTCGAAGGCCCATCGGCGCCCCGAAAGTTTATTCCGATTTGACAGGCACGGCGCCGCGCGAATGCAGCGCAAACGCTATGCTCGAAGGGCGCGGCAATGCATGTCCCCTGGACAGGCGAGAGCAGCCGCGCCCCCGGGCGAACCACGATCCCGCGCGGAGCGCGTTCCCGTTGGCAGTTGCTCACCTGGGAAACCGTTTCTTGCGCAGGAACTCCTGGGCGGTATGCCCATCGGCGGCTCCTTCGGACGAGGCCCGGAACCGCCGAAAAACCGTTTTTGATCGGAAGTGCTAGGCGGTCTGCCCATGTTCGGTTTCTTCGGAGTGGGCCCGAGGACCTCGAGAACGACGTTTTTGCAAAGAGTCCTAAGGGGTTTGCACATTTTCGGGTCGTTCGAACCCGGCCCGAATTTCTTGTTGGGCACAAGACCAATGGGATTTGGCCGCATTCAGGTCGGCCGGTGAACTTTTCGGGTCGTCGCATGAACGATCCAGAAAGCTTTTTCGAGGAGGTCCTATGCCGTTTGCTCATTTTCGGGTCAGTACACCGTTTGGGATTTCAGAATTTCAATTGGGAAGGGGAACCCGATCCCGCGACCGCGGGCGGGGTTTAGGCTCTGCCCTTGCATTGTACTGGGCCCCTCTGGCCAAACGGGGCGCTGGGCTGCCCATCGGCGCGCCGACTCCGCCCTCGCGACATCGCCCCCGTCCGCCCTCGGGCCCCGCGAGTCTTATCCTGCGCGCGCCACCCCAGATGGCCGCGGCGAGCACGGTGGCGAAATTGGGGAGACTTTCGGATCGGCGTGGTATTTTCAAGCGAAGCTCCCCCTGCTAAAACAACAGTCCAGCCTAGCCGCGCGCGGCGGTGCCCCAGTGGCCGGCGCGGCGGCCAGAGCACCATTCCGACGTGAAGAAGAAATCTCACAATAACGCAGTCACGCAACAAGCGATACTGCAATCATGCAGGCGCTGGGACGTCGAGTGCAGGCAGTACCATTGGGATCTTGATGAAACCACCGCCAAACACATGACCTGCACGGTCCTTGCGTTCGAAGGCCCAATGGCATTTTCAAGCGAAGCCCCCCCTGCTAAAACAACAGTCCAGCCTAGCCGCGCGCGGCGGCGCCCCAGTGGCCGGCGCGGCGGCCAGAGCACCATTCCGACGTGAAGAGGAAATCTCACGATAACGCAATCACGCAACAAGCAATACTGCAATCATGCAGGCGCTGGCACGTCGAGCGCATGCAGTACAATTGGGATCTTGATGAAACCACCGCCAAACACATGACCTGCACGGTCCTTGCGTTCGAAGGCCCAGTGGCATTTTCAAGCGAAGCCCCCCCTGCTAAAACAACAGTCCAGCCTAGCCGCGCGCGGCGGCGCCCCAGTGGCCGGCGCGGCGGCCAGAGCACCAGTACCATTGGGAGTCTTATCCTGCGCGCGCCACCCCAGATGGCCGCGGCGAGCACGGTGGCGAAATTGGGGAAACTTTCGGATCGGCGCAGTATGGGGCCACCAAAACGTGTGAGGGGTGTGCCAAAATGGGGCGGGGCCGCCATGCGAACTGCACCGCTGGGACCTGCAATGGAGCTCCCTATGGGGCTACGAAACGTGTGAGGGGTGTGCCAAAATGGGGCGGCGCCGCCATGCGAACTGCGCCACTGGGCCCTTAAGTGGAGCTCCATATGGGGCCACGAAGCGTGTGAGGGGGGTGCCAAAATGGGGCGGCGCCGCCATGCGAACTGCGCCATTGGGGCCCTAGGTGGAGCTCCGTATGGGGCCACGGAACGCGTGAGGGGTGTGCCAAACTGAAAGGGTGACGAGAGGAGAGAGCAGGGAGGAGAAGAGGAGGAGAGGAGAAGAGGAGAGGAAAGGAGAAAAGGAGAGGAGGGACGCGGGGACCGTTTCTTCAAAACGAGGACCCAACACCACAAGATGGTTGGGAACAATAAGGGCACCATAGTTGAACCGTAAGCCCATGCACACAATCGGAAGACAACCAGGACACCACGGCAAGGTACCTCAGGACCCCCATCTAGACCGCCCGCCCACAGCACCAGCAGGAAGGCACAGCCACGCGAGCCGCGGAATGAATGGTACTGGTGTGCAACTTCTCTCGCAAACCTCATGCACGGCAATCACATCCCAGAGCGACGATTTCTAGTTCCAATCACCGACACCACAGACCAACATCGCCCACTGCCTGAGACTACACAAGGGATGGTGTGGATCAAGAAAACCTGGAGAAAACGGAACACGAGCGCACACAACCTCCCGTGTGGAGCATGCTCCATCAATGTGAGAAGATGGCCACCTCCAGTGGCATGCATGCAGAAGACCTCGCCCCCTCCCCCCCTCCCCCCCCTTCGCCCGACCCGATCGGCTGCGTTGGTGGGCGCAACGATTACACTACAAAATGGGGCACCTGCTGGCTTGAAAGCACGCGGCCCATCACGCGTTGCGCAACGCGCTCGGGGGCACGTCGCAGGCCCTGGCGTACCTGGCTGGCTTCGGGGGAATGCCACCACTGTCGCGATCTTCCCCTCTCGGCAGCGCCGACGAGACCCCCTCGACCGTAATCCTCCCCCTTCATCTTCCCCTTCACTCCCAACTCGACCTCCTCCTAGTCCTCCTCCTCGTTTCCCTTCACTTCCTCCACCTCCTCCTCCTCCTCCTCCTCCTTTTCCTCCCCACGGCGAACCATCCTGTTTTGGGAGCTGATTCTCAGGGTCCCTGCCATGACTGTGGTGGTTGTGCCGCGCACAATATGCCTGAGAAATTTTTAAACACCCCGTGCCACCAAGGCTTGCTTGAAAGTCTGATGATAGTGCCGACAACGAGCACCGTCAACGGCCAAGACCTCCGCAACTCCAACACCTTGGTCTATCAGAAAGAGTTCGGGAGCACGCCGTGTCTTCGTTGTGGTTGTATTGCTACACAGGCAGTGCGGGATGTGAAGGGGGAGTGCCCCAAGCTCGTGATTCTTCAATGCAAGAAGCAATTGAGAAAATTGCGGCAAGGCCTGCGACCGGGACCTTCCAAACTTGCCAACCTACAGACCCAATAAGGAGAGGGTCCTACGTCCTCCTCCTCCTCCTCCTCCTCCTCCTCCTCTTCCTTCTTCCCTTGCTCCCATGCCCCTCCTACTCCCGCCTCCTCCTCCTCCTACTCCCATCTCCTCCTCCTTCTCGTCCTCCTCCTCCTACCACCTCCTTCTCCTGATCCCCCCGCGAGCGCCTACGGATGGATGCGAGCGGCTTTTACAGCCTGACGAGTGGCTGCTACCTGTATTCCGCATGTGCATAATGATCGCCATTCCTGCGCTGGTGCCTGGGAGCCCTGTCTGCAGGGCGACACCTAACTGCTGGCCACTACTGAGCGCATACATCCAAGCAGTAGTGTTAGCTTCCACTATGGGAGAACGACTCGTGGGTCTGATAAGCAGATGGGGTGCAGGGTCGATGCATGCTGACGTGAAGCAGACGTGAACGAGAGTGCCCCTGCCCAGGTATAGCAGCATCCGTGACATTCAATTCGAGCTGGGCCGCGTGGGAGTGATTTAGATGAGATGGCATGATTTGGCTACACGCAAAAAAGTACCCCGGGGACACAACTTCGATGCGTGGCTTGCCGATCTTTGCACGCGATGCGACAATAACAGCCTGCATGCTCGGGTTTGGCCCCCGCGAATCCCGCGCAGCAAAGGTTACTCCCGCGAGGGGTCACTCTCCAGTGTGCACCCCTGCTTACAGGTAAGGGCATGCTACGCTAAAGAAAGGGACTTCGTTCCAGCCGTTTTCTCAAACAGTAGTCCAGGTCCAGGAGCACGAACATTCTACGACACAGCGAAGAAGCTCCAAGAAAACGCCCAGGGTTCAGTCCAGATGCTTGATTGGGTTAAGCGAAATCTGGAGTTTACTAAATTGCTGATTTTTCTTCATCTGTCTGATGGGTGTCGCCGAGATGAGCGAGCGGCCTAAGTCAGGTTCAGGGTTCATGTAGCCGAGATGGAAGGAGCCCAGGGACACACAAATAAGTAGACACAACTCCCAGGATCCCCCATCTATTCCCATATGTTCAGGAATTTCGTCTTCCCCCCACACTTCCCATATTTCAAATTTTTTTCTGAGAAATCGACGATTCATTGTGTCTGTGTGGAACTTTCCCTCCTGAGAGATGAGCGAGCGGCGTAAAGCCAGGTTCAGGGCTCACGGGCCTGCTCGAGGTCCACGTCTGAGGCGTCGGAGAGTAGCCAAAACTTTACAAGTGTCCTCGACGCCCTCCTCCGCGTCACGCCGGAAGAAGCGCACTTTTTTACGCCGCAGCGCGGCAGAGGCGGCCCGCCCGCGCGCAAAGAAAGATAGGCGAAAGCGGCCGCAAAGGAGGAGGGAGGGAGGGCAGGGCACTTCCATGGCTAGGTGCGTCGCCTTGGAGCGGCCTGGGCGGCCAGCCGCCTTGGGCAACGTCCAAGATGGTGCGCGCATGCTCGCCATTCGAAGCTGCAACCTCGCGCGACCGACGTTTCCGAATGCCTTCTCGGGGCCTCATGGAGCACTGAGATCTCTTGTGATCTCCCCAGGCTCTTGAATCAACGCCGATTTGCGTCCCCAGTAAAGCATAAGCGAGCATCTCGCATTCGACTGCCGCATTCGTTGACCTGTGTGTGATTTGGCTGCCGATTCATCGTATATGTTGAACGAGTTGTCCGCCGCCCGCCGCTGGCCGGTGGTAAACTGCGTGTGAGACATTCGGCTGTAATCCCTCCTCCTGTCTCTTTCCTCCATATCAATCAGTTCGCTTACGCAGGGAAGGTCCCCTGGCGAACTTGTCAACGCACCTCTGGGGTCTCGGAGCTTCGAAATCCAACACCGGTGGCTTCCAAGATGCCTCAGATGCCTTCCAAGGCGACTCAAGACGGGCGCCAACACGCCCGAACGGCCTCAAGACACCCAAGATGGCCTTTGTACGGCCCACGAGGGCCCTAAGACGCCTCAAGAGGGCCTCAATAGAACCCACAAGAGGGCCTCAAGACGCAAAAACCTGTGAGTTTACAAACTAGTTGTTTTTAGTTTCGCGCTCTCGCCTGTCTGGGCCTCTGCAAGCCCGAGGCGGTCCGCGAGGCTCCTCTGGACCAGCCCATCACGGTCCACGAAGTCCCTAAGACCGCCCGTGGACAGCCCAAGAGTGCCCCAAGAGGCCCCCAAGACCGCCAAAAAAGCAACCAAGAGAGCTCTAAGAGGGGCCCAAGAGCGGCCGACGAGGGGGAACTCGCAGGGCAGCACAAGATTACCCCAAGACCCTCAGCATGCCCCAAAAAAGGCTTCCAAGGAGCCCCCAGAGGGCCCCCCAAAGCCCGCAGGGTCCTTATAAAGGCTCCCACGAGGCCGCCCCTGAGGCCACCAAGACGCCCCTGGGAGGCCCGCAACAGACTTGGGGGACGAGGACAAATCAGCGACACAGACAGGCGAGCAACACGACGGGAAGCGGCAAACAACTCATGATTACGACATCGGAAGCCGCACACACCCTCTTCTGGGATGCGGCGGGATGGCATGAGCACTAACAATATTTCCAAAATAATTCAGCCGTCGAGACGAGACGAGGACGATGACAGGAGGAACCGGGGATGGCAAGAGGGGTGGAGGGGGACCACTGGAATGACCGAACTGAGGCCGAGCCGATTGCGGGCCATCGTCTTGTTGCCAATCGCGCTAGCAGAGGACGGCATGATCGACCGAGCTGGATCGCGTTCTCTCCTCCTCCCCACTCTCACTCCGAGCTCATGCCTCCCCTCGGCCCTCTCTCCTCGCCTCCCCCCCTCCTCCCTCCTCCCTCCTGCCTCCTCCTCCCTCTTCCCTCCACCCTCCTCCCTTCTCCCTCCTCATTCTTCCCTCCTCCCTCCCTCCTCACTCTTCCCTCCTCGCTCCTCCCTCTTCTCCTCCTCCTCCTCCTCCTCCTCCTTCTTCCCCCCTTTCTCTCTCTCTCTCTCTCTCCTCCTTCCTTCCTTTCCATCTCCTCGTCCCCTCTTCCCTGCTTCCTTTCCCCGCCTCCTTCCTTCTCTGCTCCCCTCCTCCTCCCCTTCACTCTCCTCCCTCACTACCTCGCGGGCACTCGACTGCCCTTCCCCCCACCTCCTTCATCATTCCTCCCTCCTCCTCTATCCCTCTCCTCCCTCTTCTCTCCCTCCTCCCTCCCTCACTGCCCCCAAGGCACTCGAGCGCCGACTCTGCCATGCGCTGTTTCCACATCTCCAAGTCCGCCTCGACCTCCTCCAGATTCCGCCGGGTCGGGGCCTCCAGGAGGTGGGCGGAGCCTTCTACACCCTTGCCATGTGCAATTGGGCACATTCGACTGCCAAGGTGGGCAAGTTCGTGCTTATTCCCCCTCCAGCCCGTGGTGCTGGGTCCTCGCTTTGAATCAGCAACGCCCCGCGACTCATTTCATCCACTCCTCCCTGCTCCCCCCTCCTCCCATCCTTGGCTCTGCCCTCCGTATGTCCACTTCGGCACACCACTCACAAGCTTCGTTGCCCCATAGGGAGCTCCACGAGGCCCCAGTGGGAGGGTCCGCATGGCGCCACCGCACCCATGTCGGCATAGCCCTCACACGTTTCGTGACCTTATAGGGAGCTCCATCGAAAGTCCCAGTGGGAGGGTCCGTATGGCGCCACCACACACACATGTCGGCAGACCCCTCACACGTTCGTGGCCATATAGGAAGCTCCACTGAAGGCTCCAGTGGGAGGGTTCGCACGGCGCAGCCGTACCCATTTCGGCACACCCCTCACAGGCTTCGTTGCGCCATAGGGAGCTCCACCGAAGGTCACAATGCGAGGATCCGCATGGCGCCAGCACGCCCATGTTGGCACACACCTCACACATTTCGTGGGCCACCGCGCCCAGTTCGGCACACCACGTTTCGTGGCCCCATAGAAAGCCCCACCGAAGACCCCAATAGCAGGGCCCGCATGGCGCCACCGCGCCAATGTCGGCACACCCTTCACACGTTCGTTGCCCCATTGGGAGCTCCACCGAAGGCTCCAATGGCAGGGTCCGCATGGCGCCACCGCGCCCATTTCGGCACACCACCCACACGCTTCGTGGCCCCCCTCCTTCGTTACACCTGCTTCGCGATACTCGCAACTGCATATGGTTGGGAATTTCGCCAAGATAACTGTTTTGAGGCAGCCCGACTGTTTTTTGAAGGCACCCCTACTGAACACTGCATCTCTCCGCTCCGCATCCGGACTCACCGTCGACGCTGCTTGTTCGGTGTCGAACCGCAGGCATTCTGGCTTGCAAGGCTTCCCAGGGGCCGAAACATGCAGCAACGTTTTCTGCCTGAGACTCGACCCAACACAGACATGCCCTGCTACGGAGAACTCCACGAGTGCGAACGCAGCATCTGTTTCTACCCAACCATCATGTGTTGAATTGGGTACCCGTTTTGAAGAGACAGGGCCCCGCGTCATATCCTCCTCCTCCTCCCATGCCTGCCTCTGCCCTCCGCATGTCCCCATCGCCATCATCATCGGCATCATCATCACCATCACCATCACCACCATCACCATCACCATCAACAACATCAGCGTAACTACGACCACCAGCATCATCGCCATCATCAGCATCATCGTCACCATCATCATCATCATCATCATCATCATCATCATCATCATCGGCGTCGTCATCATCGTCATCATCGTCATCATCATCACCATCATCACCATCGCCATCGCCATCGCAACCACCATCATCATCAGCATCAAGCTCATCATCATCATCATCATCATCATCATCATCATCATCATGTTCATCGTCATCATAATCATCATTCTCATCAGCATCAGCATCAGCATCATCATCATCATCATCATCATCACCACGACTGTTCAGCATCACCATCATCAGCAGCAACAGCAGCAGCACCATCGTCATCATCACCACTACCATCAGCACCATCACCATCATCACCACCACCATCGTCATCACCACCACCACAATCATCAGCATCATCATTATCATCGTCAATATATTCATCATGCTCATCATCATCACCAGCATCACCACTATCGTCATCATCATAAGCATCTTGATTAGTATTCCCCTCATACAGTGCTCTTACACTCATGCTTGCTCGTATTATTGTGATTATTCGCAGTCTCATTACCCCCTCCCTTAACATATGTATTTCCGTCATCGCCATCGTCATCATCATCAACATCATCAGCATCAGCATCATCATCAGCATCGTCATCATCATCAGCATCACCATAATCAGCATCCTCCTCATCAACATCACCAACATTAGCATCATAATAATAACTATGAGCATTGTCACATCATCACCATCATCACCACCATCGCCATCGCCATCGCCATCGCCATCGCCACCATCATCATCATCATCATCATCATCATCAGCATCATCATCATCATCATCATCATCATCATCATCATCATCCTCGTCATCATCAGCAACATCGTCAGCGTCGTTGTCGCCAGCATCATCATCGTCATCAGCATCAGCATCACCATCGTCATCATCATCATCATCATCATCACCATCATCATCATCATCATCACCATCATCACCAGCACCAGTATCAGCATCGTTATCGTCATCGTCATTGCCATCGTCTTCGTCATTACCAGCAACAGCAACACCAGCATCGTCGTCATCGTCGTCACCAGTCCATTTCGGCACACCCCCCACACGCTTCGTACCCCAACAGGGAGCTCTACCGAAGGCTCCTGTGGCAACGCACGCATGAGCCCCCCAGCCCATTTCGGCACCCCCTTACACGTTTCGTGCCAGCACAGGACCTCCACCGAAGGCTCCTGTGGCAACGCGTCCCCCAGCCATGTCGGCACACCCCTCGCGCGTTTCGCGGCCCCTCAGTGAGCTCCGCCCGGGGCTCCTGTTGCAGCGCTCGATTGCGCCCCCAGCCCATTTCGGCACACTCCTCACACGCTTCGTGGCCCCACAGGGAGCTGCGCCGAAGGCTCCTGTGGCAGCGCTCGCATGCGCCCCAAGCCCATTTCGGCACACCACTCACTCGTTTGGTGGCCCCACAAAGAGCTCCGCGGAAGGCTCCCGTGACAACGCTCGCATGCGTCCCTCAATCCATGTCGGCACGCCCGTCACGCGTTTGGTTGCCCCAGAGGGGCTCCGCCGACGACTCCTGAGGCAACGCTCGCATGCGTCCCCCATCCCATGTCGGCACGCCCGTCACACACCTCGTGGCCCCACAGGGAGCGAGCTCCACCAAAGGCTCCTGTGGCAGCGCTCGCATGCGTCTCTCAGCCAATTTCGGCACACCCCTTACACGTTGGGTGGCCCCACAGGAAGCTCCACCAAAGGCTCCTGTGGCAGCGCTCGCACGCGGTCCCCCACCCATGTCGGCGCACACCTCATACGCCTTGTGGCTCCACAGGGAGCTCCACCGAAGGCTCCCGTGGCAACGCTCGCAAGCGTTTCCCAGCCCATGTCAAATCACTCTTCACAAGCCTCGTGGGCCCCATCCGCATCTGCCGTGCCCCATCCTTCCCGCGGCGCGCCACCTATGAGGAGGTGGTCATACCCTGCTTGACTCACCGCTGCAGATGGTTGGATCCGTCGCCAGGCTAATTCCGAGACGAAACATGGCGCGACATCGACATCAGAAAGGCGTCTGCTTCCAGGTGTGAGTCCCTGGGCAGTGAAGGACGCGGTTGTTCTTGTGGAGAAGGTGGACCTTGATTTTCCCTCCACTCCCTCCATTCCCTCCGATTCCCTGCCTCTCCGTTTCCTTTCTCTCCCTTCCTCTCTTCTTCCTCTCTCCTCCTGTCTCCTACCTCACCTCCATTCCTCTCCCCCTTCCTTCCGTCTCGTCCTTCCCCCTCCTCTCCTCGCCTCCCCCCTTCCCTGCGCGCGTCACCCCCGCCCGTCTCCTCCCCCCTCCCCTGCTCCTCTCCCTCTCCCTTTCCTGCCTGTCCGCCTTCTTCCTCCCCCGCTCTTCGATACCTCACTCTCCTTCCCCTTCCTTTCCTTCTCCGCCTTCACCCCGCTCCCTCCCACAACTCTCTTCTTCGGCGTGCCATCGGATGAGCCCGTAGCGTCAGACTCCGCCCCCCCCTCCCCTCCTTCCCTGTCCGCCCCCACGCTCCCCATTCCTCCATCCATCCCCCGTCCTTCTATATCTTCCTCTCGTTCCGTCGCCTCGCCTCGCCCTCCTGCGAACATCTCTGGAGGCCTCCTCCTCCTCCTCCTCCTCCTCCTCCTCCTCCTCCTCCTCCTCTTCCTCCTCCTCCTCCTCCTCCTCCTCCCCATTTTTCACCCCTGGAGCTTCTGTCCCTCCCTCATCTCCCTCCCCGCCCTCCCACGTCCCCCCCTGAAAATCTCATCCGTGTCCTGCTCCACTCCCAGAAACAATCGACAATGAAGTCAATCCGTACAGTAAGGACGCATGATAAGGATGCAAGGGCCTTGGAGGGCCATGTCGACGCTCTGCGAGCGGGGCGCGGCCAGCGAAAGCGTCCAAGGATGGGCCGAAGGGGAAGGATGCAGGGGTCACCCTGGGAAGTCGCTCCTCCTTACTGTGCGGACTGACGGTAGACGACGCCTTCAGACAGAGAACTTCCGGAAGCCTTCGACAAGCCTGGGAGCCTCTGGGCTCCCCCCCCTGCAAACTCTCGAAAAACAGTTGCGAAGCCTTTGGAAAACCTTCGAACACCTCTCGGACCCCTCCCCGAACTCAGACGAAGCCAATACGAAGATAAATTCGGGCGAAGATAAATCGAGAATCTCTGAGATCCGGCGGTTCTGGAGGATGTCTCAGGCGCCGCGGCCTTCTCAGAGCGTTCCAGAACGCTCTGAGAGCGTTCCGAAACGCTCTGGAACGGATTTATCCTCGTCCTAATCCCGTCCGACGAACTCCTCCGATGACCACCACACGTCTCCGAATACGTTCCGGAAACTCCCCGAAGCTCCCCTGGACCACGCGACAACGTCCTGAGAGGTACCACTGAAGGGGAAGAGAGGAAGGAGAAGGAGGAGGAGAAAGAGGAGGAGAAGGAGGAGGTAGGGGAGGAGGATGATGATGAGGAGGATGACAGAAATGAGAACGGATGAAGGTTTTCCTGTCCCTGCTCTGCCGCGACCCTATGGCCACGCATCTTCCCGCAACGTTTGATGGAGGCACCAGCGTGGAGACTGACATTTCTGCGAAGCAGTGCCCTGGTTATGCCAAATTGTTGTTCTCGAGGTTCATAAACGACTGACCCCCGCGCTCCGATGGCTACTCAATAGACCCAGCGGAGCTCGAAACTATTTTTCTGGCTCGCATTCGCGGGGGGTCGGCCGTCATCGCGGGGACCGGCGAGGGAGCGTGAACTCCCAACACGGCAGCCTCGAAACGATCGCCGTTTCTATATGAACAGTAATAGGGATTGTATACATCCGAGGCGAAGCTTCTCCCTCTCTCAGGCTGACTACTGACGTGCCCAAAGTCGTCGTCGCCGTCGCCGTCGCCGTCGCCATCGTCGTCGTCGTCGTTGCCGTCGTATAGTATACACTCTGATCAAGCCCCCACTCCCCATGGGGATACATGGTCATCCGTAGCGCGTCGTCGTCCGTCGTCGCCGTCGTCGTCGACTACAGCGAGCATGCGCAGCACCCCCTCCCGCCCAGGGGGCATCCGCAGTGCGTCGTCGTCCACGGCGGCGCTGCGCAGCACCCCGCCCTCCACCCACCCATGGGGCACCCACAGTACGCGTCGTCGACCGTCCGTCGCCGACCTGTGGCCGTCGTCATCGGCTACAGCGGGCCTACGCCCGCCCCCCGGCTATTGGGCATCCGCAGTGCGTCGTCGTCGCCGTCGTCGTCGGTCGGTCGGTCTGTCGGTCGATCGGTTCTTCGTCGTCGTCGTTAACGGCGGTCTACAGCGGGCCTGCGCAGCACCCCTCCCCCCGCACCATCGGACATCCGCAGCGCGTCGTCGTCGTCGTAATCCGCGGTCGCGCTTGCAAGCACACTGCACACTGTGGACTCCCACGAAGTGGACGCCACCTTCTCTGCCTTAAACAGCTGCATTGCGTCAACATGAAAACCGCAAGAACCAATTCATACCCCCCGGCGTTATCCATATCACATAAATTTAGAATCCACTTTCTGAGGAGGGGAACCGCCAAGCGATATCGCCTAGAAACCCAAATTCGCCACCACGACATGTGCACGTTGAGGCGTGGATATATCAGAGTGAGGGGGCCGAACGGTCATTCACTGTCCCTGGGTGCGTGGCTGATGTGGAATTCCGCGGTGCGGATTCTTGTTGTTGTTGTTTGTTGTTGTTGTTTGTTGTCGTCGTCCCACCCGCAACCCGCCCCGCGACCCACCCGCGACCCACCCCGCGACCCACCCCGCGACCCACCCGCGACCCACCCGCGACCCACCCGCGACCCACCCCGCGACCCACCCCGCGACCCACCCCGCGACCCACCCCGCGACCCAACCCGCGACCCACCCCGCGACCCCCCCGCGGCCCACCCCGCGACCCACCCGCGACCCACCCGCGACCCACCCGCGACCCACCGCGACCTACCCCGCGACCCACCCGCGACCCACCTTCGACCCAAACCACGTTCAAGGTACAAACCACAATTTTCGGCGCCTGCGGCGGGCTTTTTTTGCATTCCTTCCAATTGGAGAGCCCGCGACACATCCCGTGACCAACTCGCGACCAACCCGCGACCCAAACCACGTTCAGGGTACAAACCACATTTTTCGGCGCCTGCGGCGGGCATATTTCGCATTCGTTTCAGGTGGAGAGCCCGCGGCCCACCCGCGACCACGTTCAGGGTACAAACCATATTTTCGGCGCCTGCGGCGGGCATCCTTTGCATTCGTTCCCTGTGGAGAACCCGCGGCCCACCCGCGACCCAAACCTCGTTCCGTGTACGAACCATTTTTTTTGGCGCTTGCGGCTGGCTGCTTTTGCATTCCTTCCAGGTGGAGGCGGAGAGCCCGCGACCCACCCGCGACCTAAACCACGTTCACTGAACAAACCAACGCCGCACAAGCGCGGCGGCGGATTCTTGCATGCCGTCTGAGCCCGCAAGGACCTCTTCACGCCCCGCACATCCACGCCAGCCCGTCCAGCAACTTTGCCCTGGCGAGTTGCCTTGATCAGAGAAGGCGGGGAGCATAAAGTGGAAAAAAGGATTGCGTTGCAGTTATCTTGGGAAAGGAGGGGGAGGCAGGATGAGTAAACAGGGGACGAGGAGAACGTGGAAGAAGAGAGGGTGTAAGGAGAACGTGGAGAAAGAAAAGGAGGAGGAGCAGGAGGACGAGGGGGAGGAGGGGGAGGAGGGGGAGGAGGAGGACGAGGAGGGGGAGGATGGGGAGGATGATGATGATGGACGACAATGGGAGGACGATGATGGAGGCCGATGAGGGGAAGGACGACGATGGGAGGACCATGATGAAAAGACGAGGGGGGGGAGAGGGAGGACGAGGAAGAAGAGGAGGAGGAGGACGACGAGGTGGAGGAGGAGGATGACGATGACGATGAGGACGAGGAAGAGGAGGAGGAGAAGGAGGAGGAAGAGGAGGAGAAGGAGGAGGAGGAGGAGGTGGAGGAGAGCGCCATCGACAAGGAAGGTGGGGGCCACGAGGTCCGCCGGCTCGACGACGCCCGCGTCGCCCGCGCCCGCCACCTCACTCTTATCCGCAATTGCGGGGTGCTACGTACCAAAAGGCTGTCAGGGACGGATTACCCGCGTCTACTTGCATGCACCGCGCCCCCCTCGCGAAGCCACGACCCCCAATCAACAACCACAGATCCGCGCTCCTGAGGCCACGCTCTCTCATTAAGAACGATGGGTCTCCGTCCCAAGCTTTCAAGAAGGCCCGCCATTCAGGCAACCAAGGCTACCAAGATGGCGCAAGATGCCTCCAAGATGGCCCAAGGTGGTCCCAAGGCGGCTCAAAATGGCCTTGAGACGGCCCAAGATGCCTCCAAGAGGTCCACCTGAGAATCTCAAACAGGGGCCGAAGAAGTCAAAAATAATGATTATACTTTGACTGTTTGAATGAATTTCGCATTCTTGCCTGTTCGAGCTTCCGTCAGGTCAAGACGACTCAAGATGCCTCCACGATGTCCCAAGGACGACCCAAGAAACGCACAAGAAGGTTCAAAAATGGTCTAAGGAGTCCCGCGACGGCCCAAGAGGCCTCCACGAATTGAGAGGTGGCGAAATGCAGGCCATGCAACTGGGGCCTTCGGTGGAGCTCCCTACGGAGGTGTGAAATGTGTGAGGGGTGTGCCGAAATGGCGAGGTGGCGGTATGCGGGCCCTGGCCTTCGGTGGAGCTCCCTATGGGGACACGAAACGAGTGAGGGATGTGCCGATCTGGCGAGCTGGTGGCATGCGGGCCCTGGCACTGGGGCCTTCGGTGGAGCCACCTACGGGGCCACGAATCGTGTGAGGGATGTGCCGAAATAGCGAGGTGGCGGCATGCGGGCCTTGGCACTGGGGTCTTCGGTGGACATCCCTATGGGGCCACGAAACGTGTGAGGGGTGTGCCAACATTGCGAAGTGGCGGCATGCGGGCCCTGCCACTGGGGCCGTCGGCGGAATTCCCTACGGGGCCACGAATCGTGTGAGGGGTGTGCCGACATGGCGAGCTGGCGGCATGCGGGCCCTGGCACTGGGGCCTTCGGTGGAGCTCTGGAGCTCCCTATGGGGCCACGAAACGAGTGGGGGGTGTGCCGACATGGCAAGGTGTTGGCATGCGGGCCCTAACACTGGGGCCTTCGGTGGGGCTCCCTATGGGGCCACGAATCGTGTGAGGGGTGTGCCGAAATGGCGAGGTGGCGGCATGCGGGCCCTGGCAGTAGGGCCTTCGGTGGAGCTCCCTGTGAGGCCACGAAGTGTGTGAGGGGTGTGCCCAAATGTGGCGGCATGCGGGCCCTGGCCCTGCGGCCTTCGGTGGAGCTCCCTATGGGGCCACGAAACGTGTGAGGGGTGTGCCGAAATGGCGAGGTGGCGGCATGCGAGCCCTGGCAGTAGGGCCTTCGGTGGAGCTCCCTATGAGGCCACATAACATGTGAGATGGCGAGGCGGCGGCATGCGGGCCCTGGCACTGGGGCCTTCGGTGGAGCCACCCACGAGGCCACAACCGTGTGAGGGATGTGCCGAAATGGCGTGGTGGCGGCATGCGGGCCTTGGCACTGGGGCCTTCGGCGGGGCTCCCTATGGGGCCACGAAGCGCTGTACTGAGTGTGCCGGCACAGGGACATGTGGAAGGCAGAGGCAGGGAAAGGAAGGAAGGAGGGGGAGGACGGAAGCGGGAGGAGGATAAATCGGGGCGCCGTCTCTTCAAAACGAGGACCCATTACCACAGGATGGTACACAAAAAAGAGACAGACAACAAAGAGACAGAAATGATAGTCTTCAGAAATGTAAGCTCCATATTGGGCCCCTTCCATGCTGATCTGAGGGGTAAACCACGCCAAAAACTATCACCCCCTGGACAACCGCGATTTTTCAGCATTGGCACTCAGAGAAAATGATTCCCGCAAGGGGGGAGGCAGAAATTATTATAATCATTTTGGAATCCAAATGGAATCCGATTGGGATCCAATCGGAGTCCGATTGGGGTCTGACTGGGATCCGTCCTATTGAGATTCGATTGGAATCTGATTGGAATATGATTGGGGTCTACTTGTAGTCCAATTAGAACTCTTTTGTAATCACAGTGGACTGCGATTGGAATCGGATTTGGATCTCATTGACGTTCGGTTGGAGTCCCATTGGACGCCGATTGGGACCTGATTGGAATCCTATTGGGTTCCGATTGGGCATCTTATTGGAAACCTACTGGGACCTGGAGGACTCCGATAAGAATGCAATTGAAACCTATTGGAATCCAAGTGGAATCCGAATGAAGTCCAATTGGAGTCCTTAGGAATCCTTCGGAATCCTGGGGGGCCTGAGAAGTCGAGGTGTGGAGTATCACTTCCAGGGAGCGAGAAGTGGTATAGGTTCGCCAGAAGGGGGGATCTGATTGTTTTCTTTCGGTTATTTGTTCATATAGAGCTCGCACCAAAGGTCACATGCATTTGCTGCGATGGTCTCCCTCACCCTCGCCGGCAACCGCAGCGCCCGCAGGCACGTTGTAGTGGGGGGGGGAGAGACGGAAGGGGGGGCTGAGCCCTTGCCGCCTGCCTCTACCGCTCCTCCCACTTCTTCCCTCTCCTGTCTGTGCCGTGCTGGCCCCGCCCGCCAGCTGTGAGGCGCCCCTCCCTCCCGCCTCCTCCTCCCCTCCTGTCTGGAGTCACTCTGTCGCCGCTCTCCGAGCTTGGTTCGGGTAGGCCGGCCCCTCTTGCCCCGTTTTCGCTCGCCTTCTGTCATCCCCTGCTACCTTCAAGAACAAGAGCCTGTGGCGTCTCAGCAGCACGGGATCATTCCCCAAAAGCCCACGGTTCGACTACGACGAAGAGAAGACGGCGACGGAACCGTTTTTGCCCCACCGGCGAGGGAGGAGGAGCGCCTGGCGCGCCGAGTGCAGCGGCGGGAGCCTCCCCGTGGCCGCCTTTGCGGGGCCGAGAGATCGCGCCGCGCCTGGTCGGGGGAGGGGGGGCTGCAGGCTGCGAGGAGGGCCCCCCTCCCCCCCATGGCCCCCTCCCCGAACCAGCCTCGAACGCATTCCTATCCCCGAGATCGGCAAGCCCAAGGCGATGACAGTCTCAGGGGTTTGCCCTCAGAAACTGCGGGAGTCCTTCAGATCGGCACCGAGGTAAGGTTATGCCGAACATAAGAATAGGGATATGCTTCAAGCTGGTGATCCCCATCTTCGAAGGAGACAGACAGCATGGCATACATAGAACCCGTCGGAGGTCCGCGCGGACTTGTCGACTCGGCGCTAAAACCCCCTTGCCTGGCGCGCGGAGCGCGCCAATAGCGGCGACGGAGGCGCCGTCAAGGGAGGGTCGCGCGCCGACCCAAGAAATCCGCGCGCACCTTCGAAAGTTTAGGTGTAAGCCTTTGCAGTTTGTCTCCTTCCTCCAGCACCCCCATCCTCCCAGGTGAGGAGGGGGGGGGGGTGAAGGGAGCTCAGTCGCCCGCTTCTGCTCCTCAGGTCGAGCTGGCACCCTGCTCGTGGCGGTAGTGCCTTGCTGTGGCGACCGCGCCCTGCTTGGGTGTGCCCTGCCAGTGGCAATTTTGCCGTGCTTGTGACATCGCGCAACTGCGTTGCAATCACTGCGATGACTCCGAGTGCATCTGTTGGTGGAGGAGGAAGAGAACTATGACATTTGGATTAACATCCTTCCCCTCCCTTCCCCCTCCTTCTCCACCTCCCTCATTCCCCTCCTCACCTGTCCTCCTCCTCAACTGCCTCCGCTTCCTCGTCGTCCACGTCCGTGTCTTTCCTCCGCCCTGCCCACCGACCCCGCCCCTCGTCCGCCTCTGCCTCCGCCTCCACCGCCACCTCCACCTCCGCTTCTGCCTCCGCCTCCGCCTCCGCCTCCTCCTCCTCCGCCTCCTCCTCTTTAAACAGGAAGCGGGGAAGACGGGGGATATGTTTCCACCCTGGTTCTCCTGTGTACTGGCTTCGGGGCTGCCAAGAATGCCCCTGGCCCGAGGCGTTTCCAACTTTTTGTTCCACCTTGGAGCCGCTGGGGCCTTCTGGGCCTCGTAAAGGTGCTCTGGTGGCCATCTGGGCCTTCCGAGACGTCCTGGGGGTACCTTGGGTCAGGGACACATTTGGCAACAACCGCAAGTCTCTGGCTCCCCTGCAAGTGACTGGCTCCAGAAATCCTGAACCCAAACATGTTGGCACCTCTTGTAAAGCTACGTGCTGCCTCCACCGCCAGCCTTCCACCGACTGCTCCAGTCGACAAAGAGAAGTCGAATTCTTCTCGAATTCTCGAGGGCAAAGCCCTTCCTGAAGCGCCCAAAACTTGTAGCGGTGGTACTCCGCCTTTCCCACGAAAGGGGAGGCGCGGGAGGAGGATGAGGTTGACGAGGTCTCCGACTAGAAGGAGGGAGAGGAAGATACTCAGGGTGACGGATTGTCAACCTTTTCTTCCTTGTCCTCCTGTTCCCTGCCCCCCCCTGGTACAGTCGGACCTAACACAGAAGAGCATCCTTCAAGAAAATGAAATCCTCCGCCGGGCCAAACTGAAGAACATTCGAGGGTGCCCTCCCCCAGGATGCACAAGAAAATCCAACAAACATGAAGAACATCAGGGTATCCTCCCCGAGCCGACCTCGATCTTATACCTCGGTCAGACTGCATCCTCACAAAACTTCGAACCACTTCAAAACATTCGAGCACCTGTCTCCTCCTCCCGAGGCCTCCGGAGGTCGTCGGAGGTGCTCCTGGAGGTCCCTGGAGGCGTCGGGCCCACCGATGTTCAGACACACAACTCGCCCCGAGGATAATGAGGTGCCGGACATCCGACGTGCCATTTTTTTACATGCGGGGTCCTCGGATCTCTCGACTCCTTGCCTCTCGACTCCTTGCCCAGAGCCCGGCTGTCATCCTGAGTTGTCTCTTTTGATCCCAGCTCTCCCGCCGCCGCCGCCGCCGCCGTCGTCGTTGACGCCGCCGTCGTCGTCGACGTCGACGTCGTCGTCGTCGTCGTCGTCGTCGTCGTCGTCGCTGCTGTCGTCGCTGTCGTCGACGACTCCGTCGCTGCGACGTCGGCGACGGCGTCGCCACCGTCGTGGTCGTCGTCGCCTACGTCGGCGTCGCCCCCGAGAGCGGCGGTAGCGGGTGGGGGGGGGCGAGGGAGGGCGCGCGGCGGCCCGCCTCTTGCTCGCGGGGAGCGCGGTGCGGTGCGCCTCGGGGGCGGGGCCGTCTTTCTTCTCGCCCGAGGGAGGGCGCTGCGAGCCATTCCTGGCAGGACAGCTGCGCACGCAGTTCAGCGCAGGCGGGATGGGCGGGATTGCGGCAGCGCGTTCCCCACTTCCGCAGCCATGTGCCTCGGAGGCCCCACAGGGGGCCGTGCCAGCAACACGCTGTGAACTGTGCGCGCCAGCGTTGAGTCCAGGAACAGAAGCATCGGATCCAGTCCCGCAGACGCCCACGGCGACACCGAAACAAACAAGCGACCGAACCGACAGTGAAGCCGAAGCCGACCGACGCCGGTGGGGCGGAAAAGCAGCCCAGAAAGGGCGCGGCGGCGCAACGACCGACCGAACCGAACCGGCCGAACGCTGCCGACCGCGAAATAGCCGAAGGGACCCTCGAGCCCAAACCCGCAACTTAGTTTCTCTCCTCAATCCCGGCATTGGCCCTCTTCAATTCGGTCTCCCGGGTCTGTCACGAGGCCCTCCCCCGGCCATCAACACCTATACCTGCGGGGCCTGCGCGCTGAAAAAGCACCCCATCGCATGTCTGGGAGTCCACGTTGTCGTTTGACTTCCCACGTCGTGAGCCTCCGGGGCTCCCTCGTGGCCATGGCTGGGACCGCCCTGAAATCTTTGCCAAAACGCAAACTCTGGATGGGCCGAGGGTCCCTTTGAGGCCTGGGACCCCCCTCCCTCACCTCCCCATCCCGGTACCCTTCCTTCCTCCTCCTCCTCCTCTCCTCCTCCTACTCCCTCCTGCTGCGTATTCTCATGCTACTCCTGATTCTCCGCACCCTCCCCCTCTCTTCCTCCCCTCCTTTTCCCTCCTGCTCCTCCCCGTCCTCCGCCTCCAGGGGGCAGCGGGCAAACTCGCCGTCCTGAAAGTGTCTGCCTCTGACATGTCGGGCTTCGGCCAGGCCTGCCCTGTCTTGTACATGTCCAGGTTCGGCCTGCACAGCCCAGGCCTGACCTCGGACGCGCGGCGATCGATTGAGGCAACGATCGCGAAACCACGGACGCGGAGGAGGAGGGGAGACGGGGAGGACAATGAGGAGAAACACATAATGGGAGAGTGGACGAGGAGAGGTGAGAGAAGAGGATTGGAGCATGTGTTGTAAGCTCACAGCAAGGAGCGCCCACGAACGTACGGCAGGTTCGTGTCGTGCCGACCCCAGCGTTGGTTTTTGACACCGCAGGGATCGTTCAACCTTGAACGATCGGCCGCTGCCGCAACGTCCGATCGTTCAACATCGATCGATTCTGGGTCGCCGGCGGCGTTCAACCTTGAACGCCCGCGCTGGGGTCGCCGCTGGTCGACACGACGCAAACCTACCGTAAGCGAGGCGACACGGGTGGCTCCTCCTCCTCCTCCTCCTCCTCGTCCTCGTCCTTGTCCTCGTCCTCCTCCTCCTCCTCCTCCTCCTCCTCTTCCTCCTCCCTCCTCGTTCTCCTGCTCGTCCTCCTCATCCTCCTTGTCCTCCTCCTCCTCCTCCTCCTCCTTGTGGCACCGCGGCGCAACCTCGCGGGACCCACCGAGCGCACTGGGCGCCAAGGAGCACCCACGAGGCGGCACGGACGGCAGCGCGGCACAGCCTCGGCGGGCCCACCCAACGCACTGGGCGCCCACTCCTCCTCCTCCTCCTCCTCCTCCTCCTCCTCCAACTCCTCCTCCTCCCCCTCCACGAGGCAACACGGACCCGTCTCATGATTTTACACACACACAAAAGTAAAGCCCCCCCACATACAGTCATTGTTTGGGCAACATGCGTACATATCATCCCATACACGAAACACACATGCACATATGTATGTGTATATATATATGTATAAATATATCGTGCGTATGTACATACAATGAACAAAAGCACACCAAGACTTCGCACGCGATTCGCGCGCGCTTAGGTTCTAACGCGTCGTGTTCCTCGACAACACCACAGCTGCGCACGTGTATGAATCCGCCGGCCCTGCCGGCGTGTGGAAGACGCTATTCGTCGTCGTCGTCCTCGTCGTCGTCCCTGTCGTCGTCGACCATGTCGCGTCACGTTTGTTTCCCTTCCCCTGGACTCGTCGCGCCCCCACGTTTCAATGGGCCCTCCTCCTCAAGCGGGCCAACCAAAGCGAAACCACAGTCAACTTGAACTTGCGTCGAAGGGAAACCCCTTCCCTTTGATCTCTTCGCCGCCCAGAGGGAGGGTCCCAGGTGGGGTCCCGGGGGGGGGTCTTCGGGGGTTCCTGTGAAGGGTCGGGGGTGGGGGAATCCGGGGCAAAACAATAACAAACAGGATGAGGACCATGCAGTAAGAGGTTGGGGATATGGTGTATGATGGCGTACCGTCCAGAAGACTGATCGGGTCTTGTTTTTGGCACGATGGTGCACTGCCGAATCCTCAAGCTGTCCCAACAAATGCGGCGCCGGCGTCTTGAGCCAGACGCCGACGACACGCTCGCTACGCTGGCTGTACATATGCCTTTCTGAACCCCTTTATCAGAATCGAGGGGGGAGGAGACGAGCAGAGCGAGCTGCAACATGAAGCTACATTTTCCACGGAGAAAAAAGCGCAACGTTTCGTGTTGAGCGAGCTGCGAAGCGGTGGCGGGCAAGATCCGGCATTGAGCCAAGATCGAGCCGCAACGTAACGGCAGGAGTAGCCCTGCGGGGTCCAGCCATGAGGCAAGGACCCAAAGGCGCAGACAGCGCAGAGAGTAGAAAATTACAGGCAGAACGCAAAAACGAAAGAGATACTCATCTCACCCGTGTTTCCACTCCAAATAGAAACATTCCGCCGGCTCGTCATGAGCCAGGTCCATCCTTTGAGGACGGAGCCCTGTGAGGAATGTCAGTCTTCAGCTCTCTTAAAGGATTGCGTTCCCACCATTACTTGCAACAACAAGTCCCGTTCAATACTGCCTTTGGTATGTCAATCGGAACTCATGTCCCGTGTATCGCACCATTGTATGCTGTGTGCGATACGTTTATCCATCATCGGTCTTATCTGGCGAGTGCTTCCTACCAGTGTACGTTATGTAAGCTTTTCGAAGTCTCTGCTGGACAAGGATTTGAATACCGACTCAGCATCGATGGCGAGGGAAACTTTGATACAGAGTCCGCCGATTTCAAGTACATGTTTGAGTTGTGTGAGTGTAAGCAGTACCGCCTTTAGCTCAGGTAGGGTGACAATGGTTGGGTAGCAGTCTTCTAAGTTATGGGCTGCTGCTAACGTCTCCGCAGAGCAGCTGGATCTTAGTTGCAATCGATGCGACTTGCAATAGGCACTGATCCGGTGTACGACAGATTTGCCATTGCACGTGTCCACGCCGAAGCAAGTTGGCACCTCTGATGCCATGCCCTGTCGTCTCGTCCTCAGCGTCCCCGGTCAAACGTCTATAGCTGGAGTCGCTGTGTAGGTCGACTTCCCCAGTGGGCTTCATGGCAGGGTAAACAATCTTCGGAGGTTGACTCGGCAGTTTTCGCGTAGTTGCACTCAGTCGCCGCACCTGAATATTGGTAGGTTCTTGAACATGTTGTAGAAAAACAGCATATACCATCAAACATACCTGGGTTGTAAGGGCGCATGCGAATGCTCCACGGAGGCTGACGAACATGTCTGCCACACATCTCGTCGCTTTCTCCTCGGCATCCGCCCCCGTAAGGTCGGGATGCTGGAGGGGCCGAGGTTGTTTACTATATTCGTCCTGATCCAAGGTTGCATATCCATGTTCGTTCTGCGTGTATATGACGGCGCAATTAGTGTAAGTATGCTTGTCAAGCTTACATGCACCGAACGTGCATTCGACGCATTTCACCGTGGCCACGGCCGCACGGGGCGCAGGTGAAAATATCGCAGCCCATTTTTTCCATTTTTGAATGCGATATGTCACAGATTTTTTTCGGGGGCGCGCGCGTTTCCAACGTCCTCCCAGTGTGCGGCACACGTGGTCGGGCCAATACTTGCGGTCGTGGCTGTTATCGTTGTCGCAATAGCCCGTCTGATTGCCGTTGCGATGCCATGACCCGCGGTCGAAGATGCAACGCCACCTTCGCTGCGCCTGCGGATCCAACCGCATCCACAGTCGCACCACGAACCGCTGTCCTACGCGCAACCGGGGCCGCAACGGCACCCTCGTCGCACCAGTAGCCGCCAGAAACAAAAGAACGCCATTGCAAGCCAACCCAAGAGTCGCAACGGTTGCCGCGGTCGAGGCACCAACCTCGCGCCCGCGACCGCATCGTCGCCCTCTCTCAGGCCACGCTAACAACCGCCCCGGCGCCTTCGCACATTTGCCCTGCGCGGTCGCCCCACCTTCCGAGACCGCGGCAACCGCAACAGCGAAAGCGGTTGAGGCAGCAATCAGAGGATTACCAGCCGCGGCGCTGCCGCGACGCGGTACCTTGGCGCCACCGCCCTAAAACCAAGGTCGCTGCCGCAGCACGCGCGCGCGCGGTCGTCGCAGCCGCTATCGCAGCTGCTCCCGCGCAAGCCGCTTCTCACCCGAAGCGCGCTTGCGATTGCCACTATAGACAATGTCAGCGTTTGGGCCAAAATGGCGACTGGGGAGGGGAAGGCGAAATTGGGGGAGAAGAGAGAGCAGAGCAGGGGTACGATGGGGGGAGGACATGGGGAAAAGGGCACTCTCAGTTGCGGTCGCAACCCTTGCATCATCCAGGGCTCGGGCCAACGTGGCGAGCGGGGGATTGATATGGGGAACACGAGGGGGGCGAGGCAGGAAGCAGGAAAGGTGCGACCGCGTGCCGGATGCACCAACTGAGCAACATTCAAGAAATCACATTCTAAGTCCCTGCATGGGCGAGCAAAAGACGCAGGGCGAGGCCGATCACCCGAAGTTCCACGGCCCCTGCAATGCGCGATGGGGGCTAAGCTTACCAGGGCAGGGGTCAGAGATCTGGCCACGCACGACGCGCGACCTCCTGGTTACGCTACGCGCACTTCCTTACATGTTGCGTTTTGTTTTGCAACCCGTGCCGTTGGCCCTAACACGTGGTTGCCTGTGGCATCCGGCCTGTATTTCTCCTTCTGCCCATATCCCTTCCCTTTCCCCTCCATGCGCGCGTGCCCGAATGACATCCGCCGCCGCGCCTCCGGCGCGTTGGGGCGCGTTGGATTGCTCGCCCGCTGCGCGGTTGATGATATGTCTGCATGTCGGGGTGCGGCCGCCCTGCCAGCAGCATGCCTCCGAAGGCTTTGTTTCGAAAGATCAAATTCGCCAGCGCCTTGTTCATTTCCAGGCGTCGGCGGGCTACCCTGGGACATCCCGAGAAAACCTGCAAGTGCCCCAAAGCTAATTCAAAAACGGCCTGAGGAACCCTGAAACTGCCTAAGATGACTCCACGGCGCTCTGCGCGGCCGTGGGATCTTCCCATGGACGCCCACGAAGATCTCGAACAGGGCCCGAAAAAATGAAACACATCACAACTATATAGACGGTCACTCCGTCTTTGCCCCCGAGAATGTTCCGCAGCCGATCGCCACGGTGGAGCCTCAAATAACTCCCCAGGAAAACTCGTGAGCATGGCCAGCAAGCCTGCCCCGAGAGAGCCCGCGGGCGGCCCCCAGGCCGCCCAAGCACCGTTGGCGCAACCCGCGAAAGCCCCGAAACGGCCCCGCAGCCCAACCCCACGGCATCAAGAAACTTCAAGTGAGGCTCAGCGAGTGGCCTCAACGGCATCATCACACCCCAAACGGGCCCGAGACCCCCGAGGTGCCTCCGGAGCGCCCCACGCGGGTCCGCGAGAAGCCCGCGACAAGGCCTAGGAAAGCCCCTATGAGACACATAAGCGACGAGAGGCTTCCAACGACGTCTCACAAGGAGAAGGGGAAGGGGAGGGCGACGAGGCAGATGACGGTGAAAGGAAAGAGGGACACCAGGATGCAAATGAAGAGGCGGCGTCCACGCATCGCGCCACTCCAAATAAAATGGTCCGCTGGGGGGATATTGAACTCCAGATCCGCCCTATTGCAGTGAGGCGCCGGCGAAACGGCGGGGCGTGCCGCAGGCATCTGAATATACCCGCCGGAACGAACGCACCGCTGCCATGTCTGCATTTTCTCCTCGGCCCACACTCGGTCCGCCTGAACTTCGAAAAATGTCATCCCTCTGTATGGCCCCGGGGCGCTGCAAGAGGCAAGCGTCTCAAATTGCTGCGCTGCAACGGGCATCCGGCGCGAGTCACGACAATTCAATTGGGCAACTCCCTTCCAAAAGAATTCCTCGCGCCGCGATGCACCTGAGATTGCGACAGCAAGCTACCCCCAATCGGTTACTGGCCAAATTAACTCCCCGCGAACCCGCCAGCCAACTGCGCACCCAGTGCTTCGCCCCCAGACTTTCGCATAATCCAAACATCTTAATTGGGCGTGGCCCCTCCCGTCCGCCTCCTCCGCCCTCGCGTTTCCACGTTGCTTCCTCCCTCCTCCCCCCCATCCCCCCCTCGCCCATGTAGCATCCACCCTCCCTCCCCTCTCCTCCCCCCACTCCCGCGCCCCCCTCCCACCCTACCAATCCACGGCCGCTCACCCGCTATCCCCCGCCCTACCCCGCTATTATATTCCCATCCTCCTTCGCGCCACCGCCCGCTCCCGTCGCCCCACCACCGCGCGCGCCCTGACCGCGCCCCTGGCGCGCACAAGCGCGCGCGCGGGGCGAGCGAGCGATATGCGAACGATACGCGTTATGCCGCCATTCCGAGATATTGCGCGGAAGGCGCGATGCCAAACTAAGACGCCCATCGCGGCGAGAACTATGTGTTGTTTTACACGAGGGCACGAAACACGAGTCCTCAAAATATGCACCACGCAAGCCAATCACAAAACCACGCGAACGACACGGACCCGAGGAAGAAAACGCGGCGTAGACACGAGGGCCCCCCAGCTTCCAAAAAACACGTTTACACCCCTTGTCGTCTAGCCCCCCCCCCCCCGCCCCAGCACGACAGCGGCCCCGCGCCATTTGGCTGGGCAAACTGCTACGTTGAGGCGCCTAGGAGCACATCGCCATGGCGGCGCTCACGGCCTTCGAAGTCTTCTCACCGGAACCCTTGGCGCTGGGCTTTGCCTTAGCACCCTTTGCCTTGGGAGTCGCCGTGCCTTCGGCCCTCCCAATGACGGCGTCGAAAGGTGCAAGCTCGCCAGTCGGAACCAAGAAGCGGTACGTAATCAGCTCCCGCACGTCGCCCTTGGCAATCGTCTGCTCGTCGGCCAACGTGGTCTGCGCCGTCTTCAGCTTCAGTTGCAAGGCCTCGAAGCCGAATACTGTCGTCGCCGCGGAGTCGTCGGCACTGGCCGACTTCTCTGCGCGGACGAGGTACGGGAACTGGTCCTTCACGGCAATCAAAGACTTGTCGGCCCAGAGGGCCGACACGTCTGGGCACCTATCGTCAACGATGGCCAGGAGAACTTTCTGGACGACGCCGTGCTTCACTTGCGCTGGCTTCGACGCCATCTTGTACACGTCCACCTTGGTGAGACCCGTAATCTTCTGGAGGAGCTCGTCCGGCTCAACAGCCACCTCCGCCGTCGGGAACAGAGACGCCATGTGAGCGATCAGCCGGGCCTCTGAGTTCACGCCGCACGTCGAGAAAATGAGCTGCGCGTCGCCCTCGAAGTCGCCATCGTTGTCGTCGTACTCCCCGCGGTTGGCCCTCAGGTAAGTCGCCGTCTGCTCGCCAGTCATGCTGCCTGCCTCCTGGAAAGCACGGTTGCAAGCTTCTCGAGCGACCTTGGGCTGCGCGCAGAGGCATTCCCCGATAGCGCGAGCGGACGCCACCTGCGGGTTCTTCAGGACAACGTCCTCGCACCAGAGTTTCGGCAACTTCTTTTGGGCGACTGCCATGGGCCGCCAACGGAAGTTCAGACTGACGCTGATCTCGCTAGCGAAGGAGCCGAAATCAATGGTAAAAGAGTGCCCCGCACACTTCACCACGACCGTGCGAGCATCCGGGACGAGGTCAAAGTTTTTCACCTGGGTGATCCTCTCGTATATGCTGAACTTCACGGCATCGAGGCCGTCCTGGGTAAGATCGCCAGCGGCGATCCACTCGTCGCTCAGCTGCTCGATCAGCTTGGAAACCTCCCTGCTCGCCTCCCCAATGAGGGCGAAAGACCAAATGTCTAGACCTCTTCCGGTGCCAACAGATGCCTTGCGCAAAAAAAAAAAACCTCCTCCATCCTGTACCCCCTCTTCCGTACCTCCTCTCTCCTGCTCCTTGCCTCCTCCTGCCTGTCTCCAATCCTCCCCTGCCCCCCGTTCGGCCTGGCCCCCGCCTCCCCCAAGTTCCTCCACCATGTCCTATCCTCCGTTCCCTGCCCTCCGCCCCCTGCCCCACTCCTTCGCCCCCCTGTGCCCATGCCACCCATTCGAGCCCCCCTACCCCCAATCCAACCTTCCCATTCCTCTCCTCTGGGATTTTCGCGCAATGGCATTCGCGCCATTCGGCCTGCTTCGCCGCACGATACGAGCGCGTCGAGGTGATTCTTCACCTTCGCGTAGTTGCCATTGCAGCCCAGCACCGCGGTCAGGGGGGTCTGCGGGAAGACCGAGCGGATCAACACAGGGTGGGACTCGCAGAACTTCTGCGCCGTTGGGGGGTTTTTCACGTTGGTGCCCGTGGCCCGGTCCCACATGGCGCTCACCACCTTGTTCGCGAACGGCCTCACGACGCTGTCGTATATAAGACCGTACTTCTCGGCGACCTTCGTCCGCACGACAAACTTCAGGAAGGGCTGCAAGAACTTCACGTTCTTCGGTGCCTTCGGGTTCAGTTTGATGGCCCATTTAACAATGCCAACAATCTCGTTCTTGTTCTTTGCTTCGTTGGCGCCGATGTACGTCACCATCAGCGTGTGGTCCGGCCGTGTTTTGTTGGACGCTACCAAAGCTTTGAACAGGAGTGGCGCTACGGGCTCGGGCGGACTTGCCCCCACCAGCACCTCGGAATGGTCATTCTTCTTCGGGTGCTTCTCCTTCATCCTGCGGTAGAAGAGCCCGCCCATCTTGACGGTGCGGTCACGCTTCTTCTTGCGGACCTGCGCGAGGACATTCTCGAATATAGTCGTCTCGTCCTCGCCCCGCTGGACGAAGATTTCCTCATCCGTGTAGCTCTTGAAATTGTCCCTGCACGCTTTGACGGCCGTCTCCTCGGACGGCGTCTTTTTAAGTTTCTTGTGAACCTGCGCCTCCGCGGCTGCCTTGGCCGATGTCGCGGCCATGACCATCGGTGAACGCGGGAGCCTGCTGAGACGGTTGCGCAGGGGCTCGGCCAGAGGGGTCAAATAACCAAGACTGCCGCGTGAACGGCGCAGGGGAACGAACCAAAATGGCGACGGGGAGGAGGGGGAGGAGCAGGGGCAGCAGCAGCAGCTCGGGAAGAGGACGAACTGAGGAGACGCCGACCGCTTTCGGGACGTATTGTCCTCGAATAGTTTGCAATGCGGTCCCCCCGGTGGGCATTGGAACGCGAACCTTACCAGGGTGCTGGAATCTGGTTATCTGGAGGGTTTGGGATCGCGGCCCGCCCTGGCGAGAACTTAGGGAGGTGTGGGAACATTCCTCAAAGCTTATCGGCTCCAGGGCTTGACTCAAGCAGAAGAGGTGTCCTCAGCAGCACTGGGCGAATTTGTCTTACAATGCTTTGCGCTTCCAACATTACCAACTATCCGGAAGCCCCATCAGAGACATGAAAATCATGTTCGCGGAAGCGTCTCCTGGAACATGAGTTTGGCCTCGGGAGGCCCAGGCCCAGGACCCCGGAAGGTCAAACGACCAACCGAACAAGTGGAAAACGTCCGCTGCACAGAGAGCCCCCTTACATGCAGCGAAAGATTTCTGGCCTCAAGAGGCCCCAGCCCCAGGTCCACGGGAGGCCAAGCGACAAATCGAATAGAGGGAAAAGCCCGCTGCACTTAGAGCCCCCTTCAGTGCAGAGGTACGTTTCGGCATCAGGAGGCCCCGGTTCTGGGAACAAAGAGGAGCCCGAGGCTTAGACACGGCTCAAGCTGGACACATCACATATGTTTCAAGCTGGCCTAGAGCCGGCCCTAAAAGGGAGGCCTCCAAGACGGCCCCAGAGGGCTCCAACAGAGCCTCCAACAAGACCCGAAGAGGCCGAAACTTCTGATTTCCATAAGTTTGCAAGTTTTCGCATTCCCTGGCACTTGAAAAAAAAGGGAAATCTTGGATTTCCCTTTTTTTTTCAAGTTCGTTCCAAAGCCCAATCCCGAGGAGCTCCATTGGGCGGCCTGGGTCAGGACACTCTTGCGTCGCGACGGGGGTCTGGGTCGGGACACTCTTGCTTCGCGACGGGGGTCTGGGTCGGGACACGCTTGCTTCATGGCGGAGGCCTGGGTGGAGACACTGTTGCTTCACGACGAGACCCTAGGTTGGGACACCCTTGCTTCACGACGGGGGCCTGGGTCGGGACACTCCTGCTTCACCAAGGTGGCCTGGGTCGCAACAATCTTCCTTCACGACGGGCGCCTGGGTCGAAGCATTCTTGCCCATCGACATGTTTGCTTCACGACGGGGGCCTGGTTTCAGACACTCTTGCTTCGCGACGGGTGCCTGGGTTGGGACATTCTTGCTTCACGACGGGACCCTGGGTCGGGACACTCTTGCTTCGCGACGGGGGTCCGGGCCTGGACACCGTCGCTTCACGACGGGGGCCTGGATCAGGACACTGTTGCTTCACGACGGGAGCAGCGCTCACAGGGGCCCTAACAAGGCCCAGCGGGGCCCGAAGAGGCCCCCAGGATGGCTCAAACAGGGTCGACGAGGGGGGGGGGGCGATTTGTTAACATGGGGGGGGGGCACGATTTGTTGACATGGGGGGGGGGGCGATTTGTTAACAAGGGGGTCTCCGCAGCAATCCGCCGCGATGGGGGGGGGAGGATTTGTTAACATGGAGCCCGGACGACCGGTTAATGAGGAGCACATTAAAAGTCGGCCGAAGAATCCTGGTGGGATGATCGGTGAATTTGTCTGTGAATTCTTTGTGAAAATCTTGTGAATACCTGGTGAATTTTTCGGTTCGTTTTGCCTCGATACACTTGTCGTATTATGATGACAAATTCTCCACATGAAATTCACAAGATATTCACGGGCGTCGTTCGTCCTAAATTCACTTCGGTTTTCCTATGGCTCATCTGCCCCCGAACTGCGAGGACACACCCTCTGAGAGCTGGAACGTTGCGCACGGAGTCCCCGGAACTCGTCCGAGCGACTTCCAAGGGACTTCCAAGAGTAGGACCTCCAGAGCCTTGCAGCCTTCTTTGGACCCATTTCGGGCCCCCGCAGGGGCCCGAAGTGGGTCCAAAGAAGCCCGCACTTGGACCCCACTTCGGGCCCCCGCAGGGGCCTCCGAGAAGCCCCCAAGAGGGCTCCAAGAGGGCCCCGGGAAGCCCCGAGAGGGCCCCAAGAGAGCTCCAAGAGGGCCCCCAGAGGGCCCCAGGAGTTATGTACCAACCGGGGGCCCGCTGGTACATAACTCCTGGGCCCCTCTTGGGGCCATCTTGGAGCCCTCTTGGGGGCTTCTTGGGGCTCCAAGAGGGCCCCTAGAGGGTTCCAAGAGCCCCTTGTCCAACTCCGTCTAACGGAGTTCGAACTGATACTTGCTAGGACAATATTGGAGCCATCTTCGGGCCCTCTTGGAGCCATCTTGGGGCCCTTTTGGGGCCTCTTGCGGCCCTCTTGGGGCCCTTTTGGGGCCTTGCGGGAGCCTCCTGAGGGCCCTGAGAAGCCTCCAGGATGGTCTCAGTGAGACCCTTGTCCAACTCCGTCTGACGGAGTTGGAACTGATACTTGCAAGGACCATCTTGGAGCCATCTTGGGGCCCTCTTGGAGCCATCTTAGAGCCATCTTGGGGCCCTCCTGGGCCCTCTCGGGGCCCTGCGGGAGCTCCCTGAGGGCCCTGAGAAGCCTCCAGGATGGTCTCAGTGAGACCCTTGTCCAACTCCGTCTGACGGAGTTGGAACTGATACTTGCAAGGACCATCTTGGAGCCATCTTGGGGCCCTCTTGGAGCCATCTTAGGGCCATCTTGGGGCCCTCCTGGGCCCTCTCGGGGCCCTGCGGGAGCTCTTTGAGGGCCCTGAGAAGCCTCCAAGAGGGGCTCAGTGAGACCATTGCCAAACTCCGTCAGACGGAGTTTGAACTGATAATTGCTAGGACCATCTTGGAGCCATCTTGGGGGGCCACCTCGATTGGCCCAAGATGGCACCAAGAAAACCCAAGATGGCCTCAATATGGCTCCAGAGGGCCCCACGATGGCAGCAAGAAGGCTCCGATATGGCCCCCGAAAGCGCCCACGGGTTTAACTGTGGGCCTCGCTCGGGCACTGGGTTTGGGGCTCTCTTGGGCCCCTGTTGGGCGCTGACGCGCCCGAGCGTGAAGCAGCGACGCACTCGCGCCGAAGCTCGCCCACCCGACCCCGCATGGCACCAACGCGCCGAGTCCGTGACACCTCGATTCCGTGACGGACCGATTCCACGATACATCAGCGCGCCAATATCCATGACGAGCTAAGGTACGAGAGGCAACGTCACTGAAAGTGCACGCCGAAGCCGAACAGAGGGCATGGAAAGACCGCAGACGTCGACGACGACGACGACGACAACGGCGGCGAGGAGCGGTCAGGGCGGCGAGGACGGACGGCGAGGGGGACGAATAGGACAGGAGGGGGCATAGAGGGGGAGGGCGAGGACGAAAAATAAGGGATAGGAGACATACTCAGCTCATGAAGAACTCGGTGCGAAGATCGGCCGAGCCCCGCCCATCCATGAGGGCCCTGACATCCGAGACCCCCTTTGCAACAGATGGGGGCGCATGCGCGTATGCGCCTGCACTGCCGGCCGACTCGCATTTCTAAGGCATACATACAGTTTGGTGGTCTGCACATTTACAATTTCGAACGTCCACAACTGGCCCAACAAGTTCAGTGGACCTGCCCCTGACCACGACCAAGCCGCAGGCGCCCAGACCGTCACACTTGTTTTTGCCCACGTGCGCCACAACGACTTTAAACGATTCTGCCCAGAAGGCCAAGTAATGTGAGTCGAGGTAAGCCCTATCCCGCCAGCCTGGCTCCAGTTGCGTTTCCCGGCCGACGCTGGTCCATTATCTCAGCCGCGGGTCGTTTTTCTTGCTGGCGAGGTCGTTATGTTTGTACCCCATGTCTGCGATGCTGCTGCAGTGGGCCCGCTTGCTAGGTTGTTTTGATACCCCTTCCCCTGCTTCCCCCCCGCCCTGTTCCCACTAGTGGTTTTGCTCCCGGCCCGGGCGCCACCTGTCCTCCCATTCCTGCCGTACCTCCTCTTCTCGGCCCTGCCAGGATCCCAAGGGATGCGATCGCGAGATCGCGTCTGCAACGCGCAGATGGTTTTTCGCTCTGGCGCCAGATGCGGCCAGATTGTTACGGCACTGGTTCGGCAACGCCTGCGTCAGAGAAACAGCGACTCAAGCTGGGCGACGCGCCCTCGGCACGCGGCACTCCGACCGCATATTTCCTCTCTGTGCCGGAGGACCTCCGAGGGCGACTTATAGGCCCCGCGCTCCACCTCGGTGAAAGCGCGCAATGGGTCCCCACTGCGGCTCAGATGATAAAAATGTTCCATTTTATGCACCCACGCGCGGCACATGACCGCCGCAAAGAGCGGAGTAAACATTTTCGTATCGTACCGACAACTGAAACCGATGCCCCTCTTGCGGCACCAATCCTCGACCTCTTTGCCAATCGCCTTGCCGGTGTAGGTTTCGTGGCCGCGGCCTGTCTTGGCTTTGGCTGCCGCGCCGCCCGTCACTGTGACGCGGAAGTAGTCCAACCTGTTGTCCGGCGTGTCGACCAGCGAATCCCGGGCATCATGGAGTTCGTCCCACGCTTTGGCCTCTGTCTCCTCATCCAACTGGCAAACCGAATCATCATCGGATGCACTTGACTCGTCGGCCCCCGCCTCAGCGCGCGCGATCAACTTCCCCTTGTCGCTTGCCCTCTTCAACAACTCGCTGGTCATATGTTTTCTGCTGCTTGCGGGTGCCCTTTTGGACTCGGAGCCCCGTGCATCGCATTGCTTCTCCGTCGCGTCCACCGGGCAATGGAGAAAGAACCAACCCAGTGTCACAGGATCTCGCCGGCACGCGTACGTGCTCCCCTCTTTGTATTCCAGAGGCTGGTAAACGTCGATTGCCTTTGACTCCAAATCCGAAATCCGGTCCCCTCCGAAACACTCCCCCCAATCAATCACGAAATGGTGCCTGTCCCATCGCTTGTACGTTCGTTCCCAGTCCGCTGGGCAAGCCTGAGACAAAGGCATGGGAACATCGTGCCTGTAGGCTCGGCATAAGCAGACATGAGTTGGCTGTTGTACCGCAAACATAAATACCGCAGAATGTGTCTCCCCACCCTGCACGTACGAAATTGCGACATTATCGAAGCTACTGCGCCTGCTCGCCACTCTGGCCAACCATTTCGGCCCTCCTTCCATCGGCGCCGCGTTCTCCGGCCCTGCCAAGTCTAGGTAGAATCTCGAAGACATCATTGGCGGGGCCTCCATGGACTCCGACATCAAAGCATCCACCTCGGCACGGCTGAACACGCCCGAGTCCCAGCAGCGTTGGATGGTGGCCATGTTTTCCTCGCTGAGAGCGGCCGAACCTAACGTCAGCGGGGTTCGCGCCGACTCTTGCTCCTCCAAGGCCTGGCGAGCAGCGAAAAGTTTATCCACGAGGGCCTGTCGCTCCACTGCATGTTTGTTCCTTCGGGTGGGAAGCGCACCGCACCCCCCAAAAAAAACAATTCCCCCGGGACCCCGCCTTCCCAGAACATCCCCTTGAATATGCGAGCGGGTTGTTGCTGCAAGAATCTGCAGGCGGTTTGACGCCTCGCCCAGGCCCTCCCCCGCGCCCGAGCCCCCCGCGGCCACCGCGGCCGAACCCGTGCTTTCCCACTGGGCGACCCAGAAATGCACACCCACCCACCCCCCTAGAGCCGCCCCCCTTTCGCTGGCGAGGCGCGGGGCGCGCTTCCCAACCCAATACCTTTTTTCGGAAATGAACTGCTTGACCTTCCGCCTGTACAAATTCATAAACTCGGTGCTCTTCGTTGCCCATAATGCCGGGGATCTTTTCATTATGGTCCTATTTGCCTTGGCTTTTTGACTCTTGCTCATCGCTCGAGTGCGCTTGCTTTGAGTGTGCACAAGATCTCTGAAGTATATGTGCTGTGGCCTTGTCTGTAAATGCTGGCGTTTGTCCACGCGGCGCAAAGACTTGTGCACTTTTGCTATTGCCTTTTCCAATTTCCCGGGCGTCGGCATCAGCTTGTTTAAAAACATGCACATAACGCGAGCCAGGAGGGTTCTCAACTCGTACTCGGGGTGTAGTCTGGATAGCGCGCTGATGCTGCCGTGGAGTTGCTCCACGACTTGGGAGGTCCAAGGCGTGTCCCCAAGCAGCGCAACCATTCGCATGAGCACCTGCACTGGGAAATCGTCATGCAACAGGTCCCACGCCTTCTGCGCTGTCACGCTGCCGTTCGGCCTGGCGCTGGTCTTCAAAGTCTCCAGATTATTTCTGACGTCCCCGCGGACGAGCGTCCAAGGTAGCTGATTCGCTGGGATTAGCACCCTCCAGTGGAAAAATGCGTAAGCGCGGTGCCCTGCTCGGATACAATCACACTGCAACTCACGCGGGCTAGCGCGGGCCACGCCGGCAAGCGCTTCCCAAATAGAATCAGGGAGTTCCCGTAACCACTGCAGCTTATTGAGCAACCCCCGTTGTAGCTGAGGCGCAGTGTGCGCAACCCTATTGTCCTTAATAAGGCTCGTGATAGCGAAGTCGGGGATCTGGGAAACGACGGACGCTGCGACTACGAAGTTCCAAGCACTTTCATTCTCGATCCGCCAATACCCGTTCAAATAAAAGCCAGAAACATCAGGCTGCTCCAAAGCAAACGCAAGCATCGCTGGCAATCCTAAGAGATGCGCTGCCACCATGCGCCTTGCAGAGTGCCCTATCGAAAGCCACCTCGAATCTGTGTCCAACGCCATGCCAACGGCACGCTGGGGCTTTTTAGTATTTATGTTTGTTGTTGGCAATATTACTGATGCTTTGTTGAAGGCGCCCGACCGCATCCTATCCGCATCCCAGCCCCAGACTTGCCCTTCTGCTGTTTGACGCCCTCTTTTACCGCCAAGCGCATCTCCAACAGCCGCGGTGAAACCCGACAGACCGCAGAACTTCCCAGAAACATCCAAAAACGGCCTGGTGAGAGCCCCGTTCCCACAGCTCCAACATCCCTGGGATATCCCCGCGAGGGCCCACAAGCCTTTCAGGAACGCCCCGCGAGACCTCTGGCGACTCCCCCAAAGGCGAGCAATCTGTTGAATGCACTGCGCGCCCATGACTTCTACTTGCGATTTCTTCGGTGTGAGATCGCCCCTGGAATGCTTCGAAATAATGCCGAAAACATTGCAATAGAACCCCAATTCACTCGAATGGGGCCCCCTGGCGGCCCGAAGACTGTCCTGTAACCAACCGAGAGGGCCCGAGAACGCTGCATGACCGCCCTGGAATGCGCTCAGACGATCCCCTACAACTCTAACCGAATCTGTGCGTGAGAACCCTGCGCAACGGGCGCGCCCAGGACGGCCCCGAGGTTCCCGACGAGCCTCCGGCGAACCCCAAACATGCCCCCAAGAATCCCCCTGTCGGCCCCCAGGGGAACCCCGAGAAACCCCCATGAGGCCCCGGAGGAACCTCCACGCTGCCATACAGAATGTGCGGAGGGGGAGGGCAAGCGATGAGGAAAAAGAAGCGAATGGGGACTTTGAGAATGACGATGGCGACAGCGATGCGACGTAGAAGACACGCGCCAGTCCAGACAGGGCACTGAACCGGAGAGAAAATGACCTTCAAGGTTCGTTCCTGCTGCGCTGTCGCACTGGCACACTGGCGGAATTCGCCGCAAGCGTTGGGATATTTCTTAAACCTCCACACGGCCAACACCGCAGTTGACAAAGTATTCGTGATGTTGGGGTCACCCTCGCAATCCGAAGATAGGTACAAGCAGCCATCGCAGAAACGGAGTTGCAGGTGGACGAGGAGGGCAACCGTCGTCTCATCGATGCCCAATGTTTCCCATAAGAGCTTCCAATGCGCAGCCTCCTCGTCGCCCCACGGACGAACGAATTTGAATACTTCGTATATCCATTCCAGCAAGTACCTCCCGATTGCATCGAATGACTGCCGTATGGACGCAATCGAAATCCAAACGTTTTTCAAGAGATCCGCATCTTTGAAATGATGGGGCATTGACCACCGGAAAGCCGATTGGGCATCGTGCATAGCGCAGGCGACTATTTCAACCCATTCCGACAATGCCAAGATAGCTGTCTCCTCTTCCGTGTCCCCGAAAGAACAGCTGATCAAGTTGTGGAAATCAGTCATCAAGCGAGCTAAAGCGGTGATTCCGCATCTATCAAAAGTGTATGTCTGGATATAGCCGCCCTTATGACCGCGCTGGCGGGCCGTTTTCCAAATCTTGCGACAAGCCTCAAATATATGTTGTGCTTTCTTGCCGTTTGTCAGGGGCCGCGGAGGACGAATGTCGGCCACGCTCTCCACGTCGCCTGCGGCATTGGCCGAGCGTGCAAACTGGACCGCCGATAGAAACTCATGCGTAGCCTTACCTCGCCGCTGCACGGTGGTCCCCGACGGCAGCGAAGCTTGCACGCGCACGCTGACAGACATGGGCGTCCCGTCGGCGCTTGCATGCTGGGAAACTGTCCCGTGCTCTGCGCCATCAATCAGGCGCCCCGTGGCCTCGTCGAGGCCCTTTTGCCCGATGCAGCACAATCTCTCAGCATCGCGCACCTCCTGCTTGGTAAGTGACCTGCTGGTCTTGGACGCAAAGGAAATTCGTTCAGTTACCGAAGAAGTTCCAGCCATTGCGGCTCACGATACGGGCGATGACGATGGACACAATGAATGGTGTTAGTGACTGTAGGCGAATAGTGGGGATGGCAACGATGGTGATGAGTGCCAATGATTGCAGCGCTCCCTGGGGGACAGCAAACTGCGATGCTGTCGCCACTGTCGCGGGCCCCATGAGAGGTCCAGCGGAATGAGTTCCTGCGCAGATCAGAATGAAGCCTCGCCGTCCCTGGAGGACTGCGAACTGCGAAACGTTCGCCACTTTCGTGGGCCCCCTGGAGGTTCCAGCGGAGTGGTGGCCCGTCACTGCGTAAAACGCACAATAATCCGCATGCGCAACATAAGGAATTCACCGTTGGAGAGGCCCACGATGACGCATTTCACGTGGCCAGGTCAGGGGACACCCCGCCTTTGTCGCCACGTCGTGGTGGTGGGCGTTCGTCACAAGCTTGGAGACTTGTGAGAGTGCGTCTTCGATCCTCCCCTGCAGGATGGTGAAGGCGTACACCTTGAGACTCCATGCTGCTGCAAACTTCTGACGGAACTCGAGGTGGACATCCTGCCAGGGAACACGTGGTGGGGACACGCGAAACGCCAAGATACTGCAAGAGCAACCCGATTCGCTGTCGCAATAAACACAAAAACATTGGAGCAGCTGGGGAACAGGCTAGATCCCTGATGCCTGACAGCAAGGTAAGCAGGCGGGAGCCTTACTAGACACGGTTGATATACCTCAGCTGCGGGAAGTGGCCCTCACTGCACGGCGGCATTTGCGCCCGCAGGACAAAATGAAAGAACCACGGAGCATGGCGCGAAGCGCCAGTCCTGTCTTGTGTGCACATACCGAGGCGTACAAATATGCATATACCTGTACACACACACACACGCACACGCACACGCACACGCAGCACTCACTCACTCACTCACTCACTCACTCACACACACACACACACACGCTGGAAGCAGGCGCACGCCTTGCGAGCTCAGGGTCTAGTCACAGCTGTGCCACGTTTTGTGGTCATCGTAGCCCCTCTCCTCCAGCGACACCAGACCACACTCTTGCGCAGATGTCAACGTGGTGGCGCAGAATCGGTGCAAATCGCCGCTTCTCGCTGGCAGGGCGCTGCGTGTGGGCTGATCTACAGGATGCGCAAGGATTGACAAAGGAGGATGGAAAGAACAACAGTTTGCCAAGGTCGTGGAACGAGCACGTTTCAGAGAGAGCCTTCCAGAACATTCTCGTATCTTTCGTCGACTTTCGCTCAGGAAGTTGGCACCGCTGAGCATTGCGAGGATGTCTAAGGAGGTCGGACGTTGGGACTCCCAACGTCCAAGAAACATGGAGGGGATAGGGGAGTGGGCCTGGGAAACAGGGAGGGAATTCTGTTGGACTGTCATGGGGAGGCGGCAGTAAGGGACGAAGAAACACGATCTGGCGGGAGCGTTCCGGAACGAGATTGAGGCAATCGATGGGGGAATATCATTGGACATCTTCGGAAATCGATGGGGGAATGTCTTTGGAAATCGCGAGAGAGGTCTTCGGAAATCGAGGAAGGTCTTCGGAGATCGAGGGATGTCTTGGGGAATCGATGGGGGAATATCATTGGACATCTCGAGGGAGGTCTTCGGAAATCGATGGGGGAATCTCACTGGACATGCAAGGGGCGTCAGAGCCACGAAGACACTGCAGGCGCTCAGGGCAGCTGGCCCAGACTGGGGAGAGCGGCGCGGTTTCCCCCGGGGTCGTAGGCGACCCGAGGAGAAGGAAGAGGAGGAGGAAGAGTTGGGGGAGGGGGAGGAGAAGATGGAGGAGGAGGAGGAGGCGGGTCGCCCATGCCCTTCGGAGAAACCCTCCAGGGAGAGCCGGGAGAGCCCACACATCCTTGGGCGAAGGCTCGGAGGAGGGGTCCGAGGGGGTCGGAGGAGCGCCCGAGGAAGTCCGAGGCGGGCTCGAGGAGCCCAGGCCCCCTCGCGTTGCGAAAAAAAATCACGACAGGAGGTTTTTCGCTACAGTCACCGGCCTGACCTAAGGAACGATACATAAGGAACGAAGCTTCTTTCTTCCAAGGAGTAACACATAAGGAGCGATAGATCATACATAACGCATAAGGAGCGGTACATAACGCATGCAAACCTAAGGAACGACCGAGCTCCTTTTGAAAAGTAGATGTTCCTTATTCAAGCCGCTCTCTGTATGGTCGGCCTCCGCGGGCCCTCGCCTGGCCTCGGGACCGTCAAGAAACGGCCCGGGACGAAAAACTGGTCGCGGGGAGGCGACGTCGGGGGTCTGGGAGGGCTGGAGGGCCCGGGGGCCGGGAAACAGGGAGGGCGGAGCTCTGCTCTTCTGAACTGCCTTGGGGGGGGGGGGGGCGCGTCAGCAGGGGACGGAGCAGTACACTCCAGCGGGAGTGTTCTGGAGCGTGGGGGCGGCGCAGAAAAAAAAACATAAGACAGCAGTGCCCATCCAATCTCAGCCCAAGCCCTGGGTTCCGATTTCTCTCATATTTTGTGTTTGTGTGTTTCGTTACTGTTTCTGGTTGCATCATCTTTCAATCACACACAGCTATCTTGGGAACTCGTGGGCCACCGGGAGGCCTCACGGGGCTGTGCTGCTCTGCCCTGGGCGGGGCCTCTCTGCCAGCCTCTGATGGGGGTCTAGCACGGAGCACGTCGGGGAGGCGCCCTGCGGGCCTCTGGGGCCTGTTCTGGGGTTGCCTCGGGTGGGACGCACAGAGACATACTAATACTAGATGTCCTCCTTGGAGGCGCGCGTCCGACCCGAACAGATCGTATACCCATCTTGTAGTAGATCGCTTCCCGAGCGATGTAGCCAGAAAGCGCCCGCCACGACGCATATACTGTAAGATTTCTGGGTGCGCACGTCGTCCCTGGGGGGACGACGCACACATAAGATTAGTATGTTGGGGTGACGCCGATTAGGATGCCTCCTGGCGGTTTTTAGCGCCATATTTTGGGGGAGGGGCCACTCTCGGAGCGTCTTGGAACTCGCGTGAGCCCGTTCGGGTGTCTGATGGGCAGTCTTGAGGCTCTCTTGGGGGGCAATCTTGAGGCAGCCCGTGGGCCTCCCTGCGCGCCTCGGAGCGTTGGAGCGCGGAGCAGCAAAAACCGTCAAATCCTCAAAGATCGAATGGAGATCTATGATTTTGTCATCCTGGATCCCTCTTGGGGCTCGTCTTGGGGGCCTGTTCGTGAGTCTTCGTTTTGTCGATGTATTGGCATCTGTGGACCGAGCCACAGCGGGGACGCAGGAAGGCAGGCGAGCGCCCAGCAGCCAATAAGCTGGCAGGAGGAGGTGAAGGTGGAGGACGTAGGGGAGGAGGAGGAGGAGGAGGCGGAGGAGGAGGAGGCGGAGGAGGAGGAGGAGGAACAGAAGGTGGTGGCAAGGCCGTCGCACGAAGCCGATCCAGGGCCGTGAATCTCTGCGCGCCACGAGGACATATCGATCGGGGCGGGCTACAGAGCGCACCCGAGCGTCGAGCGTCGGCCCAGGGATGTGCAGCTTCGCGCTGCTCTGTCATGAGTCGAAGGTAATGGTAATGCCAGGCGCCACTACTGGGCGACCCTGCGCGCGGCCAGAGAGGCGCCCTAGGTCGCTGTCCTCCCGTGTCGGCGTCCCTGGCGCGCTCCGCGCGCCAGAGACGGGGGCCGAAGCCCCCGCGAAAGGTGGGACGCCACGACAAAATACAGTCCGTCTCTGACGCGAAAGGTGGAAAGTCACGACGAAATGCGACATACGATGTCGTTGCTTCTCATCCGTCTCCGGCGCGCTCCGCGCGCCAGGGACGGGGCCGAATGAGTGTGTGTATATATATATATACAAACACATATATATATACACACACTCAGATACACATACATACATGTACATATATGATTATATACTTTTATATATATATATATATATGCATCGACACATATATGCGTATATACACATATATATATAGATATATGCCGGGCCCCTGATTCCCCATCGCTGCGTCTTAGGAGCCCTTTTGGCCGACTTGAAGGCGTCATGGCGTCATGGGCTTGTGAGGGCTGTAGCTGGGCCGATCCGGGGCCATCTTGGACCGCCCGAGAGCCAAGGGCCGGTGCGGGGAGTCCGTCTGGGGGGCCCGGGGGAACCGTATCGGGGCACCCAGATTGGTGCCCTCATGGCCTGTGGTGAGGCCGTCTTCGGGTGGTTTCGGGGGCCACTTGCAGGCAACCCGTATAGTAAGGATGCGCGGCAAGGATGCAAGGGGCTCGAAAGGCCATGTCGACACATTGCGAGCGGGGCGCGGCCAGCGAAAGCGGCCACGGATGGGCCGAAGGGAAAGGATGCAAGTAACCTTGGGAAACTGCTCATCCTTACCATGCGGGTTGACTGCAGGCCGTCTCGGAACGCAGGAATCCAGGACAGGCGGGAACTGCACGAGCACTTCGCTTTGTTTGGCCTCGCGGGGCCTGTTGGTTGTTCTCGGGGGCCTATGGGGCCGACTGGAGGGCGCTGTGGACGTGCAAGGGCGCAGATCGGCAGCTTCGGGCCCATTTTGGAGCACACTGGGAGTCGAGAGGGGTGCGGGGAGGGCGCCCAGGGAGCCCGGAGAGCGACCCTCAGGAGCCCTGGCCTGTCGTGGCGACCCGAAGCCCCCGGGAGAGACCCCCTGGACCCCGTTGCCCCGTGTTCTGATGTATACACGTGTGTGTGTGTGTGTGTGGATAGATGTGTATAATCACGCACACATCACATATACGCGTCCGCCACCGCGCCTCGAGGCCCGAAGTGGGGTGTCCTCAAGTCCTCGAGAAATTCTCTGTGGTGAACGATGTGAAGAAAACTCTCTTGAAGGGGCCCACGGCCCGGAATCCACGCGCTCTTGGGCGCTCTCCCCGCGTGGCTTTCTTGGGGCCCAAAGAGCCCCGAGACAGTTCGAGAGGGCCGCGAGACAGCCCGGCCGGGAGGGCCCCAAGACGCCCCCCACTTTGCCCAAGAGCACCCTGGATCGCTTCAGGATCGCCCACAGGCGCCCAAGGTTGCCTCAAGGCGGCCCAAGAAATGTAAGGGGGCCGGAAGGCCCAGCCAACAGCTTCGCCTCAGGCGAAGCCAAGTTCCCGCTCTGCTGTACCGTAGTAGCGATAGTCGTAGTATGGGGTTAGATGCCATCTCAAGCAATAGGAATATCTTTTTGGTCTTGATAGCGATTGTGTGCATCTCGGTGAGGCACAGTCAAATTTGGGCGGCCGGCCGCTTGAGCCGACGCGGCCGCGGGCGCACGCTCGCTTCCACTCCTTACGCCCCTCAGCTCGCTTTAGGAGTCGGGGGGGAGGGAAACGAAGCGTGAGCCCGTCGCCTCTATACAACAGGCGTAGCAGCTAACCTACACAAGGACAGAAAAGGAAGCGGGCCCAAAGGAAGGTGGACCCGCTAGCAAGTTACCTCGCATGTGTATGACGTAATTATCAGGCGGCGTCACAGCTCGATGTCTGGCCGCCCCGATATGGAGTATGTCTCTTCAGGTCATGTTCGAAGGTCCGTATACCTCCCATGACTTGTACGAGCATTTCTCTGTCGATGCTCCCCTTGGTGTGGCCATCCGCAGCCATATCGCGGGTATCGCACCACTGAATGTTGTGCGCGATTGCGCGCTCCATCATGTGTCGCATCCAACTGATGTGTCCTAAAAAATACATTCGGTCGGCTTCTTCAAGTCTTTGCTTGACAAGGACTAAAAAACAAACGCAGCATCGACGGTCAAAGTGACCTCGATGCTCAGGTCACCTAATTCGAATATATCTTTCAACTGAATGGGCGTGAGCGGCCCCGCGTGGAGCTCGTGCAGAGTCACAGTCGTGGGGTACCAGGTCCTCCAAGTTATGGGCTGCCGCTAATGTCTCTGCTGACTAACTCGAGCGGGCCTGCGCGCTGCGCGCGGCGGGACTTGCAACGCGCATTAATCAAGTGAACGACGGGCTTACCAGATAACGTGCTTCCACGTCGTAGCAGGCTTGCCCCGCGAATGCCATCTCCTTTGACGTCGTCATCGGCGTCTCCACTCAGGCGTCAGAATCCTGAGTCGCTATGAAGTCAACCTCGCCCGTGAGGTTCATCGCCTGGTAGACGATTTGTTTCGGGCAGGCCTGTAACTTTCTGGTGATCGCGTTCAGTCGTCGCACTTGAATGCATGTCGGTTCTTGGGCGCGCTGTAGAGATACAGCGTACACCATTAATCACACCTGGGTAATCGGTACGTATGCCACGCAACCCTGAGACTGACGAACATATCTGTCACCATCTTGGTTGCTTGAGCGTCAGCGTCAGCGCCCGTTAGTTCGGAATGTTATATAGGATGGAGCTGTTTGATATATTCATCTTGATCCAAAGTAACATTGCCGTGCTCGGCCTTGGTGTATCGCATGGCACAGTTGGTAGATGGGTGCTTGATGAGTTTACACTTGCCGAAAGTACATACAACACATTTGACATGTTTGTCAATGGTGTCCTCAGTACCGGCCAGATTAATGTCATCGACATGCCTGGCCGTGAGCACGTTATTGCTCGTCTCGCACTCCTCGTCGTAGGACGTGGGTCGGAGTCCAAATCCTCTGGTGGTTCCTCTGAGCTTGAATGAGAAACCCGTGGGGCGCCCTTAGTGCCTGTGCCCGGTTTCAAGCGCTGTAGGCAGTGCTTTGACTCGTCGTAGAGCTCGAATCCTGGAAGAGCACGGTGCACGGTGGCCGATCCAGGCGGCAAAGTGTATCACACCACATGTTCCTTTTCACCAGTAGCCTCAGCAAGTTCCTGATAGGTAAACCCCTGCAGAAAGGCCGCGTTGATGTCGAGGGAAGCTATGATCCACTGCTTCTTGCACGCTGCCGTGCTGGCGAGTAACCTCTGGCTTGACCGCCTTGCTGTCCCCGAAAATGCTTCTACGTCGAAGGCTTCAAGGTCCATGAAGACTCGGAGTACCAAGCGTAGTCGGATGGTACGTTCCATCTCGCCCTTCTCGTCTTCACGAATTTCCCATGTGTGCACGTATCTCGAAGTCGCGATGTTCGACGCTTTGGCTATCTCCTGCATATTGAAGAATTTGGTGCACAGACACGACTTGAGCTCAGTGAAGAGGGCCATCGATACTTTATCGGGCTTCGCCTGAATGTCAGCTTCAATGAGGAAGTCGTCTTCCTTGCGACCACGGCTCGCTTTGCAGCGGCGGTAACGCACACTCGCATAGTGGTCACCCAGTCGGCATCTAGTATCATGCGTTGCTGCTCGGACAAGACTACCTTCGACATGTCTGCCGTGAAGCATGTTCAACGCATCGACCATTTTCGTCTGAGTCGAGTCCGTAGCTGTCGTCTTCGACCATGGTGCACATGGGGGCGTAGTACGTCTCCTCGGTATCGGAGTCACGAGTGCGCCCCAACTTCGGCAGGTCTCCCCGCTGTTCATCAACTACAGTGATCAGCACGCTCTGATCTGGAACCATATGTTTAGGCATGGTAGAGAGGTCCTCTGGTGGAGTTGCCTCCAACAGTTCCCTATCCTCTTGTAGTTCTGCGCACATCACCTCCATAACATGCGACTCAAGATCAGCTTCTTCTTTTTTTTTTTTTTCGTAAATCGTAGAGAGCCGTCCGTCATAATGTGCTGGCTCGGCTTCTGAAGCTTGTATTGCGGTTCCTTCCGGTGTCGGCGCATCAGCCAATTCCTCAAATTCTGACATGTCCCGATAAAAACCTGCTTGAGGCGCAGTGGACTTCAGGCATTGGATGATTCGTGAATGTGCTGGTCAAGTTGTATCATGTATATGCAGAGCAATGCCTTCTGCTTCGTAGTGATGAAATGCTGGATTCGCGTCGTCGTCGTAATGAACCAATGTGCAGCTGTCGGCATAAGTACCCGGAGGTAGCTCATGGATGCTCTTGGCTAATCTGACCGAGACTACATTCTCAATGCGAAAGAAGTTTTTGATAAGATATTGTAGGGCCAAATATACCTTAGGAGATCGACGGCTTGCAGTCGTCATCTGAAGCGCCCCTTTCTTGGTCGGCACATAGCCGAAGGTCAAGGCAGGTCCCCCCGCTGATAGGCTGGCTTCGAATGTCAACACTGTGCGCAGTGCAGTACTGTCGGCGCCAATTTCTCGGGCTATGAGTGCTTCAGTGTATAATGAATGCCTTGCATCGTCGTACTGTACTTGAACATCTCGATTGCCCACTCGGATGATGACCTGATCCCCATTTTCGGAAACACTCCTTACGACTGGGAACCGGCCATTCCAGCCTCCCCAGTCATCCTTCGCGGTCGCAGGGCGATGGTAGTCGACCAGGTCTCCAACGCCATAATGGTGCTGACCGGTAGTTGTCGTCTTAGTGCGGAAGGCGCGATTGGTCCTAGCTACTGCTGTGGCCTGTGTAATAGCTTCAAAGAATATCGTCTGATGATCCGATGTTTCCGTCGGCTGCTCGTAGTCCAGAACAGAGAGGTCAAGGAGCATTGCTGGTTGCCGTCCACATAGAGCGTTGTATGGAGACGCCTCGCTATAGAAGGTGAATGCGTTGGCGGCGAACAAGGCTTCGTGCAGTAGTCGGGTGAACACAAGAGGTATGTCTCACCTATTGAGCTCAGCCTCCACGGCGTGAAGTAAATGGCGTAGGATGCCATTTCTGGCCTCGATCGTTGTAGCGCGCTGTCCACGCGCACGCATTCTCAGTTCAGTGCCTTTTGCATGGAGGACTGCTTCCGCAGTGTGGTTGTTAAGGGCACCTTCTCCATCAGAGTGAAGTACCTTGGCCGGTCCAAACTGCATCCAGCACTGATGGTATGCATCCAGGATGCTGGTCATAATCTTGTCTGGAATTTCGATCCCAGTAGCATATCGTATACAGCGATCGATAATGTGGGATATAGTGTGCTCTTGTTTGTAGAACATCAGATCACATCCCACTTCCTCATTGAATTTGTCAGGTAATGCAGTAGAGGGCATAACAGTGTGTCCAGGCTTGTCCCAAGCTCTGCATTCTCGGCATGTGTCACAGACACCTCTGATGAGGTCGAGTCTGACACTGCCTATTTTGCTCAGGCTGAGTCTCTTCTTAGGCTCTTTCGCATGGGACCAGCGTAAATGTGGCTTTCGCAATCTCGTGTGTTACCACGCTGGTGTCAAGGCTTCGCAGGTTTTGTAAACTGATTTGTACATCGAAGCGTGACCAGTCTGGTAGTCGTGGTCGTGCAGCAGGGATCCCCACTGGTGGTGGTGGAGGTGCATCTCCACCATGTTGTCGACCACGTCTGACTCTAACCTGTGGTAGTCGGAGGTGGTCATCCGAACTACCAGCTCCACTTGAGGCAGGTCGCCCTGCAGCAGGCTCAGCAACATGTCTTCCATAAGTAATGGCGTGGCTGCTTGCGCCCGCGGTGGGTCCAGCTCTCGAGCCGGGTCTCGGTGCTCTCAGTCGCGTAAGTGGTGGTGCTGCTGGCGCCTCGGGCGGTGGTGCTGCTACCTCAGCAGGATCTGGAGGTGCAGGTCCTGCTGCCGGCTCGGAGGGAACCGGCGCGTCTGTCCATGACTGTCGGGCAACTTCCAAGGCGTGGCAAATTTGCATCTGCCAGGTGTTAGTGCGTGTCCAGGTGTGTTCTTCCCGTAGTTCTTCTTGCAGCTCGGACACTCCCAACGGTAGTCGTCCTTATCGCACCTCCTGCAATGTCTCGGATCTCTAGCATGAGAGGGAGGGTGCATGTTAACGTTGTCCGCGCAAGCAAGACAAGCGAGCCCCCCCGACGGTGGTCTCGCAATCGAGCCACCAGGTTATCGGGGAAGACTCGGATCGTCCAAATCGCATCCCCTCGCGTTGGTGACCGACACGGTGGACGAATCGGGCAGCCATGGAAAGGGCCACGAATTGCCTAGAAGAGATCGTGTGCGATCTGAACAGATTCGACGAAGAGTGACTGCATATTTGACGTATAGTTTGCAGCCATGGACACCTCTGTATTGCATACCGACGCGTGTTGATGATGGCCACTGCATCGGTTCCGTTCAAAAGGGGTGAATAATAGACGATGGTTGGCCATGATCTGGGTCGGCTTTCGTATCAGTACCACGGGAATCACGTGAGCCAGTAGTGCACTGATCCATGTTCACCTTGCAAGTGCCCTTGCTTTTAGCCAAGTCCATGGTGTACCTGGTCCACCCAAGTCCCTACTGGTTGTTTTCTTGAATAGAACATCCGGAGATCATTTTGACGTACAGCCACCTCCCCGCAGAACTTGACGTTCCAAATCTTCTTCATGATGTGCATGCCAGGTATCGTAGTTACCCTCTGCATTGAAATAGGAAGGTAAACCAATTGTTCTGCAGTTGGGCTGTAGTACCATAACCTTGACGGAACAAACGTCTAGATCGTGCAACGCTGCATATTGGACCTCCCTGTTGCCAAGGTCAACGAAAGTGCGTTTGTCGAGGTTTCCCCCTGAAGACAGACCTCGGCTGAATGCTAGTTGGGAGATGCCTCCAATTCCTCCACGCAGTTCTAATATATCTACCTTATTGTGCCGCCCGTAGCACACGGTGGGGACTACGGAGAATACAGCTGCATAGGATTCAGCAGGTTACCCCGCAAATAATGTGATGAAAGTCTCCTCTCCATCGTCGCTATCCGCGTCGGAGTCCAGGTGTGCGTCGGTGTAGTACGTACTACACCCAAGTCCTTTAAGGTCGTCTCCACAGTCGCCGTTGCCTTCTTCGACTAGTTCGGGTATCTTGCGTGGTTTGATGCTACCTTCTGCGTCTGCTTTCTGTTTTTCTTGTTGTTAAATTATGGCATCTGTTGGTAGTGCCGTCTGTCGTTCTGTCTCAGGTGAGCTAAGTGTCGGAATTTCGGGAATGGAGGGGGGCACGCGGCCGCGCTCAATCGAAAAGGGAGGGGGCGATCGTCGTCGATGATCGCCACTCGCCTTGAGCGTGGTCGTGACCTACCATCTCCCAAGAGAGTCGGTTCCGGCTGCCCCCAGTGCAGTCCAGTACGGATGTTGGTAAAACCATTGGGTAATGGTGCGTCGTAGTTGTACCCAGTCGGCTGGTCCTGGATCTGGATGTCCTGAATTATCGTGTTGTCGTCCAGGTTCATCGCCACCCGTCTCACAACATGGTCCCACTCGGGGCCAGTCTTAGGAGACTGAACGTAAGTTCGAGCTCCTTTTATCAACGCGAGTATGGATACTCAGATTTACAGCACTTGTGTGATTCCTTTGTGTTCTATGTACGTCCATTTGATCAAGTAACCTTGCGGTCGTGATCGCTAGTGTCTTGTTGCGCCACTCGGCCGTCTGAGTACCTTGTCCATACCAGTCTAGAATATGCTCGGTAGGTTCTGCACGTTCCCCTGCTATATTGCATGCGCATCGCCATAGGTTGGTGGGGATGCGCGTACACGTAGTCGCCTCTTGCAGATCTGATCCGCTGGACAACGCGTTAGTGCGATCGTACTTGAGGCCGAAGGGGCAGAAACGCATGCGCATGACTTGTAAATCGAGATCTTCAACAACATCGTATGGGACCTTGTTTCCAAAAATATCCTGGTGGCCCCACAAGTACAATAGTCATACGTCAAGTCCGAGCCTTGGACATCACACTTCGGATGAGCTGGTAGCGTGGCCCTGCCCTCTTCCCAGGCAGCCTCACACGCAAGTCAGGGTGTTGCCACCCACAACAGTTGGTAATCACCCAAGAGCAATGCACCCAAATACTGTGTACCAGTGGAGGTCATTACCTCTGTATGTGTAATGCGATCACACGTGTATCCACGGGCTCGGAGTTCAGCGCAAGCTGTCCGCATATCCTCAATGACAAATGCACGAGAATGATAATGATGCGACAATCCTTCTTTTTCTGCAGCGGCCACACAGCCGGGTCCACTGCTGTTCGCGGCAGCCGCGCAGCCGGTCTTGCCGCGGCCCCTGGCACGCACAGCGGGTGCCTGGGAAAAGAATGCAGGCTTCCCCGCGTTTGCTGACAGCACCTGAGTGTTCGGCCTGTCTGAGCAAGCGCGAGTGGCCGTGGCGCGCGCCTGCCCCCGTCACTCGTTTGGCGATGGGGACGTCCAAATGCAAGTGCCACGCTGCGCTGCAGAGCCGCTGCTCGAAGTAAAGATATCAAACTTCTCAGCGGCATCATCCACTTCCGCAGGTCTCCCTGCCTGCGCATCGGGAGGCGTCCTCTCGTACCCTCCTCGTAGATGGTCTGATATATCTTCGCCTGCAAATTGCGGAGCGCGAAGTATTTGTCGGCCGAGGTAGGGGTAGCCCCACACGACATATTTCCACGATGCCATGTCTTCAAGGTGTTAATCACCAAAGTCTGGATCGTGAAAGCGAGCGTCTCGTCGTTTATAAAGGAACTGATACCCTTCGCATCCTGTGACATCATGTATGCGTGAGCATCATTCACAGCCGGTGTCTTTTCGATTGGCTCTGGATCGGATACTGCCTTGACGAGTGATGGAGCTTCACCGCACTGAGGGTTGGCCGTGATGGTAAACGACATCGGCCCTTGACCCTCAGTAGCCATCTTGTTCTCGTCAGCCTTGAGTGCCAGATGCCCGGAGGGTGTCTTCATCAGGTCGAGTGCCCTGGCACCTTTCCGCGCCATGGATGATCTTCTTCTCGTGCCCCTGCTCAGAGATCAGGATGGCCCCCATGTTGGAAGTGCTCCTCAGACCCTAGATGTCAGGGAGGTTTTTTCCCAGAGCCACCAGCTACATTTTCCGGGTGCGTGTCAAGTCTCAGCACGGCAGGTTGCCCCGCAGGATCTCCCCTTTCTTTGCGCGCAATCTTGCAGCGCAAGGATTTTTCGCACATCGCGGCGCCATGTCCCACCCCAGACACATACAGCCTCTTCGTGAAGCTCAGCCTTTTAATGGCGTGATAGCTGCTCAAAGGTCTGTGCCGTCTCTAATCCACTAGTACGGATATGACTGCCAATATCCAAAAGAATAGTCAACATACCATGGGTCAGAGTTCCACTGTTAGCTGCCAAGGCTCGCTCATGCATACACCAAATATTCTCGAAACTTCAGGCGCTGTCGTACCATGCAAGCCTTTGCGGCGCCTCTGCGCCAACACCCAATCATTCCTTGACACAGATGTTACAACATGCATATATCCACTAGCCTCTTCTTCTGTAGTAGGATTCTTTTCAGAGACCCAGGCTGTGGGATATTCGTCATACACATATGGGTGTGATGTGAAGGTAGTGGGTAAGTTCAAAAACGTGCCCTCATCCGCGCGCATGCCCATCTCACCAACAGTATTTAGCATAAGTACCGCGTGCAACATGTCGCGCTCGGACATCTGACTGTTGCCACTGCGCATGCTTACAGGGCTCTCCGTCCTGCGCTGACTGCGTGGACGGAGATCTCGCCCATGTGGCATGTATGAATGCCAAGGCTGAAAACACTGTGCGCTCCTGTCGGTCGCCCTATCCATGCGCCTCAACCAAGAATCGTTCACTGGCACCGAAGGAGGAGCCGATCTAGCAGGTGTCCCTGCGTTGTTGTCGGTCTCTGCCACCAATGGCATAAGCGCGTCTATAATCGGTGTCCCTGCAAGTGTGGTTGCCTCCGCTACTAGCCCCGCGCTGGCTGATGATGAAGGTGGCCCCGCTGTTGTCGTCACCGGGACGGCGGCGGTGCCTGTCATCATTGCCGTAACGCGGTTGAGCTCTTCACAGGGATCCCTGAGCTCGTTCGCCCCTCGGAGTATAATTTCATGACGATCGAGTGACTCCTGATCTCCAGCAAGGGCGTAGTGGAATTCGGCAGTGATGAGGCCAACACCCCTGCATATAGCGCAGGGGGGCCTCACTTGCGGAACCTTCCATGTTCCCAGCCAACTGTCTATCCACATGAGCGTGTACCACTCGATCCCAGCATTGTGCGTGGAATATGTGGCCGCACTGGAGGCGCCAGACCTCGTTGTGATTCATGAGCTGGTCCAGGCATATGGCACACTTACCGCAGCCGCCGTCGCTCATGATGGCCGGCGTTGCCGATGGCCTGATGCGCGTCTGACGCTCCAGGGTGGATTCACCAGCCTCGAACCGAACAGGTGATAGCGGCGGTAGCTGCATAGATGCAACCAAGGCTGGACTGCTCGCAGGTGCCCCTGCTGTATTGTGATTAGCAGGTTGCCCCGCGCGGCTCAGCATTCTGTCGGCCTGACGATCCTGATTCCGGCGCCGGCGAGTAGCCTGCATGGCCAGATTGGCCTGCTGCGCCTCATGCGTGGCTAGAATCTCAGGGCGCAGCTCTCCCATGGTCGGAAGCAGCACTAGGCGCTAGGCCTCTTGCCTGTTGCTGCACATCTTGATCCATGGAGGGAGCCAGATAATCATAGTGAGCTGTCTGCCCTGGCACACCTGATGCATACCCTGAGCCACGTGTTAACTGCGACTGGTAGAAGTCGTCGGCCGTCGCCCGAACATTTGGGTTCTCGGGTTGAGTTCCCACCCCGAGAATACCACTCACCTGGGCATGATAGTCAGGATCGAGTGGGTGATCCATTGGCGCTGCTGTAGGACGATCGGCAGACGTTGGACCGAAAGTCGGATGACTGAAGAATGCTGGCACAGAACCGAACCGATTGGGGTTGTCAGGTGATGAATTTGGATCCGGAACATACTCCCACGGTGGCGTTCAGTGGGCACTAGGGAGGTTAATGCCATCCCTCCGCATGCTCTGAGCGGCCTCACGTATCTGCCGATGCATCCACTCTTGCTGACCAACTGAACTTCTCTGTCTGGCGTATTGGTCAGGAAGAGCAGGTTGCCCCGCATGTGGACGTGGGGATGCAAATGGCGATGTCGCCTGTGAAGCCTGATAGAGCTGCGGATCCATCCGGATGCTTTGGAGCCTCGCCTGCATGCGGTTGTTGCTCCCAGCACTCTGTGGAATACAAAATGGTGTAGTAGCTCTGCTCATGGGAGCAAATGAGGCAAGTTGAAGCGCAGGCACTGGCAATTGTTGCACATGAGCACGCCACGGATCGTTGACGTACGAAGTGTCGGAGGGCGAAATACCACTTGGTGTATTGCCTGTCACATCGGCGCTCTGAGCCTGCATCCATGATCCATCAGATCCCCCTTCAGGTGCCCCCACAAGATATGCGTCCATCATGAGCACAGTTGAGAACGACTCCCTGAACCAGAGGCAGATCGGGACACGTCAAGTTTTAGTGGGTATTTGGCAAAAAAACTTCAAAGATGATACGTCATTGCGGATCTCGTACAGATCGTCAATTCTACCACTCGGAAGCGGCTGATTGCTGTCCCGCAAATATAAAAAGGATTTATCCATACTTGTCCCACACGATTAAATTGACAAATATGGCTGGGCAAGATCCCGATCAACTGGACGGTGTGGGCAGGAAGAATCCTGCCATTCCGGCCCGCTATCATGACGATGTCGTTACCGGAGCGCCAAATCTGAATGTTGTCCCGAACCAGGTTCTCCAAACCGACCATGATCAGGACCTCCGAATCGACGCGCAATCCGGACTGAATCCGATTGTCACCAGGAAGGTTTGGGCAGCCGTGTACAAACTGTCGGCCCCTCTTCTTAATGGTGTCGTCGGCGCGGCATGATAATCCAATGCTCAGAATACTCTGTATAGCCTCCCATTGAGTTCCATGGATGAAATAACAAGCTGCCCCAGGAGTGGACAGGCCCGCAATTCTCATGTATAATGACTCAGGGCACATGACACCGGGGCTGCAATGTCCGTTACTTGGACGGATGAAGTATGTGTCGCGATTCTCGGAGACATATTTCCTATTCTTGATCTGCAGCCTATTCTTTTCATTCCAGACTCTTCAACCATACCGGTTGGTTCCAAGACAGCATGCGCCTGGTACGCAAAGTGCTGGTTCTTGAGCTTGCAACGTACCGTGTCCAAGTGCTTGTGGTAGTGGCCCTCATCTGCTGAGTAGCTGTGAAAATTCTGCCCATCCGTCGTACTCAGCATACTGCGTTACTTTGCCGAATGAAAATGTCCGAGATTTGGCCTCTATGAAGCGGCTTGTGACGGAGGGCCGTTGTCAACCACTCAGAAGCCTTACGTTGATCGTCGTACTTGAACTTCGGCTTGTGAACATTCGCTGATCTGAGGATGTGTTCCAAATATTCCTTCCAGAGTCAAACGTGAGTGCTGGGCGTTTCCGCAGGATGTTGCGCGCCATTTGGCGCGTGCGCGCACCTTGGCCATGATGGACAGCAGTGCCCATGATGTCGTACTGCACCACGACGCATCGGTCAGATCCATCGTCATTCCGCGGAAGACACGCTGGATTGATCTTCATGCGGTTGGAAGTGCGCATCCTTCCCCAGAGCTCTTCACATTCCGGCGGCACCTCCGACGCAGGGGCAGGTTGCCCCGCTGAGCTCTGAGCAGGTTGCCCCGCAGAACGTGGGGCGGCCATTGGCGCGGCAGGCGCTGCTGCGCTCGCTGCCGATGCGGTAGCGCCACAGACCCTCTGGGCGCCCTTGGAGTTCCTTGCGGGTACTGGTATCGAAGTCCCGGCGTTTCTTCTCCTTGATGCTGTAGGACTCGGCAGTCTGATCTCCGGGCGCTGCTCCTGGCACCTGTGGCGTGGTAGCAAGGAGCTTCTCAGTGCCACGCTGCGTAAGGAGAGAGCATCCCTTGTCCTTCCTTCCAGCGCAGGCACCCATCCTGTCCTGTGCGCCCGACCTGGTGTAGGGCCGCGACGTGGCACAGGTCCTTGTGGGGTAGGCGTACTGGTGCCCTGAAATCTAGCTGCTGCGGCGGCCATTGCTGGTCCTCTGGGTCGCTGTCGATCAGCAGGTTACCCCGCATGTCGCTGCTGCTTGCTGCCCCCAGGGTTAGGATCATCTGGGCTCTTCCTCTTCTTTTCTTGAGCTTGAGATGATCAGGGCCGAGGGGTTGGCTTGATGAATCAGAAGACGAGGCAAGATCGATCGTCTCTGGCTTCGGCTTGGGAGTTGCCCTTGCCGCAGCTCCTGCCGGCGCCCCAGGTGCATATTGCATGGGGCCTCGGTCAGGACTCAGATCGATACCATCTGGCTTCTTGATGGCCATATTCTTAATGGGTCCCTTGCGTTTCTGCGCAACTAAAACTTATGGGCGTTTCGTCCTTCGACTATGCGTGTCCTTATCCAGCCAATAGACTGAGCGCGGAAAACCATCTGCCTCCCCAGAAATCGATCCATCCATATCTCTCGTGTCAACGTCCTCGGGGTCGCTCGGAGTATCCGTCTCGCACGTGATGTCCGTAATGCCCGAGTCGCTTGGCTCGCCGCCGTCAGGGGCAGCGTCCGTAGGATCAACGGTTTCGTCTTCATCATCGTCATATGCACCAGCTTCTTGTTGGCTTGTGGCGGGGTCGTAAATCGTTTTCCGTCAGCTGCTCAGGATATGGCGTAGTGTCGGGATCAGAACAGTGACCCCGACCATCTCCACGAAACCAAACCCACGGTGTTCCTTTGAAATTCGGGCTTCTTGATGGGCGTCTCGTGGGGCAGCCGAGCTTCTGATCTGCATTGCTGGGGCATGTGCGGCAAACGCCTCCGTAAAACTTTCGATCCTCGATGATGGCCCTTCTAGGATCGCGCTTGACCATCTTTTCCTGCGATTTGGTTTGTCGCGCCTTTGAACGAATGATATTGCCTGCATCATGAAGGGAATACCGGTGCCGGATTTGATGCTCACTCCGGCCCATTCCCAACCAAGACTCCATCTGGTTTGCGGGCATGTACTGGTGAGCCAATCCAGCTTCAGTGTAGCCTTTCAAACGCTGTGCTTCACCTTCAGGATACTCTCCTCCTCGACGTTGGTCATGCTGAGGCGGGTTCCCCCGCAGACGGCCCTCCCTTGGCGGAGTATGTGCTCTTGTCGCCTGCCACGGCGGGCCCCTTGTGGCCCCCGCATCAGGAGGGCGAGGGCGCTGACCACCGCTCGACGAAGCGCCGCTAGAGCGGGCTCGCGTACGATCTGGCGAGCGACCGGGGGCCCGACCGCGACGCATCACGCGGCCATCGTCTTCCCTGTCGTCCCCGTCGCCCAGTGGGAGGGGACTTGGATCGTCATGCTATCTCTTCATTATCAAGAGTAGGCGGCTTGCCGCTCTTCCGGGCTGCTGGCGGACCGTTCTGACGCAACGGAAGCACGCTGACATTCTTCATTCTGCCCAAGCTCATATTGCATACGTTCAGATAGATCACCAGCGTCGCGCGGGTTTCCCCGCAAAAGACCACCATCGATTTATTCCGCGTTTGTCGGACTTCCAATCACCCGATGATAAAGCAAAGCATGTATTCCCTCATCTGTTGCAGGAAGGGTAGAATCTGAGTCCGCGGGCGCCCTCGCCATGCCAAAATCACCTTCGACGGGCAGGTGGAAGTTCTCGACCAACTCAATATCTGCAGGTTGCCCCGCGATGGGTGCACCCAGCCATTCTGCAGCGTCGATATCGTCGTGGCCAGCGCGCGCCTCGTCGAACAGCTCGTCGGCGTAATTCTCGAGGGCCAAGCTGGCACTTATATACCCGGCAGCCACGCAATGAACAATTGTGGCTGAGCCGTCAGCAGGGTCGGCTAAGAGCGACCCCCAATCAACATACTGCATGTCGGAGTCCGTTTGGGCCGGATGCATTGACGCCCCCCTGCCTCTTGCATCACCTCGGGGGCATTCGCGTCGGAAATGCGTGCTGTGACATATGTCGCACTCCATGGTTGTACCGTTGGTATCCTTCGGATGTCCTCGTCGCCCTGTACTTTTACCTGAACGCATGCCTGCGGTTTCTGCCTGTGCCTAAACGCATTTCCTCATGCTGAGGTCCGGTGAAAGACGCTAGGAGTGCCAGTACGCCTCTACCATGTACTCGCCGACGCTGACCTTTGCCTTTGCTTCGGCCCTTGCCTTCCTTTAAGTGACCGTCGTGCAATGCGCCTTACCCTTCGGACTGGTTTCTTCATGAATATCCGCCAACGACGCTTGTGTTTTTGATTGCCCAGAAATAACCATTGGGCTTGCTGCTCTTCAGCACAGGTACGCAGGCATATCAGAATAATCCAAGGCGGCAGCTTCATCATCGGAAGACGCATCCGCATCGGTACCAGAGTCGAAGTCGGACTCGGCGGGTTGCCCCGCTGAGCCCAGGAGGGCCATTGCTTGCATAGGGGAAGCCGCGCCGGGCGGCCCCCCTGATCTGGCCCAAGGGCCTTGCGACCCCGAAGCCGTTCCACCATTCTGAGCCAACGGCGTAGTGGTCTCAGTTGGCTGTGTATCATCGTTCCAGACGTGGTTGGCAGGTTGCCCTGCGTTGGCCTCTGCGTGGAAGGTCTCGGTTCGGTGACCGTGGCTAAAGATTCCACCAATATTGCCAGGGATCCTCTCAGCTATGTGAGCATATGACCTCATACGTTCAAGTCGAGCGTCAAATTGTGGTTGGTCCCTCGGCATGTGGTGGTTCAGAGGCTGCAGGAATTGTTGCGCGCGCGATGTCCCCACTCCAAGAACTCTGAATAGAATTACTGCAAATATTTGGAAGTTGGGGATGCTGATGCCGGCGGCTTCAGCTTCGTAGCGGGCTCTTTCGAACCGTGCTACCGTCTGGTCGGTGCGTTCACCCGCATGCACTCGAAAGTCAATGAGAGCCGTGCCAGAGTTGATTTGGCGTTCCTCTTCTAGGTTCTCGAACTTCGCATTTAAGAGGAACGAAATGTAGGTGGCGCCGTCGGTGTGGCGACCGCCTATATTGACGCCAAAATTAATGACTGCTGGGGGGACTCTCATGGCCGTAGTCCGTGCGAGACCTCCCAAACCTCGCTGCAATGCGGCGGCTTGCTGGGAGGGCGTCATGCTGCCTGTGGTCACATTGATCGCGGCATGTGCTTCGCGGACGAACTCACGAACTTGTACTTGACCGGCAGGGTCCCAACGGGGACCAGTCGGTCTAGTGTCGTCTCCGCCCCGCATATGTCCCACCACACGCCCAATAGCGGCCCAGATGAGCCCAAGAAAAACAACCCCAATCCAGTGGCCTCGTAGGTCTTAGTCGGATGTAGCCGGCGGGGACCTATGTTTTGTCGTCGTGTGTCTGCGTGGGGTCGGAGGCGGCAGTATATCGTACCGCATGGTTTCATGCATTAAGTCTTCGAAGAAATTGCCAGTTGGAGTTGGTGGGTGGACTTCAGGCGTGTAATAGCGCGGGGATGTAAGATGTGAGTAAGAGACCTCCGCTTGGACAAAGGTATCGCTGCAAATTGCCTTGCGGTGCTGCGTAGTTATACACACTCCTCCGCGCAACCCCATCGCACCCTGATGTTCCATCATATCCGTAGTCCACCAGATAATGCCGTGGATGGTGAGGAGTAGAGCAAGAGCTGACCACCATAGGCCAGCTCCGCTACCAAGTTTGAAGGGGGCTGGAAGGCCCAGCTAACAGCTTCGCCTCAGGCGAAGCCAAACTCCCGCTCTGTTGTACCGTAGTAACGATAGTCCCAGTACGAGAGGAGATGTCATCTCAAGCGATAGGAAGATGCTGTTGGTCTCGATGGCGATTGTGTGCCTCGCGGTGAGGCACAGTCAAATTTGGGCGGCCGGCCGCTTGAGCCGACGCGGCCGCGGGCGCACGCTCGCTTCCACTCATTACGTCCCTCAGCTCGCTTCAGAAATCCAAGAGGCCCCAAAGCGCCCCAAGAGCAGAGGGACCCAAGCCGCCCAAATGATTGACTGATGAGGCGCTTGACAAGTATAGCGCTTCCACCTCCTCAGGCTCCCGACGTTCCAAGACGGCCCAAGAGGACCCCAAGATCGCCCCAAGACGGCGCCAGAGGCCCTCAATACGGCCCAGGACAGCCCAAGACTGCCCCCCAAGGCGGCCCAAGAGGGGCCCAAGAGAGGGAGCACACATCGGCATGTTGAGCTCTCCACCAGCAGGCCCTCAAGGAGCCCCCAAGGAGCCCCAGGAGGCCCCAATATGCCCCCCAAGACACTCCGAAGACGCCCCGAGACACCCCAAACCTGCATCCAAGACGTTTCCGGGACGCCCCCCAAGAGACCCCAACAGGTATCAAAAAGGCCTCTGACCTGCAACCCAACGGCGCTTGCATGATTGGCAGGGCGCCATGGAATATGTATGTACAGATGTAAATATATACTGGATTGCAGACAGGTGCATATCTACATACACACATACATACAGATAGACAGACAGGCAGGCAGGCAGGCAGACATACAGACATGCATGTATAAATGGAAACATACAAACATCTATACATGCGTACATACATGCATGCATGCTTGCGTGCATCCGTACATCCAGTAACGCTCAGATCCATGCACACATATACGCACGCACACACACATACATGCATGCATGCATGCATACCTACATACATACACACATATGCTCACATACATACATACATACATACATACATACATACATGCATGCGTACGTACGTACATACGTACGTACAAACATACATCCATACATACATAAATTCATACATACACACATACATACATACATACATACGTACGTACACATATACGTATATACATATATATATATATATATATACATGCACATATATATATATATGCATACACAAATTCATGCATACATACATGAAACCATACATACATACATACATACATACATGCATGCGTGCATGCATGCATACCTACCTACCTACCTACCTACAATCATGCACACATACATACATGTATACATACACACACGTATATATCTGCATGTATAATGCATACATACATACATGCATGCATGCATACATACATGCATACATACCTACATACATATACTAGAACCACGCGCGCGCTTCGCGCGCGCTTAGGTTCTAGTCCAACCCATGGCGCTGTGATGAAACGGAGGTCGGGGTTTCTGGGCGACTCGCAGTCGGAGAAAGGTTGTCTCCGTCTTGGGCCGGTTATGGCATGTCGCAGGGCCTTCTTGGACTGGCTTTTGGGTTGTTCAGGCGCTCTTGTGGGGTGGGGGGGGGCAGGTGTCTGTGGGCTCGATGGCGCCGTCCAGCCAGGGTTGCCTCCTTCGTTGTCACGGCGCGCAGGTCTTGGCTTGCGGGTTCGTCGGGGAGTTTGCTTCACAGGCTTGGGACATTGACTGGCTTTCTGATGAAATATCGAGGCCGTAGTTTGCTGGTCTGGATGTCGTCACATGTTCTTGGCTTGTCTTGCCGAAAATGTGCGGGAAGGACAAGGAATGACAAAGGACGTCACGACAACTGCCCTGAAATAGAATGTGCGCGCTGCCACGCCAGCTGGCGAGCACGTGCAGAAAAAATAGCAATGCCAAAGGACGCCCAACAAACTGCCTTGAAAAATCATGCACGCGCTGTCACGCCGGGTGGCGGAGCACTTGCAAGAATATCGAAGAAAGACGGACGAAGGAGGGAACACAGCCGTGAAATTAAATGCACGCGCTGACACGCCAGCTGGCGGAGCACGTGCAGGACGAAGGCTGCGCACGCACACTACTTCGCACGGAGATGGTGCGTTGCGGTCGCGCAAGGCTCATGCAGCAAGATCGAATGATTGAACAGTGCTGCAACTGAAGCAAGCAAAAATGTATTGGACGAAGGCTGTGATCGCATAACAACCGTGTTGGGGCATCTTGGGGCCTGGGTCTCTTTCGAAGTCTCTTGGAACCCTGTTGGGGGCCTCTTTGGGGTCTCCTGGAGGCTTCCCGGAGTCCTCCTGGGGTCTCTTGGGGGCCTCTTTGTGTTTTCTTGTGGGCCTCCCAGGGGCCTCTTTCGGCCTGCCCTGCTGGGCACCTATAGGCGGCCTCGGGGGTCATTTTCTTTGCAGCGATACGTGTCCGACATCTCCCTCTCTTCCTCCACTGCTGCTGCACATGTTTCGTCCAAGATGTCTCGCCTCGCAGCCACATTCCTGATAAGCCGAAGGCATCTCCCTCTCTCCCTCCACTGCTGCTGTACATGTTTCGTCCAAGATGTATCGCCTCGCAGCCACCCTCCTGAGAAGCCGAAGGACCTCTGAGGGCGGTATGGGCAATGAGCGGTAAGGGTAGTCGGAGTTTCAATCTCAGTGGGGTGTTTACCGAGATAGCGAGGCGAACGGATAGGCGATCTTGTTCGCTCTCCTCGGTACGCTGATGGACCATTTTTCAACACAGCGCACCAAACTTGGGCCAAAGAGTTCCGGGCGAAAACTTGCCTCGCAAGAGTGGCGTTGTCACCACCCGCGCGAGGCTTCGCAGAAGTGGCGTTGCCACCACCCCCGCGACACTGAGACGGCGCAATGTGGCATATTAAGCTGTCGCCGCTCTGGCGTATTCAGAGGTCCTGCAACACAGTGGCAGCAAATGTATCACATACCTGTCCTGGTAACAGAAAGCTGGCGGCACGCTGGGAAGGAACAAATGGTAACAGAAAGCTGGCGGCACGCGGAAAGGGGGACAAATGGTAACAGAAAGCTGGCGGGATCATGCCGATACTATGCCGATGCTCCCCTGTCCCACGATTTTTGGGCAGAGGGCTCCAAATAGCAGCTGGTATTACCCCTCCATCCTGGGGCCCTCTCGGGCCGTCTTCGGGGTTTCTTGGTCCATCTTGGGGCCCTCTTGGACCGTCTAGGGGCGCTATTGAGAGCCTCTTGGGCAGTCTGTACTGAAGTACACTATCTAAATTTGGCCTCTCGGGGCACTCGTCGGGGTGCTATTTGAACCTTCTTGGGCCGTCTGGAACCTCTGGAAGCCGTCTTCAGGGCAGCTCGGGGAAATCCTGGTCCGTCGGGACCGCTTTCTGATCGGTCTGGGACCTGTTTGGCGGCCCCCCAACAGCGGGCCCCGGCCCCGAAGCGCCCCGAAAAGAGTTGGGACCCAACCTGGGCAACAAAAGTGATACGGGGGAGGGGGGAAGTTTTGAAAATTGTGCCGGCCCGGGGTCTGGGGTCTCAGGGGGCCTCTTGGGGCGTCCTGAACTGTCTGGGAACGCTCATGAGGCCCTCGAAGCGCGTCCTGGAAGCGTCCTGGGCAGTCTAGAGTCTCGCGGGACGCCCTGGGGCCGTCTCGGGGGGCCCACAGGGAGGGCGGAGGCAGCTCTGCGCAAGCGGGTTAATACCCTCTGGCGCCCAGGGGCCTGGAGCTCCCTTGAAAATATAACATGCAGTTGCTCCTGGAGGGCCTCTTGGCAACCCCAGGGTGACTCTCTTCGGGCGTTTCTGGGACTTGTTGAGCCATGATGGGGGCACCTTGAGCTCGATGACGGTCCACGATCGCGTCAGGACGGCCGTTCATCGCCTCTCCTCTCTGGAAGCTTCGGGATCGCCATGAGTGCCTGAGGGCGTCTGGGCAGGGGGCTCCTGGGGGCCTCTTGGGGGCCCCATCTTGGGGCCGTCCTGGGGCATTCATTGGCTGTCTTGGGGGGCCTTTTGGGCCTTCTTGGGGTTCTCTTGAGCCCTCTTGGAGACCTGTAGGGAGCCTCGGGCCGTCTTGAGGCGATCTTGGAGGCCTTGCGGCCGTCTTGGATGCTCTGAAAGCTCCAGAGACCAACATTCTAACAATTCACGTTTTCCGAGAAAGGAGCGGGGCCATTTTTGCCGCTTGAGGCTCTCTTGGGAGTCCTCTTGGGGCGTCTTGGGGGCTTCCTTGGCCGTGTTGAAGCCGTCTTGGGCGTCTTGGAACGAGAAGTTAGACCCCTCCTGCAGCCAACTTAGTCGGGCCTTGGGTCGTCTAGGCGCCCTCTTCAGCCGCCTTGGGGGCCTCATGGGATCCTCCGGAGCCGTCTTGGGGGAGTATTGGGAGTCTCTTGGACCATCTTCAAAGCCGTGGAGGCTGCAAAAACGTATATGCTGAAAGTGCACATTCCCTGATAAGAACTTAAAGAATTTGGCCTCTTGGGGCCCTCTTGGGAATGCTCTTGCAGGCCTCTTGGGACGTCTCGGAGCCTTCTTCGACCGTCTCGGGGCCATCTTGGGCCGTCTTGGGCGACTCGGGGCCTTCTTCGACTAACTTGGGCCGTCTTTTACAGCCCTTGGGCCGTCTTGGCCCCCTCTTGGTCTGTCTTGAAGGCCTCTTGGGACTGTTTTACATACTCTTGGGCAAGTCTTCGGAGCTTTTCGGGCCGTCTTCAAGCCCGTGAACGCGAAACGTCGCACATGCTAAACATGTACGCTTCCCCATGGGAATTTAATGATTTTAGCCGATTTTAGCCTCTTGGAGCCCTCTTGGGAGTGATTTGGCAGGCCTCTTGGAGCGTCTCGGAACCTTCTAGGACCGTTTCAGGGCCATCTTGGACCGTCTTGGGCGACTCTGGGCCTTCTTGGGCCGTCTTGGGTGCCGTCTTGGGCGCCGTCTTGGGCCGTTTTGGGCGCCTCTTGAGCCGCCTAAACGCCCTCTTGGTCCGCCTGATGGGCCTCATGGGATCCTCTGGGGCCGTCTTGGGGGAGTCTTGGGAGCCTCTTGGACCGTCTTCACAGCCGTGAAAGCTGCAAAGGCGCACATGCTAAAAATATAAGTTCCCCCATGGGAATTTAATGATTTTGGCTTCTTGAGGCCCTCTTGGGAGTGATCTGGGAGCCTTCTTGGAAAGTCTTGGGGCCTTTTTGGGCTGTATTGGGTAACTCGAGGCCTTCTTGCGCCGGCTTGGGGGCCTCCTGGACCCCTCTTGACTCGTTTTGGCACCCTCTTGGCCTCTCCGGGCCGCCTCTGGAGAGCGGAACGGGGGGGTATCAGCGAGCGTATTAGAACTGTTGCGGGCTGGGCTGGCCCAGACATGGGGGGGCTATCTCTCTCTCTCTCGCTCTCTCTCTCTCTCTCTTTCTCTCTCTCTCTCTCTCGTTCTCTATGTATATATATATATATATATATATATATACAGTATGCAACCATACATACATGCATGCATGCATACATATACTCACATACGCACATGCACAGATGAACACATGCACGCATACATGCATACATACCGACATACATCCATACAGACAGACAGATAGACCGACAGACAGACAGACACACGCACAAACACACATACCTATGCACATACAAATATACATACATGAATCCATCCATACATACATACATACATGCATACATGCATACATACATACATACATACATACATACATTCACGAAAACGATGCCAGTTTTTCAAGAGGCAGCTTGCCGAGACACATCACCACATGGCGCGAAGCGCAAGGCTTCAAACCACTAATGCTGAACAAACAACTGTGCTGGGCTCGGGCTTGGCGTTAAAGGGCGGTCAGAGATGGCTTGAGAAACCGTGGCCGCGGTGTATACATTCGCATGCACGCATTTCCACGAAGACGATGCCAGTTTTTCAAGAGGCAGCTTGCCGAGACACATCACCACATGGCGCGAAGCGCCGGACTTCAAACCAATCTCACGGCCCAAAAGCCATAGGTGATCTGGCACAGCATAGACTAGAAAGCTGTGCCACTGCCAATCGTTGAGCTGAAGTATCCAAACATCGTGCAATCAACTCAGCTATGGGAGGAGGATAGGGCTCAGCTAGCTTGGACACCCAAGCTCCGTGCAACTTTCCACTGATGACAAGATGCGGTTTTCCAGAGAACTTGCAGATGCCACGACGACCAGAGCAGACAAATTCTGAGACGTCAGGACTGCCAGCGTTGAGAAAAAGCAAACGAGCGCGCTTGCGGACAGGCAAGCCGCAGGAGCAGAAGTCGACATTGGGGTGCGGCCACTGAGCCAGCAGCCGCTGGCGCACATGAAAAAGCCACAACAAAGATGTGGCTGGGTTCTCCTCCCCGCATGGCACTCCCAAGCCCTCGGCGGCCTTCAGCAGCCCGGCTCGGTCGATGAGGGTGTTGGCATCACGCACTTGTTATTTGAGGCGCTCGCCAAGTCCCAGCAGCCCACGAAGATGCTCGTTAGATCGGAGAGGAGGCGGCATGCCTGCAGCACCGTTCTGGCGAGCTCGCGTCGCGGTGACGCAAGGCGCTGCCACCCAAAAGCCCCGCGCTCTGCCCGCGCGGAGCCACCCCGTGACCGTAGCAAAGACCTGCGTCCGCCTGATGGGGCCCAGCTTCTTCTCAAAAAAGATGACTCCGTGACCGCGCTCTCTCAGAAACCTGCCGACAGGACCAGTGCCCGCGAAGATGTCGAGGAAGACTTTGCAGTGGCCGATTCTGGCGTCGCGCCTGGCCGCTGCCAGGCTGCGAGAAAGAGCTTGGTCAACTCTTGCTCGTGACGCCGGGCCGTCGCCACTACGGCCGCCTTGGACCGCTGCAGCACCAGGCCGAGTCGCGCGTGCTTCTCGTACCTCGCCAGGCTCGAGTCGGTCTTCCAGCCGCCTCGCTTCATCACCTCTAGCATGGGGCGCGAGTTGCTGGCTCGGTCCTCCGAGGCGCCCCCGTGTCTCAGACAGTAAGGCGTGAGATGTAGGTGCTCGATCCCGAGCCGTCTGCGCGTCGTCCGCCAGTGCCTGAGCAGCGTCACGTAGTCGAAGAGAAACACTGGGTCGCGCTCCCCGCGACGGCTGAAGATCTCCTCCAGCCCTGGCACCAGCAGCTGGTGTCGTGGCAGATCGAGACTCACGCTGCCGTCGAAGTCGTCTGTCTTGCCAGGCCTGCCGAGCTCGAGGGCACGGATGAGCACGGCCCAGCGCCCTTTTGTCCCCGGCATCCCGTCTCCCGCCGGTGGGACGAGCTGGAAGCGCTGGAGAGCCAGGGCCTCGCTGGGGCGCATGCACGTCTCGAAGACCAGCATGGCGAAGAACCCCGGGCTCGGCAAGCCGCAGTCGCACAGGTCGAGGGCGATCGCGATGGCCAGCTCCCGCGGCATCGGCGGCCTCGCCCGGCCCGGCTCGGCCCGCCGCCACCCTGCCAGCGCTGCAGAGGCCAGGGGGAGGCCTCGGCGCAGCGGGCGGGGGATGGCGGGCTCTGCCCACCGCACAGCCGCCAGCGTCGTCCCGCCGGCGTTCTCGGTCGCCCCCGAGTCGTACAGGTGCTCGATGTAGCTCGTCAGGAGCACATCCCACTCGTCCTTGTCGAGCGTGGGCGCCCTCCTCAGCATCAGCCGTCTCAGCAGCATCTCAGGTGCGTCAGGTACTTGTCCTGTGTCGCTGGGGTCACCGACGCCGCTCCCAGTGCCGACACTCGGAAGCCGAGCTCCGCCAGCCGAGTGGCTGCCCGCCCCGCGCTTCCGATCAGGGTCGAGGGCGACTGGCGCATCCCCCGCCGCACCTGCTGTCTCTGAGCGTTGCCCACCCGGCGCGCAGGGCGCGCCGCGGCGCTCCCCGCCGGCCCTGGCCCCAGGTGGCGGTGAGCCACGGGCGGGCTGGCGGTGGGAGCGGCCGCGAGGCGGGCAGACACTCGAGCAAGTGTCGCAACCGACGTCGTCGGCAGCTGCGCCGTGTCCAGCCTCACCGCCGTGCGCAGCTTCCCAGAGCCCCGGCAGGCCGTAGGCGAACGGGACCGCAGCCGCGAGGCGTCGGAGGCCCGCAGGGTGCGGAACTCCATCGCCGATGACCGCCTCCACGGCCGCAGAAAGAGGAGCGGGCCCGCCGCGGCTCGCCGGACGATCCGAGCCACCAGGGTTGCTGACATAGAAGTACTTAGCATGGTGCTCGCTGGCATGGTCGTACCTTCGGCTCGGGGCATCTGCGCTATTCCACTCGGAAGGAATCCAGCGATACACGAAGCGACATCCAGAGGCAATAGCGAGCGCACACAGCTCACGACACCGACGAAGAAGAATCCAGAGGCTCCCTCTCCCTTTGGTGGCTGCACAAACCCAGGCCATCGAGTCGCTGAGGATGAGGTGCCGATGGTCCCCTAGACGCCTGTCACGACTGATACGCCGAGCAGCCCACAGGGCCGCCTCCACCTCCAGGTTCAGGATCTTCTCCTTCCTCCTCCACCTCCTTGCCGCAATGACGCACCAGGGGGAGTCCTTGGCAAACCACTCGGGAACTTCGGGGAACTCCGTCTGGGCTCCAGTCCCCAAGAAGTCGTGATCAGACCCACGGGCGAGGAAAGAGAAGGGCACCTCAATGTCTTCCAAGACGTCGCGCGGCCTAGCACACTTGCGAAGCTCTCCTCGGAATCGACAACGTTCACTGACACGGCCAACCTTGCCAACACTGGTAGACTCGAACTGGCACGCCGTGACACCGAACCCGTGTAGCGACGCGTCCACAGAGGTCACCTCCGAACTCCACGGGATGTCCAGCCGAGCAACAGCCGTGGGGAGGAGAGCCCATGCTAGCCAGCACTCGTGCCTGACCGAGCTCCAGACCCATGCGGGTCGGTCCCGAAAATGCGTGCTAAAGGTGTAAGCTGCTGAGAAGACTGAGAGCAGCTCAGGACGAAGCTGAAACACCGCAGAGACATGGCCTACCAGACGAGCAATCTGACGCCCAGTCCGACGAACCCGACCCTGGAAGACCGCCTTCGAAGCCAGGGAGATCCTCCAAAACTTACGCCCCGAAGGGACCCAGGACGACCCCGAACCACCCAAGCAGCACCCAAGAAAGGGGGCGCCGTCGGGCCCCGCGTCAGCGTCGAGACCGGCACTTTCACAGCGGACAACATTTTCGCAAGCCCATCGCACGAGCGAGCGGCCGAGAGCGAGAGAGACGCAAAGTTGTCCACGTAAATAGCACTGACGGCGCCTTGCTGGGTGAGGGGGTCCAGGGGTCTGTGTTGGGCCAAGAAGGGATCCCTGGGAACGGCGGGGGCCAGCAGGTTCTTAATAGCAGACTGGGCGAAGTACACTGCCCACGACCAACCCATAGGTACAACACGGAGCCTGAACCTGACCAACCCCGAGGGATCAGGCGGGCCCAGGACGTGCCTTACCCGAACAGGAAGGTCGGACCAGTGCACCGGGGGGAGCCCAAACCAGCTGCGCAGACGGTCTGGTAGCAGAAACTGATAAAAGCAGCGCGTGACATCTCCCTGAGCACAATGCAGACCAGCCCCAGATGGGACTTCCAAGGAGCTGAGCGCCTGAGCGGCAGCAAGAGAGGTGTACAGAGGGGGGGAAAACGAGGTATTAGCATCACGCGTATCAAATATGAGACGCAAGGCACCGTCTTTCTTTCTTACAAAAAGGGGGTGACCATCTTCGTAGACTCCCCTACCTTCGGCATGTGACGAGACAGGAGGTCACTCAAAAAACAACCGTAGGCCTTCTTGCCCTTTGCAAGTCTGGGGTCGAAGGCCAATTTCCCAGCAAAGCTGTTGTCAGCATGAGCGGCATTAGTCAGAAGCCCAGTGGATTCCTCTACCAACAGAGCGGTCCCAAGTGGGCAGCACATCCTCGAGACGTGCCACCCCGGTGGCAACGCGAGGCAACGAGACCTTGCCTCGTTGGTAAAGTGCATGGCTCCCGCTGGTCAGGTCGTCACCATAACCAGGGTCGGTTCCCAAAGTGCTCTTGACGGCACTCTGGACGGTCACATCGCTCGGTTGCTCAGGAATCGCGGCATACATGCTAGCGGGTCGAGACAAGGCGTGAGCCTGCAAAATTGTCGTCGGCTGCGCAGGCGTCGTCTGGCCACGACCCCCGATCGAGTTAAGCGCTCGAATCCCTTCCTGCAGCCACCGCGCAGAAGGGCCCGTGGAGCACAGGCCAGGCGGCGGACCAGCGCAGGGAAGGGGGAACACATCGCGATGTGACTGTAAAGCCATGGCACAGCCGATGGCCCCCCTCAAAAAACTTGCCTCGCACGCGGCGGGGCGTCACGCGCAAGGCGACCGGATGATGATGCCCGCGTGCAGTCAGCCCTCCTCGGCCTTCTGCTTCTTGGGCGGCCCCTTCTTTTTGCCCTGACCCTCGAAGGCGGCAGCACCTCCTGAGCCACCGCCGCCGCCGCCGCCGCTGCCGGAGCCCGAAGACGCCAGCGCGGCCAGGTTGCGCTCCTCGCGACCCTTGCGGCGCTCCTTCAAGATCTTGCACTCCTGCCCCATCTTCTCTGCCACGTACTCGGCCAGGCTGGGCGAGGCCAGGGCTGTGCTGCCCGACGTGACCCCGAGGAAGGGGTACCTCTCAGCGGCCGCTCCAGCGGCAGCTCCGGGCCCCTCAGTCACCTGCTTCAGCTTCTCGGCGTAGCGCTCCTCCCACAGCTGACAGCGACGGGAGATCGCCTCGAAGGCGGCGCTGTTCGGCAGATTCAGGTGGTCGCACTGTCCGCCGAGCTCGAAAAGCTCCGAGAGGAAGAGGTGGTCGTCAATCCCAGGGTCAGCCGTCGTTGCCCCCAGTGGCGGCGCGCCACCGGGCTCTGGCCACCCTTGTGGAACGCCTCCATGAGCCAGCCTATCGTCCGCGGGCCGCGGACAGGAAAGTCATCGAAGGTCTCCTCCGTGAAGGCACCCCGCGCGCTCAGGAACGAACGTGTCCTCTCCCCGCGCGGGTTGTACTGTGCCGGCAACGTCCTCACGTCGTCGTCTCCGGCACTAGGCGGCAGCTGCGCCGACGCAGGCACGGTCCCCCCATTGCGAATGAGGAGTCCCGAGCGTCCGTCGGTGACGCACCGATCGTTCAACCCGACCGTCACCTGCTCGTGCATCCGCTGACCGAACGCGTCGGTGAGCAGGTACCAGGTCGTCCCGCGGGGTGCATCGTCGAGCTCCTTAGGCATAGGGCTACGCGGCATGGGAGTGCCGCCCACCACGTCCAGCGGAGCAGATCCTCCGCCTGTCGCCAGCGCAGCGCCGTCCCCCGCATCAAGGAGCGGGATCGGCGCTGCTGGGTACTCGCCGCTCTCAAGCAGCCTGGCCAGCTGACGAGCGGCATCCACGCGCAGCTGGCTGTCCTCCTCCAGGTCCCCTGGGTCGAAGTGGTAGCGCCGCCTCGGGTACAGCCGGCGGGGCACGCCGCCCTGGGACCCAGAGACGGCCAGGTCCTCGTAGTCCGTGAACTCCTCAGCGTAGACGTCCCCGTCAGCGGTGGCGACGATCACGCCCGTCCCGTACTCGTGCAGGCACAAACGCTCGTGCCACAGGCCCTCCGTGCGGTCGAACAACACCCAGAAGCGTTGCCCCGCACGTGGCCTCGTCAGCTCCATGGCTAGCCAACGTTAACGGGCGGACCAGCTGTGATCTGCCCGCGCAGCGCCTTCCCGTCGATTGCCTGCACCCTCGTGGTCGGCGGCCCCCACAGCAGCCTCGGGCACCAGCCAATGAGCGATATCACGCTCAGGATGCCAATGAGGACGGGCGGCCACCAGGAACTGCCTTCCGAACAGTGGCAGGTGCACCCGCACGCAGGCGCTGGCTGCACTGGCGGGCTCCACCAATTATGCGCGAGGAGACAGAAGTTGCCGACCGAAACGAGGCAGGTGAAAGTCTCGGTGAGCATCCTATGCGGTCAGAGATGGCTTGAGAAACCGTGGCCGCGGTGTATACATTCGCATGCACGCATTTCCATGCATGCATGCACGCATGCATACATACGTACATACGTACATACGTACATACGTACATACGTACATACGTACATATATAAATACATACAAACAAACAAACATACATACATACATACACACATACATACATACACACATACAGACATACATACACTCATACATACAATCAAGCATGCACACATGCATGCATACATACAAACAGACATAACCACATCCATACATAAGCACACACATACACACATATATCAATGTATGTGTGCACGTATACATACACACCGACACATATACACACATGCAAGCATGCATTCATGCATGCATCCACACATACATTGCATTTCATAATTGCGTACGTGCACAGCTACAAGCTCACTGACTCATATGCATGAATACATACATGATGCATATATATATATACATACACGCATACATACACATCGAAACAACTATATATAAATGCGTGCATCCACGTCTGCATACAAACATGCATACACACGTACATGCATGCATACACACGTACACACATATACATACCCATAACCATGCATATACACATACCCACGCGCATGTAACAGCTAATACGCATGTACATGTACACACATGCGCAGGCACACATATATGTATACATCATTCTACACACATAAGCGTGCAACCGTTCACACGTGCATACATACACACATACACGCGTACATACATATTTGCATATGTACATAATGAGAAGTTTTTAAGTTATAAGTCACGGCGCATGCGCACCCATTGGGGTCTGCCCGGCGTCGACGAGGCGGGCGGGCCCCGCTGACATGGCAAAAGGCTGCGCGTCAGAGAGTGCGGCTCTGCCCATACTGTCGCGAACTGGTGGGGGTATGTCAGCGGCGGCACCTTGGATAGACGAGCGCGTTCCACTACTCCCAAAGTGACTAACTACTCGCAAGTGGCCTGGCTCCGCCGAGCCCATTGCATCGAGGCGAACATGTTTTTCTCCGGGCGTTTGCGAGTAGGAAAATTGCGAGAAGTGGAACGCGCACAATGATTAGAGAACGCCCAAAGGGGGCCGAAGCAACTGGGGTCGGTGGATCGCGCCGCGTCTCCGTTACATCGGCGTGGGCAACATCGGCGACGTCGGCGTGGAGAACATCGTGCTCCACGCCGAGCCGCATCGCCGACGCATCGGCGATGCGGCGCGATCCACCGACCCATCCCTTCGACCCCATCCAGGGCGGCCTGGACACCTGGGTCTGCCACGGCTGGCATGGCCTCCTCGCGCACGCCGGCGGCGGAGCCGTCTGCGGGCGGCTCGAGAGCCTGTGCGGCGGCCCGAGCGGCCGCCCGCTGGCCCAGGCGGAGGGGGGTCGGTATCCCCTGCAGGAGCGCGTCCAGGCGAGGCCCGCGCAGCTCGCCCGCCGGCGGCGCGCGCGCGGCCTTTGCAGCCATCTTTCGGCTGCGCGCAAGAGTTACCCTAGGCAAGGATGTCTTATGGTGCGCGGCGCGCGCGGCGGCAATGACGCTCCTGCGTGCCCAAGTCTGGCCCAGTCCCCCGAACGCCCCCCGTACGCCGCGCACCACGGGCAACTCTGGCCAGGCGTCTCTTGATAAACAATGAAGGTACCCCCAACCCTTTGGGGTCGGCCCTCGGCGTAAGGGCCCGAAACATCTGGGATAGGGTGTCTTTTCTGCAGATGCATCGAAACTAACCGCCCCAAAAAACTGTGATCCCTACTGCAAAAACGGGGACCTCGGTGAGGCTATGCCTTCATAGTGTTGTTAGGGCTATATGGGGGTCTTCTACGATCTATGATCTCTGCTCCTCCAACTCCTCCTCCTGTTCATCCTTATCCGCATCCTCTTCCTCCCCCTCCTCCTCCTCCTCCTCCTCCGCCTCCTCCTCCTCCTCCGCTCCCGCCTCCTCCGCCTCCGCCTCCTCCTCTTCCTTCTCCTCCTCCTCCTCCTTCTCCTCCTCGTGCTCCTCCTCCTCCTCTTCCTCCTCCTCCTCCTCCTCCTCCTCCTCCTCCTCCCCCGCCTCCTCCTCCTCCTCCTCCCTCCTCCCCTCCTCCTCCTCCTCCTCCTCCTCCTCCTTTCTCCTCCTCCTCATCCCCCTCCTCCTCCTCCTCCGCCTCCTCCTCCTCCGCCTCCTCCTCCTCATCATCATCATCATCCCCCTCGTCCTCTTCCTCCCCCGCCTCGTCCTTCTCCTCCTCCTGCTCCTCCGCCTCCTCCTCCTCCTTTTCTCTCCTCCTCCCTCCTCCTTCTCCCCCCTCCTCCTCCTCCTCCCTCCTCCTCCTCCTCCTCCTCCTCCTCCTCCTCCTCCTCCTCCTCCTCCTCCTCCTCCTCATCCTCCCCCGTGCAACCGAACCTCACGCTGCGCCAGCGCCGCGAGCCCAGGCGGCCGCATGAACCGAACCTCACGCTGCGCCAGCTCCGCGAGCCCAGGCGGCCGCCTGATGCGGGGCGGCTGCGCCGCCGCCGCCGCCGCCAACTGCGCGGCGTGCCTCCCGTGTGCGCCGGGGCCGCGCGGGCGAAGGGCGGCTGCGAAGGGCGGCCGCGGCCAGAGCCAGTCGCCCGCGGGCGGCTGCCGCTCCCATGGCTCGGGTCCAAGCGCAAGGGGCGGCGAGGGGCTGCGGCGATGGCCCATGTTGGGCACGAGGACTTTGTCAGCAACTGCGTACGCAACTAACTCAGATTGAACTTCGAGGGGGGGAACCCTGTGGCCCAAGCGCGCGGGAGCCTGAGCACAGTGGCGGCGCGCAGGGGCCGAGGCGTCTCTGGGGGCGCTGCTGCCCCGCACGATAGACTGCGTCTGTTTGAGGACTTCTCTCTGACCCAGTCGCGTTGGTCTAACCGAATACTTACACTAAAATGCACATTGGGAGGGCATGGGAGGGAAGGAACGAGACGGAGAGAGATACAACAATGCATAAAACCATACATACAAATATCCGCCGACCCTGTCGGCGTGTGGACCCCCTGTCGGCGTGCGCTCAGTCGACGCATCCGTTGTCCTCTTTCCCTGCGTCTCCGTCGTCCCCTCTCCCTGCACCCTCCTCTTCAAGCCTGAAAGCGAAATAAAACCGTAGCAACGTCGTACTTAAGTCGAGGGGAAGGTCTTCCCTTTGATCCCTCCCCCGCCGAAGGGGGGGGTCCCGAGGGGGGGGGTCAGATAAGCATCCTTCCCTGGGCGTCCCGGTGGCACCAAAAAACGCCGAAACGCGCCAAGGGGGCCCCAAGCATGCCCAATAAGAGAATCACATTCCGAGCTTCCCGCACGAAGCCCCCGGCAGGCCCCAAGAGCCCCTTAAGGGGCCCGAAGAGGCCTCCAAGAAACCCCCACGAGGCCCAAAAGAGGCCCCAACTTGCCCGAAAACATCCAAGAGGCCTTTCAACCATAACCCCAGCACAGTGGCGGGAAGGGCCGCAGGCCACACGGCTCCCTGTCTGTCTCTGCTACGACTCCCTCGGCCCACATGGGGAACATCTCCGTCGCCTTCTCCTGTCCCCTTCCACCTTAATCCCCCTCCTCCTCCTCCTCCTCCTCCTCCTCCTCGTAGTCGTCGTCGTCTTCAGGGTCGGCGGCACCGGCCGTAAGGCCTTAGTAATCTTCTACATTCAAGGCTTCCACGTCCATGAGCCCTCGTAGGACAAGTCTCAAGCGAATCGTCCTGACCATTCTGACTTGTCATTCTTGGCGAACTGCCATTTATATACGTAACGCGTGACGCTTCTGAAAGGATTTTTCTAGTGATGCTCTCCAATAGAAACCCTCAGCAGTGCTTTCCGAACGGCCCCGATTATGAGGCTTTCCAATCGAATCCCTTGGTAATGATTCCCAGCGGATTTCTGTTGCGAGGACATCGAATATCTTTGCTTCGCTTTCCAAAGGGATTCGCTTGTGATGCTGAAGTAAGGAAAGGAAGGATATGCATATAATGTGTATGCGAGAGAGAGAGAGAGAGGCAAAGGGAGAAAGCGAGAGAGGAAATATAAGGATAATGATGAAGACAAGGCTGACAGCTCGTAAAAACTCCTCTGGCACACCGAATGGCTCCACAATCCCCCGGCCTCTCCTCCTCCTCCTCCTCCTCCTCCTCCTCCTCCTCCCACTGCTGCCGTACCCGCTTGAACTCCCGTTCAAGCCGTACCCGCTTGAATTCCCAAACGTCTTGACTTCTAGTCTGCACACGATGTAAGTTAGAGGGCCGGCGCGAAGCCGTTTCCCGCAAAGCGGTGAGAATAGGCAGGCAACATCTTCCTTTGCCCACGCGACCTGGCGCATGGCATTACTCGAAGACTTTTGTCTTTGTGGTATTGCTCGACGTGCGGGGCCTACCATCAGCAGCAGCTCCGAAGTCTGGCTGATGAGTGCAAGGCCCCACCCAATGTCCCAATCACCAAGAGTCGGCGAGAATATCTCGACCGACTCTCCAGAGGTCTCATGCCCAAAGTTCTCAGCAAGGCTGAGAAGGCGGCTAGATCCTCCTAATTAATCTTGAACTCGCTTCGCGATCGGTCTTATCTTATCTTAACCTCCTCCTCCTCCTCGTGCTCATCCTCCAGCTCATCCGCAACCTCCTTCTCCAATGCAAGCAGCTTCATGTTTGTGTGATTACGCATGACACAGTGGGGTCGTTTGGGGTTCCAGGTGAAACAGCGCAATGGGAAGGGATGGGTGGATGGGGTTGGATGTCAGATTGCCGCCAGCGCACCTGGATTGCTCCGTCCCCTCGGATGGGAGGAGCGGGGGGCCCTGCGATCGTCGGCCGCGGATCTCCTGATCACATTCATGGAGCGTGGCCGAACACCCGCTGCACGGTCGGAGCAGAGGGCGGCGCCGGGAGTAGGCGGAGCGAAGCAGGGATGGGGCAGGGCGACAAGTGTGCTTTTTTCCGGTCCTGACCCCCCCTCCTCTTCACCCTCCTCCCCTTCCTCCCTGCCCGCTAGGGGTGCGGCTGGGATGTCGCGCGGTGGTGCCTCGGGCCCCGTGGAGATCCACGCCTGGCGCCGGCGCGGGCGAGAGAAGTGCTCCCCTCCTCCCATGGGGGGAGGCGGTCGCAAGCGCATGCCTGTCCCGCTGCGGGCGCGCGAAGTAGGTAGCCCACAAAAAGACGCACCCGCACAGCCACCTACATGATTACGGCCCCCGTGCGCGAGGCCAGCCTCGCCTCACGAACTTTCGCGCAGAACATGCCCTCGAGATCCACGAGAATCGATGTGCACGTGCGCCTTTCGCTCGCGCCTGAAGAACGAGTATTCTTGCCAGTGCAAATGCAGAGTATCCTTGGCCCGAGGAAGACTCAGCTTGTGCTCGCTGAGATGCTGCAGGCGGTTGGGTGGCCTGGCCAGCGTCTCGCGGGAGACCTGAAACATTGGAGAGCGGATGCTAAGGTCAACCCCGGCTTCGGTCGGACTGCTGCTAAAAATCAGGCGTTTCTCCTCCATTTTGGCCTCCAGAGGGCCGTCGTGGGGAACCCAGGGCCATCAAAGATTGCCGCGTCCCAGGATGCAACTCTGCCTCTGGACAAGGGATCGAAACCTCTGGGGCCCTCGGATTGAACAAAGCAGGTCGGCTGGGGGCCCTCTCCTCGGCCGTCGCATCTTTCTGGTGACGTGGGCCACTGAGAATCTCCACCCTCTCCCCTGGGCCAACTTTTTCCATCCTGAGCTGTTTCTTTCACGACCCCGGCCGGGGCCGGGAGACGGCTTACAGATGCCAAACACGTCAATGATCCCGGCGAAGGACCCAAACATCCGCAGGCGTGAGTGCCGCAGGGCAAGTGGGACGAAGGAAGGAATGTGGGTGGGACGCGTGGAGGTCAGAGGCAGTGATGTGAGGGAGGGTGCAGCGGGAAGGAAGGAGGACGCGAGGCGCTTCGCGGGGGCCCTCGCCATGATGGGCCTCGTTTTTGTTCCACCACCACCACCACAAGTTGGAGGGGAGGAGGAGGAGGAGGAGGAGGAGGAGGAGGAGGAGGAGGAGGAGGAGAGGAGGAGGAGGAGGGAGGAGGAGGAGAGGAGGAGGAGGAGGGGGGGAGGAGGGGGAGGAGGAGGAGGGAGGAGGAGGAGGAGGAGGAGGAGGAGGAGGAGGAGGAGGACACCTCCCGCTTCGCTGTCTCTACAAGACGAAGACCCAGCACTGCCAGATGGCCAAGACAAAAAGCTTGCGGTCACGATTTCCTGGCGTCGCCCGGGTCTGGCAGGGAGCTCCCCCCTCCTCCTCTCCTCCTCCTCCTCCTCCTCCCTCCTCCTCCTCCTCCTCCTCCTCCTCCTCCTCCTCCTCCTTCGGGCCACAACTTGGCTCCCCGGCGGCCGTTCGGGACGCTGAGGGCACCCCAAGGACGCTCTCTGCGAGGCGCAGCCGCTGGAGGGCATCCCGAGACTGGAAGATCGCCGAGAACGGACGAAAATATCAGAAACCAGTCGTTTCGAAGCCTGTCCCCCCCTTGGCTTATCCCCCCCCTGCGAATTTGTCGCGTCGTGCAAGTCTGGCGATGAGCTCCCCTCGCTGTGGACGCCCGAAATGGCAACGAACAAAATGAACACGATGCCCAACATGAAATGTTGCCCAAAACCGACGGCGGCCGCAGGTGGGCAAGCGGTCTTCTGCCTCAAATGGACAACCTCCGCGGCGACACCGACAACGAGTCCGGTCCAAAATGAACAGTAGCTAGCTGCCTGGTCTGGGTACCCACTCTTTCCGCATCGATTTCGAGCGCACCGACCCCCCCCCCCCTGCTGTGCCTCGTGTCCACGTGAGTACCGAGCATGCGCACATCACATAATCGTGCGGATAGGGGTGGGCTACTCGAGCAAACGCATCCCCCTGCCACTCGATATAGTCGAACCTAGGCCCGAAGAACCTTCTTCAAGAACATGAGACCCTCCGTCGGCCAAAACGCACAGAATACCCAAGGGTACCCTCCCAAGGATGCACAAGAGCATCCAACAAACACGAAGAACATTTAGGTTACCCTCCCTGAGCCGACCTCGATCTCACACCTCGATCCGACTGCTCGCGAGCACGCGCATCCCCCCGCCACTCGATACCAAGCCCGAAGTGTTTATGCGTACGGACGTGTGCTTCTGCGTGCGAACGTTTCCGCGTGGGGCGCCTGCTCCGTGGCGGGCTCTCGGTAGCTCCTGCCGCGCGCGCCGCGGGGGTGGCGGCAGCTGGTCCCCGGGCCGCGGAGGGGGGGACGTCGAGGGCAGAGCGGCACGAGGGGGGACGCAGAGGGGGGATGCCAAGCAAGGTGCGCAATCGTCTTATCTGACGTCCTACCCCTCCCTCCCATCCCTTATCATGGCGTAGATCTCCTCTCGGTTTGCGCAGTCGGATGTCGTAGCATGGCATAGCCTCACATGACAACATGGCGTTGAAGATCAACGCGTAGCATGACATAGCATGGGCGTGGCAGTGCTTAGTCAAGCAACGCATATCATAGCATTGCAGATGAAAGCATGGCATCGCACAACGAAACACACAGTAGCATTGCATTGCATGCCATGGCATGGCATTGGACATGAGGCCAGCGCTGCAGCAGGAGCACGATTCGGAACGAGCGGAAGCGCGGACATGAAGCCAGCGCTGCAGCGGGAACACGATTCGGAACGAACGGAAGCCCGAACATGAGGCCAACACTGCAACGGGAACAACATTTTGAAAGAAACGGATGTGTACCAACACACATGAAAAAAAGCTCGCCGGAATCCTGTGCAACAACTAGTACGTGGAGGGGAACCGAGCATCTTCCGGACAGAGTCAGGGGAGAGAGGAGAGACATTGTGTAATAGTCGAGGGGTACGTCGAGGGCGGCAGAGGGGGGACGTCGAGGGGGGCGGAGCGGCACGGTAAGGGGACAAAAAGGCAGAGCCCCTTCAGGTTCGACCCCGTGTTCGCCCTCACGCCTTCCCCCTAAGTTGGGTCGGGCCTCGCGGAGGCCCTGGGGGGCTCCACTTCTTTTGTCCTCTCGCGCCTGTGCTGCCGAATGCCTGGGTCCAACTTTGAATCGGGGGGGAGGGAGAAGGGGGAGTCAAGGGCTCCGTTGTCTGTCCATCTACGATCGCGCCTTTTCCCCCTCGCAAACATCCACATAACACGCTGTTGGCCCTGAATCTGGTGCGCGTGCTCATCGCATCACGAGCCAAGTGGACCCCCCCAGAGGAAGGGGGAGGCGGAGGGGTATGGGGGGGGGGCGCTGCGGCGGAGCGGCAGCGGAGCGGGAGAGGGGAACGGTGAGGGTTACCCATCGCTCGGAAGAGGTGGGGCGGAAGTGGTAAGGCTTCGGGCTGCGCGCGGACAACCCCTCCAGGCGGTCCTGGCTGGCCTCAACAGACCATCCGAAGACAGTCCCGGCTGGACGGGCCTCCGCGAGCGCAGTCCCAGCTGCCCTCGACAGGCCCCCCGGATAGTCCGGGGCGCTCTCAACACCCTGGCGCCGCCTCCTTGCGGCGTCCCCTGGGGCGCTCCTCGCCCCGGGGCCAAGGTGCCGAGACCGCCCCGGACCACTCGGGGGCCCTGCTGGGGCTAGCTGGGACTCTACGCGGGGGGGCATGTGGAGGCCAGGCGGGGCGATCTTGGGGGCTGGCTGCGCGCAACCCGAAGCCTCACAGGGCAGAAGCATGATGCAGGAAAGCGTTTGAAACACATCGGATTTCCGCCCGCCCTCCTGAAAGGAGACGAAGAAGGAAAGCCACTCGACCCCTGAGATAGGAAAGCGCCTAGAGTGGACTGAGACCTGGGGATCTCGCACTACCTACTTTCAGTGGGTACGCCGAAGGTCAGGACTGCACAACGCTGAAATTCTTCACGTCGCTCGAGACCGACAATGCGAGATGTGGCGGCTGCCACATCGCAAGGCCGCCCGTGCAACATCTAAGCCGCATTAAGGTCAACACGAACTCGTGAGCCACCGAAACAGCTACCACATGAACACCCCTCTGACGAGTGGCCTCTGCACGTCGAACCCCATTTGTGCTGGGTTGCTGGGCGAAGCGTTGTCACTGGGATACCGACGTGAGGTTGGGGGCGGCGCTGCCGGAAGATCATTGGGCTGGGAACGCTCTCGCGCGAAGAGTTGTACCGCTGATAGAGGCTCAGCGCAGAGTGGCCAATCTCTGGAGCGCAGTCAGGAGACCGAGGCCAACATAAGGCGGTCGTACTCTATGCGTGTGGCGCAAAGGGTCAAGAGTGGTAAGGCATCCCCGCCGCGTTTTTACTCTCGGCCGCTCGTTGGCGTGCTGGCGCCGCCTGCCCAAAGAGCTCTCTTAGCGCTCCACGCACAAACATCTGCACGCGTAATTCGCGAACGTTTCCCGCGCGCCGACGTGCTTTGTCCAGCACTCGGCCTGCGCGGGCACTCCAAATGGATGGCGTGCCGCGGCGTGGTCCGTGACCAGTTTTGCTGCCCTGTCGTCAGCAACTCATGGCTCACGGTGCTTCTGCAACGGTGAGCGTCAGCGCGAGAAAGCCCAGATCGAGTGCGCGCGACCGAATCCTCTCTCCCACGTGATCCTCTCCCTCTCACGTTCTGCGCTTGCTCCTCAGCACCGTTCCTGAGCAAGGCCACTCCCTCGTCGATCTCGGCCGCAGGCTCTGCGACGGCGGGGATCGACAATGTTTCTCGTGGTCGTCTGTGGTGGTTGCCATCGCTCCTCTACGCGACGAGGCCACGACGCTTGTCGTCGCAGCGCTCTGGCGCCGTAACAGTTTCAGGGACCTTGCCAACGACGCTGGAGCTATCTTTGTTGCTATTCGGATGCATGCCCTTGCCTCTGCCCTGGTTCTCTGTCATCCGTGTGAGTGGTATGGCTCTCTTCGCTTCGGGGCGAGAAAGCTGCCACCCACATTCGCACTGGCAGCCTGGTTGGCTTGGCCGACCGGGAAATCTACGCCCGATGGCCGCACCTCCGTCGCCCCATGCACGCTTCGACGCAATCGTCTGCCCGTTCATCCAGCAGAACCGGTAGTCGCCTCCGTCCTGGACATCCTGCCTGCCTCATCGCCGCGGAGGAGATACTTCGGGCATTACGCGCCTCTCCTCGGCCTCCGCGTCCTCCGTCAACGCAAGGTAAGCCCCGCCATGGCCCTTCGAGCTCAGGCAGCCGGCATGCGCACGTGAGCTGTCGACTCGCCAGAGCTCGGAACACGTCTCCCGAGCGATGGATCGGGAGACCTTGCCCGCGTGCATGCGCGGAGCCTGGATGACTTCCGAACCCTGCGCCGCTTCGCCAGCCTCACGGACCTGAGCCTCTCCAAGTTCGGATGCGAGTCGCCCTCGCACTTCAATGTGCAACCCTCCTGCGCCTGCAAGCGCTGACTCGGTGGTGACCCAACCGGGTATATTTGGAAAACATGTTGGGCCCACTAGCGCACGGTGCCTCTCGCGAACACGGCATGCCTCTCGGGAGCTCACCATCTCGCTGGTCCTCGGCCGCGCCAAAGCAAGTTGCGAGAGGACAGTGGAAACGTGTGACGTGGAGGAGAAGAGGTGGAGGAGGAGGATGAGGATGAAGAGAAAGATGAGGATTATAAAGAGGAGGAGGAGGAAGACACGTCGCTGCTGGGGGGCGGATCCTCCTGACCGCGGGCCGACGCGACGAGCAGCAGAGACGGAACCGCACAGAGGCGTCTACGAAGGAGGATTAGGAGAAGGTGAAGGAGGAGGAAGGCAGGAGGAGGAGGAGGAGAAGGAGAAGGGATGATGATGCTGCTGCTGATGATGATGACGACGATGATGCTGATTACGATGAGGATGCTGATCATGATGCTGATGATGAGGAGGGAGGAGGCACGATGAGATGGGAGGGAGGCGGATGCGGGAGGAGGAAAAACGAGGGAAGACGGATGAGAGAGGCAGAGGAGGATGAGGAGGCAGGGGGCGCAATGAGAAACGAGCAGAGATCAGTAGTGGGAGGAAGCAGGACGAGGGAGGAGTGAGGGAGGGAGGAAGAAGCTGGAAAGAAGGATGATGATGATGATGATGATGATGATGATGATGATGATGTTGATGATGATGATGATGCTGACGACGATGATGATGATGATGATAATAATGATGATGATGACGATGATGATGATGCTGATGATGATTATGTCGATGATGATGCTGATAATGATGATGATGCTGCTTATGCTGATGATGCGTATGATGATGCTTATGATGATGATGATGATGATGATGATGATGATGATGATGATGATGATGATGATGATGATGATGATGATGATGATGATGAGGATGACGATGCTGATGCTGATGATGATGATGATGATGATGATGATGATGATGAGGATGAGGAAGAGGCGGCGGAACAGGAGGCAGGAGGGAGGATGAATAGAGGCGGACGAGGAGAGAAGACGGTATCCCACCACTGGCCTTTCCCCCTCCCCTCCTCAACGCGGGCGGATGGGCTGGCCAGTCCTCAGGCCGGGAATGCACCACCACTCCCAGTGCGCCCTCTCCTTCTCCTCCTGTTCCTGCGGGAGCAGGAAGGGGGCAGCAGGCGAGGAGGGGAGGGATGGATGGAGAAAGGAGTGGGATTAATGAGAATCGGGGATCCTAAACTTCGGATATGTTTTGCTCTTTTGGGCCCCCTAGAGGCTTCACGAGACTTCAGGAAACCTCCAGGGACCTCGAGACCTACGGTGGACGGAACGGGGAAAGTATAGCATCTAGGAAGGGGGACAGGTGAGGAAGGGGGGGAAGATGGAGGAGAAGGACGAGCCGGTGAAATGATACTTCTGTTGATGAAGAGGAGGGGGCAACAGTTGGGGAGGGGAAGGCAACACCTGAAAATCATGACGAGTAGTAGGGATGATGATTGGTAGCAGCGGAAGAAGGGCATGAGGAATAGGCTGGACGAAGAGGGTGAGGAAGCGAAAACGGAAAAGGATGAGGATAAGGAGCGGATGATGATTATATATCTGCATATATATAGATATACAAGACTGCAGTGGCGCTTCGCGCCATGCACCTTGGTCCTTGAAAGTTGGTATGTAGGCGGAAATGGCAGGAAGGTCAAGCCGACAATTTCGCGATAACTCCTTGCTGCCTTTTCTGGCATCGCCGTTATAATAATGTTGTTCGTTATCCTTCCTCCATGCTAATGTTTCCTCATTCTCGCCATACCCTGGGCATTCTCCCCATCCTCCTTTTCTCTTTTTGCGGAGGCTCCTCCTTGGAGAGCCTCTGGTGGCCTCACCAAAGTTCTGAGGCTTTTTGAACGCCTTCTGGAGGCCTCCTGAGTGTGTTCTGGGGGCCTCTGGGGCTTCCTAAGGCCAACCTGCCTCTAACCGCGGTCTCCCTAAACGCCCCAGTCACGATTTGGAATGCTTCGGAGGGTGTCTTCGGGCCATCTTGGGCCGTCATGGTGCTCTCTTAGGGCCATTTTGGACTCCTGTTGTGCCGTTTTGAAGCTCTCTTGGACTGTCTAGAAGCCCTTTCGCATGGTTGTGGGGCGATTTTGGAGCCTCACAGGCAGCTTTGGACGCCTAGGAGACCGCCGTCTTGGAGCGTCGGGAAGCCGAAAAGAGGAGAACTCCAAATGCACCAAACACCTACATATAATCAATGATTTGTACCTCTTGGGGCCTTCTTAGGGGGTGCTCTTGGAGGCCTCTTGGTACGTTTTGGAGCGATCTTTCGGGGTATGACGGCTTCTTGGAGCGCTCTTGTGCTGTCTTAGAAATCTCTGGGACGTCTCCAGTGACCCCCCTGATTGCCCTGGGTGTGCTGCGAAGGCTTGGCAAAACGCCCTGCGAGGCCCAGGGGGCCGCTTCGAGGCCCGTCCGGAGGGTCCCAAAGCTCCTGATCCCGGGGGTCCGGTTTTAGGGGGGAGGGGGGGTGACGGGTTTCCCCCCCGCCCGGGCTTATAAAAATATAGGAAGAGGAATATCGTGACAGGTGATGATGACAATTATGATGCTGATGTTGATGATGATGATGATGATGCTGATGATGATGATGATGACGATTTTGCTGATCATGATGATGACGCTGCTGCGGATGCAGATCATGATAATGATGCTGATGAGGCTGGTGATGCTGATGATGCTGATGGTGATGCCGATGATGAGCGTAATTATCATGCTTATGGAGATGACGATGATGATAATGCTGCTGCTGGTGACGATGATGGTGGTGATGGTGATGGTGTTGACGATGATGATGCTGATGTGGATGATGATGATGATGTTCATAATGGTGGTGGTGGTGATGATGCCACTGAAGGCACTTTTACTACTACTACTACTACTACTACTACTACTACTACTACTACTACTACTGCTGCTGCTGCTGCTGCTGCTACTACTACTACTACTACTACTACTACTACTACTACTACTACTACTACTACTACTACTGCTACTACTTCTACTACCACCACTACTACTACTACTGCTACTACTACTACTACCACCACTACTACTACCACCACCACCACCACCACCACCACCACACCACCACCACCACCACCACCACCACCACACCACCACCCACCACCACCACTACTACTACTACTACTACTACTACTACTACTACTACTACTACTACTACTACTACTACTACTACTACTACTACTACTACTACTACTACTACTACTACTACTACTACTACTACTACTACTACTACTACTACTACTACTACTACTACTACTACTACTACTACTACTACTACTACTACTACTACTACTACTACTACTACTACTACTACTACTACTACTACTACTACTACTACTACTACTACTACTACGACTACTACTACTACTGCTCATACTACAACTCCTACTACTACTGCTGCTGCTGCTACTACTACTACTACTACTGCTCCTACTACAACTCCTACTACTCCTACTCCTACTCCTACTCCTACTCCTACTCCTACTCCTACTCCTACTCCTACTACTACTACTACTACTACTACTACTACTACTACTACTACTACTACTACTACTACTAGGGAGCTGACTGGTCTCCAGGCCGGGACCAGTCCGAACGGACCGGCCTCCAGGCCGGGGGCTTCCGACGGTTACCCTTAAGGTAGTCCATGGAAATTCCCGGCGGGAACCAAAAACCGACAAAACAAATATATTGAATCGACCACTTTTGTGGTGCGCACCTTGCGCTTTGCCGCGCAACGCATATGTGGGCAATGGCGGGTTCCGGCCTGGAGGCTGGTCCGTGTACTGATGCCGACGCACGTTGTTTCTATGTGTGTGGCTGTGTGCATTGGTGGTGATGCCGTACAAGTGTCCCTGTGTGTGGCTGTGTGCGCTGATGGTGATGCCATGCAAGTGTCTCTGTGTGTGGCTGTGTGTACTGGTGGTGATGCCATGCAAGTGTCTCTGTGTGTAGCTGTGTAGCTGTGTGCACTGGTGGATAGCATCCTCTTTCATCAAGCTTCGATCCTGGATCTTCGAATGATCCTGGATGCCCGTCCCTGGATCTTCCGTTTCCGATCGCCCTTGGGTTTTTCGATCGGGACCCCTGGAAGGAAAAAAAAGTGAGGACAAGATCCTGGAAAGCATCCTCTTTCATCGAGCCTCGATCCTGGATCTTCGAATGATCCTGGCTCCCCGTCCCTGGATCTTCCGCGTCTCATCGCCCCTGGGTCTTTCGATCGGGACCCCTGGAAGGGAAAGGAAGTGAGGACGATATCCTGGATATCATCCTCTTTCATCGAGCCTCGACCCTGGATCTTCGAATGATCCTGGACCCCCGTCCCTGGATCTTCCGTTTCCGATCGCCCCTGGGTCTTTCGATCGGGACCCCTGGAAGGGAAAGGAGGTGAGGACGATATCCTGAATATCATCCTCTTTCATCGAGCCTCGACCCTGGATCTTCGAATGATCCTGGATCCCCGTCCGTGGATCTTCCGTTTCCGATCGCCCCTGGATCTTTCGATCGGGACCCCTGGAAGGAAAGGAAAAGAAGGACAGATCCTGCATAGCATCCTCGCGCATCGAGCCTCGACCCTGGATCTTCGAATGATCCTGGATCCCCGTCCCTGGATCTTCCGTTTCCTATCGTCCTTGAATCTTTCGATCGGGACCCCTGGAAGGACAAGATCCTGGACAGCATCCTCTTTCATCGAGCCTCGATCCTGGATCTTCGAATGATCCTGGATGCCCGTCCCTGGATCTTCCGATTCCGATCACCCTTGGGTTTTTCGATCGGGACCCATGGAAGGAAACGGAGGTGAGGACAAGATCCTGGATAGCATCCTCGTTCATCGAGCCTCGCTCCTGGATCTTCGAATGATCCT
>CAUYUJ010018760.1:775000-777500 GCA_963575745.1 Prorocentrum cordatum
GCGAGCGTGATCCGTGGAGTGATTGAGGGAAGGAGGGGAGGAGGAGAAACACGCGGGGTGCGCGGAGCAGTCAAGAGCGGGCGTGGACGAAGGTCGAGAGCAAAGGCGCCTTTGCCAGGGTGCGACGCACTGTCGTGCCACGGGGGCCCAGAGGTCGAGTAGGGGATCGACTGCAGAACTGATTAGCCCCACAATTGGTCTTCTCGTCAAACTCTCGAACAATATATATATATATATATAATCTATATATACATAGAACGTTAGCAGATCTACGGAACATTCTATGACGTTTCACAGATTCGACGAGCAAAGCAAAGCTGCGGCAAATCACTTCTGCGGTCGACCCCAGACTCGAAGAGGGGCGCCACGGGCGGCAGAGGCACCGTCGGCGACACGCACGAGTGGCCCAAGGCAGGAGCGGCCCTGGGGTGCGCGGCCTTGCCGACCGCTGCCTGCGATGCGACGGCAACGGCCTGCGTGCTTGTCGGGCACACGCTGACATGGATCGGGGATCCGGGGATCTGGCGCGCGGGCGCCAGATCCATGGATCGGGGAAGGTACCCCCAGAAAAGTTAGGCCAATGCCGCGTCATCTGGCGACGGAGCGCGTCGATTACATATGGAAAAGGGGCCCGTCACTTATACACGTTGCCTTAATCCATGTTTGCGTTCCCTCAACCTTAGGCTTGCCCCTGCCGCGCCCTCCCCTCACCCCCCAAGCAAGCCGCGCAGAAGAGGTCTGGGGAAACCAACAGGCACCGATACCTTTACTCCCCAGACCTTCTTCCTGGGGTGCGTTCTGGCCAGAATCTCGAGGCGAATCCAGCGGTGGCAACGAGGGCCTCCCAAGAGGCCCCACAGGGAGGCATCGAGGCCAGGGCAGCGGCAGGGGTACCTTTTCCTCCTCTGAGCCCCACCCCCGACCCCGCAAGCCGCACAGAAGAGGCCGCTCCAGCGAGGGCTCACCCTTGCGCGCAGCCGGCGCAGGAGGCCCTCCTGGGGGCCGTCGGCAATGGGCCTCGCCAAGACCAGCCGCGCTGGGGGCACCGCGGGGCCGCGCCGGCGCCGTTCGGGAGAGATGCCCCGCATATGGGCCTCACGGCGGGCCCTCCGGCTCCTGCTGCGAGGCGGCCATGGAGATCCTCGTGGCTGGGGCTCCCGCAGCTGCTGCCGGCCCCCGTTCCCCCCCCCCCCCCTCATGGTGCTGCCTGAGCTGCGCTCGCAAATGGGCACGCCGGAGCACCACGAGGCCAGAGGCTGGGGCTCTTGAGCGCCCTGCGTCGGGCTTCGAGCATCGTGTTCGTGCGAAGCTGCGCGCGGGTGTCTGCCCGCGTCGTCGTCATGTGCGGCCAAAGGGGGGGGGGTCTTTCTGGGGGTGGCCAGGAGGGGTCAGGTCGGAGGGGGCCAATGCCGTCTCCAGTTCGAACGCCTCGCAGACGGGAAGGCAGGGGATGGAAGGGCGCCAACGTTACACCTACACCGGTTCTTGCCAGGCGCCGTCCTGTACCCAGTGTCGGTGTATACGCCCTCCTGTCAGGGACAGGACGGCCTACATACCAGTCCTGGGCCCAGGACGGGCCTGGCCAGGATCGGTGTAGGTGCAAAGTTGGCGGTCTCCGAGGGAAGGGTCCGCTCCAAAGGGGCCCGCGTCGAGGCCCTGGAGCCCCAGGCACGGATCAGGCGCGCGACGAGCCCTCCGCCCGCCCCTCGGACTCCACCTGCTCTTTATTCGTCCGTGCTGCACCGCCATGCTCCTGCTGCTGCTGCTCCTCCTCCTCCTCGACTTGGGCCGCGGAGTGGGTGTCGGCGAGCTCTCGTGACCCCCCGCCCCCCTGGCCTGATGCAGCCCAGAGCGCCCAGGAAGTCAGAGTGGCGCACGAAATAGGCGCACCCGTCGAGGTTCCGGAAATTGCTTGCGATCACGGCCCGCGCCAGCCGGTTGGGGGCGTCCACGTAGCCGCCGACGAAGAACGCTCGCCGCGCGCACCCGAACTGCCTCGCGAACGCGGAGGCCAGCAGGATGGACTGCTGCGTGACCATCTGCAGCGCGGCGCGGGCGAAGGAGCGGGCTCGTGAGACGACGGGCCCGAGCGCCACGGGCCCGGCCCCAGAAGGCGGGCCTCCGTGCCCGCCCGGGCCTTCGAGCGGCAGGGAGGGTCGGGCGGAGGGGCACGCCTTCGAGCCAACGCAAACGTCCGCTGAGCCGCCATCTTCGATCCCGGGTTACGCGTGGCGGGTCCTGTCGGCCGCCTGGGGGCCGCGGCGGAGTCGAACGATGAAGGATCGCGGCGTGAGGCACCAAAGGGCACATCGTCGCCAGCATTTGATCTTCTCAGGGAGCGCTGTGACCCAACTGGGGTCCTGGGGCCCTTGGGGAGAAAACAACACACAACACCATGCTGCACCCGCTGGCTGGCCAGTGGCCGGCGTCTCAGTTGCTGTGCCTCCTGCAGGTGGTTCAGCGGACGAGCTCTCCTTACACAACCCCCTCCTGCCCTCCG
>CAUYUJ010018760.1:782500-785271 GCA_963575745.1 Prorocentrum cordatum
AGTAGTAGTAGTAGTAGTAGTAGTAGTAGTAGTAGTAGTAGTGGTAGTAGTAGTAGCGGTAGTGGTAGTAGTAGTAGTTGTAGTAGTAGTAGTAGTAGCAGTAGTAGTAGTAGTAGTAGTGGTAGTGGTAGTAGTAGTAGTAGTGGTGGTGGCGGTGGAATGAGTGATAGTAAAAAAGGTAGTAGTACTAGTCGTCGTCGTAGTAGTAGTAGTAGGGGTAGTAGTGGTAGTAGTGGTACTAGTGGTGGTCGTATTAGCAGCAGTAGTACTAGTAGTAGTAGTAGTACTAGTAGTGGTAGTAGTAGTAGCAGTAGTAGTAGTAGTAGTAGTAGTAGTCGTAGTGGTAGCACTAGTCGTAGCAGTAGTAGTAGTAGTAGTAGTAGTAGTAGAAGTAGTAGTAGTAGTAGTAGTAGAAGTTGTAGTAGTAGTAGCAGTAGTAGTAGAAGAAGAAGTAATAGTAGTAGTAGTAGTAGAAGTAGTAGTAGTAGTAGTAGTAGTAGTAGTAGTAGTAGTAGTAGTAGTAGTAGTAGTAGTAGTAGTAGTAGTAGTAGTAGTAGTAGTAGTAGTAGTAGTAGTAGTAGTAGTAGTAGTAGTAGTAGTAGTAGTAGTAGTAGTAGTAGTAGTAGTAGTAGTAGTAGTAGTAGTAGTAGTAGTAGTAGTAGTAGTAGTAGTAGTAGTAGTAGTAGTAGTAGTAGTAGTAGTAGTAGTAGTAGTAGTAGTAGTAGTAGTAGTAGTAGTAGTAGTAGTAGTAGTAGTAGTACTAGTAGTAGTACTAGTGGTAGTATTAGTTGTAGTCGTCGTCGTCGTCGTAAGTGTGGTTATACTCATGATAATAATGGCCGCCGATCGTGCCCAGCTTGGAACCCGCGAGCCATGATCGGCGAAAGTTCAAACTCACGAATCAATCATACGAAGTAATTGTTTGTTTCCTCGGCCTTGCGGCAAAGCTGGTTCGAGGGCCCGCTCTGAATTCTTTTCACGGTATGGGGCTCGCGCCTGTCAGTCGTTCTGGCGCACGGTTCTCGCAAACCGGGGACGCCGAACGCATGCAATACCACACGCAATCTCAATGCAAAGATCGCGGCCCCGACAACAGCGCGGAACCAATATGAGAAATTTCTTTGATCGGATTGCAATGAATTCCAGGAAATCAACCGGCGACATGACCTGTGTTACCGGCGCAAGGCTCGGCGGCCGGGCGGGCGCTTAAACACCTTCCCGGGATGGGAATGCGGAGTAGAGGAGGGCGAGAGCACCTTTCCGATCAGGCTATGTGGCCGATGGGGTGCAACGGCTGCAACGTTACGAAATGTTTGGGTCTCGTCTCGCCCAAGCGAAACGCCGGTGAGATCGCCAGGAATGGCGCTCTGCGACGTTCCGCTGTTATCAGTGTAGCGTGGCTATGACGAAAAGATCCTGGGATCGCCAGGAATGGCGTTCTGGGGCGTTGCGGTCTTTTCGGTCCTAGCCTGGCTATGACGAAACGATGATGCAAGCCACGAAATGCGATAAGGCTGCAACTTCCCAACGTTCAACATATATTTTTGGGGCTCTGGCGCACGACTCCCTGACAAACGACGCCGGTCATAATGTTGAGTATCCGCGTCGTTCTGGTCGGGGATCATCGGCGTTTCGCTTGAGCCAGTCGAGAGCCCCTTGTCGTGTATCGATCTCAGAAAGGGGCCCTCGAACCAGCCTTGATGGAAGGCCGTGGATGCAAGAGAATAACGCAAAACCAAATCATAACGTCCGACTTCCGCCATAAAGAAAAAAGATTACAGTCTGGGCCGCGACAATTTGTAGCTCAAAAACCTGCACTTGTGGTTCGCGCTGTTTCTCGACATTTTCGGCGGCGGCCGCCGATCGTGCCCAGCTTGGACCCCGCGGACTTGGAATGGCAACATTCTAACGTTACAGATCCTCTCCGCGCTACTGTTTCGATCCACGGTATTAATAGTCGTACGAGTACGGATAGTGCAAGTAATAGTGATACAAGTAGCAGTAGTAGTAGTAGTAGTAGTAGTAGTAGTAGAAGAAGAAGTAGTAGTAGAAGTAATAGTAGTAGTCGAAATAATAATGGCAGTCGTAGTAGTAGTAGTAGTCGTAGTAGTAGTAGTAGTAGTAGTAGTGCTAGTACTTGTAGTAGTAGTAGTAGTAGTAGTAGTAGTAGTAGTAGTAGTAGTAGTAGTAGTCGTAGTAGTACTAGTAGTAGTATCAATCGTAGTAGTAGTAGTAGTATCAATCGTAGTAGTAGTAGTAGTAGTAGTAGTAGTAGTAGTAGTAGTAGTAGTAGTAGTAGTAGTAGTAGTAGTAGTGGTAGTGATAGTAGTAGTGGTAGTAGTCGTAGAAGTAGTCGTAGTAGGATTAATATGGTTATTCGTACTAGTGGTAGTAACAGTAGTAGAAATAAAAGTAGTCGTAGAAGTAGTAAGACGATCACTACTCGTGCTCGTAGGGGTAGTGGACGTAGTAGTAGTAGTAGTAGTAGTAGTAGTAGTAGTAGTAGTAGTAGGTGTAGTAGTAGTAGTAGTAGTAGTAGTAGTAGTAGTAGTAGTAGTAGTAGTAGTAGTAGGAGTAGGAGTAATGCTACTAATTATTCACTGCGTGGGGATCCCCATATGTGCATCTCCTTGCTGGCGCTCCCTTGGTGGTGGGACTCGGTGAGGACGAATCTGGATTTAAGTGTGACTGAGCTGCCTCTCTCTCTGCTCTCTCTGCTCTCTCTGTCTCTCTCTGTCTCTGCCCTCTCTCTGTCTCTGCCTCTCTTTCCC
>CAUYUJ010018760.1:785371-821369 GCA_963575745.1 Prorocentrum cordatum
TCTTCTTCTCTCTTTCTCTCGCTTGTATCTCTCTTAAACCTTCCCTCTCTCTCTCTCTCTCTCTTCTCTCTCGCCTGTCTCCTCTCTCTCTCTCTCCGCTCTCTCTCTCTCTCTCTCCTCTCCCTCTCTCTCGCTTCCTCTCTCTCTCTCTCTTGCTCTCTCTCTCTCTCTCTCTCTCTCTCTCTCTCTCTCTCTCTCTCTCTCTCTCTCTCTCTCTCTCTCTCTCGCTCGCTCGCTCGCTCGCTCTCTCTCTCTCTCTCTCTCGCTCGCGCTCGCGCTCGCGCTCGCGCTCGCGCTCGCGCTCGCGCTCGCGCTCTCTCTCTCTCTCTCTCTCTCTCTCGCTCTCTCCCGCTCTCTCTCTCTCTCTCTCTCTCTTCTCTCTCTCTCTCTCTCTCTCTCTCTCTCTCTCTGCTCTCTTCGCTACTGGCTTCTGACGGAGTCTGGGTTAGGTGAGCCTGAGTGTGGGTGAGTCTGAGCATGGGTACGTCTGTGTGTGCCTGACTCTGAAGAAATGAATCTGAGTGTGAGTGAGCTTGTGTATGAGTGAGTCTGGGTGCGAGTCTGAATCCCAATGGTGCCCCTGGCAGTGTCTGGCGACTAGGAGGCCCGGGTCGACTCCTCTTTGGGAAGCCAAAATGCTGCCCCTGGCAGCGTTTGGTGACTATGAAGCCCCTGGTGGACCCCCCCTGGGGCTCCCAAATGATGCCCCTGGCAGCGTTTTGTGACCATGAGGCTCTCAAGAGATACATGTTGGGGACGCCAAACGGCAATTCTAGCTGAGGCGTCCCACCAAAATCGGCGCGAACGGGCTCGTGAGATCAGCCAGGGTGGCTCCCCCTTGGGGCTCCCAAATGATGCCCCTGGCAGCGTTTTGTGACCATGAGGCTCTCAAGAGACACATGTTGGGGAGGCCAAACGGCAATTCTAGCTGAGGCGTCCCACCAAAATCGGCGCGAACGGGCTCGTGAGATCAGCCAGGGTGGCTCCCCCTTGGGGCTCCCAAATGATGCCCCTGGCAGCGTTTTGCGACCATGAGGCTCTCAAGAGATACATGTTGGGGGCGCCAAACGGCAATTCTAGCTGAGACGTCCCACCAAAATCGGCGCGAACGGGCTCGTGAGATCAGCCAGGGTGGCTCCCCCTTGGGGCTCCCAAATGATGCCCCTGGCAGCGTTTTGTGACCATGAGGCTCTCAAGAGATACATGTTGGGGAGGCCAAACGGCAATTCTAGCTGAGACGTCCCACCAAAATCGGCGCGAACGGGCTCGTGAGATCAGCCAGGGTGGCTCCCCCTTGGGGCTCCCAAATGATGCCCCTGGCAGCGTTTTGTGACCATGAGGCTCTCAAGAGATACATGTTGGGGAGGCCAAACGGCAATTCTAGCTGAGACGTCCCGCCAAAATCGGCGCGAACGGGCTCGTGAGATCAGCCAGGGTGGCTCCCCCTTGGGGCTCCCAAATGATGCCCCTGGCAGCGTTTTGTGATCATGAGGCTCTCAAGAGAGACATGTTGGGGAGGCCAAACGGCAATTTTAGCTGAGACGTCCCACCAAAATCGGCGCGAACGGGCTCGTGAGATCAGCCAGGGTGGCTCCCCCTTGGGGCTCCCAAATGATGCCCCTGGCAGCGTTTTGTGACCATGAGGCTCTCAAGAGAGACATGTTGGGGAGGCCAAACGGCAATTTTAGCTGAGACGTCCCACCAAAATCGGCGCGAACGGGCTCGTGATATCAGCCAGGGTGGCTCCCCCTTGGGGCTCCCAAATGATGCCCCTGGCAGCGTTTTGTGATCATGAGAGAGTGTGAGTGAAATCTCTTATCTTGTCTTAGCTTATCTTATATCAACTCATCTTATCGCATCATATCTTGTCTTATCTGATTACTGCATAGGCTGTCTTATCTTATCTATTATCCTATATTGTCATATATCTTATCTTACCTTATCATATCTTGTGCTATCTTATCTTATCTTGTATTATCTTATCTTGTCTTGTCTTATCTGGTGATTATCACTGGGAGGAGGGAGGCGCGAGCGGGAGGAAGGAGGAGCAGTGGGAGGCGTCAGAGTAATAACAAGAACCCAAATCCTTAGGATATGGTGAATAAGACTAATAGTGATAAATGTCGTACTAGTCGTAGTAGTCGTAGCTATAATAGTAGTAGTCGTAGTAGTAGTAATAGTAGTAGTAGTAGTAGTAGTAGTAGTAGTAGTAGTAATAGTAGTAGTAGTAGTAGTAATAATAATAGTAATAGTAGCAGTATGACTAGTTGTAGCTGTAGCAGTAGTAGTAGTAGTAGTAGTAGTAGTAATAGTAGTAGTAGTAGTAGTAGTCGTCGTCGAAGTAGTAGTGATCGTAGTAGTAGTAGTAGTAGTAGTAGTAGTAGTAGTAATCGTCGTGGTAGTAGTAGTAGTAGTAGTAGTAGTAGCAGTAGTAGTATGGGGTAATAATAATAATGGTAGTAGTAGTAATGGTAGTAGTGGTAGCCGGAGTAGCAATCGCAGTCATAGCAACAGTAGAGGTGCTAGCAGTACTAGTAGTAATGGTAGTAGGGGTGGTAGTAGTAGTAGGAGTAGTAGTAGTAGTAGCAGTAGTAGTAGTAGTAGTAGTAGTAGTAGTAGTGGTAGCACAAGTGATATTCGTTATGGTAGTCGTAGCAGTAGTGGTAGTAGTAGTAGTAGTAGTAGTAGCAGTAGTAGTAGTAGTAGTAGTAGTAGTAATGGTCGTAGTAGTAATAGTAATAGTAGTAGTAGTAGTAGTAGTAGTAGTAGTAGTAGTAGTAGTAGTAGTAGTGGTAGTAGTGGTAGTAGTGGTAGTAGTAATAGTCGTAGTCGTAGTAGTGTTAGCAGTAGGAGTCAATACTAGGAATAGTTCTGGTCGTCGCAGTAGCATTTGAAGTCGTAGTAGTAATGGGATTCATATATGTAGTAATAGTGAAAGTGCTAGTCGTAAACATGATATCAGTAGCAGTAGCAGTAGAAGTAGTAGTAGCGGTAGTAGTAGTAGTAGTAGTAGTAGTAGTAGTACTAGTACTAGTACTAAGATTTCTCGTAGTAGTAGTAGTAGTCGCAATCGTAGTCGCAATCGTAGTAGTAGTAGTCGTAGTAGTAGTAGTAGTAGTAGTAGTAGTAGTAGTAGTCGTCGCAGTAGTAGTCGCAGTAGTACTAGTAATAGTAGTAGTAGTAGTAGTAGTAGTAGTAGTAGCGGTAGTAGTAGTAGTAGTAGTAGTAGTAGTAGTAGTAGTAGATGTAGCAGTAGCAGTAATAGTAGTAGTAGTAGTAGTAGTAGTAGTAGTAGTAGTAGTGATAGTAGTAGTAGTGATAGTAGTAGTAGTCGTAGTAGTAGTAGTACTAGTACTAGTAGTCGTAGTAGTAGTCGTAGTCGTAGTAGTAGTAGTAGTAGTAGTAGTAGTAGTAGTAGTAGTGGTGGTAATGATAGTAGTAATAGTAGTAGATGACAAAGGTACTGGTACTAGTAGTGATAGTAGTAATAGTGGTAGTGATAGTGGTAATAGTAGTGGTACTTGCAGTAGTAATACGAATGATAAACAAGGCCTTTGGTGGACCTCCATTGAGGCCACGAACCGTGCGAGGGTGTGCCAACAGCGGGGCCGGTGCGAGATGATGACGATGCTGATGATGATGATGATGATGATGATGGTGATGCTGATGACGATGCTGATGACGAAGGTGATGATGATCCTGATTGCGTTAATGATAATGCTGATGATGCTGCTGACGATCGTGATCGTGATATTGATACTGATGATGATTTGGCGACTCATGGTAATCATATCATATCTGTCTATATGTATGTATACACGTCTGCTCCTTGCCCCTATGATGATGAAAGTCGGCCTCGCCGCCCGCCCACCGAAGAACAAACGTGTTCGCATCGGGGATAATCATGACACAGGGGGGCAGGGGCGGGGCAGGCTGTATTCTCGGGGGTCGTGGGATTGTGTCCTCCACCCTACACGGCGCCATTGAAATCCATTGAACTTTGCCAACTTGATGCCTCAATCTCTCTCCATCATGGGCTGCGATCAGGACTTGTATCCCCTGCCAGCCGTCTAGTGCACTCGAGTAGACCTCACTGAATTCATGGAACTTGGCAAGGGGGGCGGCAGCACCTCTGAGAGCAGCACGAGTGCGAGCAGCAACACGGGCGCTACCAGCGTGACTTCGGTGAGCAGTACGGGTGCGAGCAGCAGCGCGAGTCCTGCCAGCGCGCCTGGGACTATCAGCGCGTCGGTGAACAGCTGGGAGGCAAAACGACAATTTTGGGGGTTGGGGGCTCTATGCCACTCGGGGGGCTGGAGCTTTGAGCCACGGAGCCCCGTTGGGAGGCGTGGAAGGAGTCAAAACCAGAGCCTCTTATAGGGCTCGGGAGCGGGCCGGGAGCATCAGTCACCAAAAGACGACGTCACCCGACCGCACTAGCGGCCACCCTAGGGCGACCATGTGGGGCGAGGACGGATGGGACAAAATTCATGTAATTCATTGGCTTCAACAGGATCAGCAGTAACACCGCGGCGACCAAGAAAACCCTGACCAGTGTGACCAGCATGACACAGGCCAGCATTACGTCGTTGAGCAGCGCGGGTACACATAGCACCAGAAGTTGGAACCAACATCACCACTGATACTACTACTACTACTACTACTACTACTACTGCTACTACTACTACTACTACTACTACTACTACTACTACTACTACTACTACTACTACTACTACTACTACTACTACTACTACTACTACTACTACTACTACTACTACTACTACTACTACTACTACTACTACTACTACTACTACTACTACTACTACTACTACTACTACTACTACTACTACTACTCCTACTCCTACTACTACTCCTACTACTCCTACTCCTACTCCTACTACTACTACTCCTACTACTCCTACTCCTACTACTTACTCCTACTACTACTACTACTACTACTACTACTACTACTACTACTACTACTACTACTACTACTACTACTACTACTACTACTACTACTACTACTACTACTACTACTACTACTACTACTACTACTACTACTACTACTACTACTACTACTACTACTACTACTACTACTACTACTACTACTACTACTACTACTACTACTACTACTACTACTACTACTACTACTACTACTACTACTACTACTACTACTACTACTACTACTACTACTACTACTACTGCTACCAGCACGTCTAGGGCTAGCAACGCGGCGATGTGCAAAACGAGCGCGCGCAGCAGTACGGGTGTTACCATCGAAGACGGGTGCAGCAGCACCACGGCGGCATGGAGCATGCCAGCACGACTGGGACTACGACTTGGGGCTGTTGGGGCAAGGGACTCACTTTTTATCCAGAATCCCCACCACCCCTGGCGCAGTGGGTGCGACGCCAGGGGGAGCGGCCCGTCCGCCCACCTCTCGCGTAACTTCGTCTCTAGCAGGGAGGCGTCGTGACCGAAATCAACCCGAACGTGACCGAAACTGGCGCCCAAAGTTTTCCGGCCGCGCCCGAGTGTGACCGAAATGTGTGGTTCGAAACCCAGGCGATTTACGATTTCGAATACAATTTCGGTCACACTACGTTTTCTTTCATAGCTTCGGGCACGTTTTCGGTTACCGATCTTTTTCGGTCACCTACCTTTTCGGCTGATAAGGGCCTGGTGCCATGACACCTCCCCACCATAGGGGGCGGGGGGTGCGAAGTCCCCATGGACATGGCGGGATGGGCACCGAAGGGTACCGTGAGCCTCTCAAGCACCAGAGGCGGGCACCATGAGCCTACTGAAACCAACGGAGGTACACCATATGTCCTCCACCCAATGCGGCTCCGTTTAACACTCATTGCACTCTCCGACTTGATACTTCAACCTCTCTCCAAGCGCGCAGGCTGGTGCTGGGGCACCTCCGTGGGCCAGCACCAAAGGTCACTCCCAGGAGAGGTCACTCCGACGCGTGACCGAGCCTTGGGCAGGTCGCACAGCTTCCCGAAGTTGCAGGCCGTGAGGCCCCCCGGGAGGCCCAGGGACTTGGAGCCCTCGGCACCGTAGATGTCCTGCACGAGCTTGTCGGCGTGCGAGGCGTCGCCTCCCTCCGCCAGGTCGAGCGCCTCTCCGAATGTCTCCGCAGACGTCAAGGCCCTCGCGAGACCCAAGAACGTACCGCCGCCGCAAGCCGTGCCGCCAACTCGCACGAAGTCGTTGGGCTCCGCGGAATCGACCCGAAGTATCGAGACGCCCGTGCCGAAGCTCACCTGAGCAGTATTCTTTAAAACGGTGACTTACGCCGCAAGGCCATGCGTGTCGAAGGGGTCGGCTGTGGGCCTTGGAGCCTGCTGGTTAAAATCGAATCGGTTACAATAGGACCTAGGACAGAAAAACATCCGTCACGAACATGAGACTCTCCGCTAGCCAACCTGAAGATCACTCGAAGGTGCCCTCCCCCAGGATGCACAAGAGCACCCATCAAGCAAAAATATCATTAGGGCACCCTCCCCGAACCGACCTCGATCTTAGTAAACTTATACCTCGGTCCGACCGTACTCGAGGGCCGTTGCCCATACATCGTCCCTAGAGGTCTCCATATGTACCCGAAATCACAAGAGGTCTCCAGAGCCCTCTGGGGATCTCCACAGGTCCCCAGTGGTCTTGCTCCTCGAGACCCCCTGAGGCCCCAGCATGTCATCGAACCCAGATCGTCGAACCCCGAGCCTCGAAGATGACGACGCCATTGCCATGGCTGATCGACTCCATTTCGGCTGCTGGATTGCGGAATCGTCTGGTCGTGGCCGGCGGCCCATGGGCTGGCGCATCGGTGGTCATGAGCTCAGACTCGGATTCTTCCCACCCCTCCTGTGGTGGACTCACGTTCTGAATGTAGAGCGCTGTTCGCGCATTTCCTCCCGCCTCCTCCCCTCCCTGCCTCCTCCCTCATCGCCTCCTCCGCCTACCTCCTCCTGCATCCTGTGCGCTCCATCGGGGGCTGCGGACTGCGCAACCATCGCCAATTGTGCGGGCTCCTGGGAGACACGGCAGAGTGCAAGGCACTGCAGATCACTTCGAGGCCATGCGAGTGCGTCGGGGGCTGCGAACTGCGCAACCGTCGCCGCGAGGCACGGTGGAGGTGAGGACAGCGCAGATCACTTCTAGACATCGCGGCCCGCTCGGAGGCTGCGAAGCACGCATTTGTCCCCACTTTCGTGAGCTCCTGGGAGGCACGGCGGAGGTGAAGGCCACGAACATCCACTTGAGACCTCGCGGCTCCCTTGGGGGCTGCGATCTGCGCAACCGTCCCCACTTTCGTGGTTCCTTGAGAGGCACTGTGGAGGTGAGGGCAACGCAGACCACTTCGAGACCTCGCGGCTCCCTCAAGTGCTGCGAACTGCGCAACCGTCCCCACTTTCGTGGTCCCCTGGGAGACACGGCGGAGGTGGGGGCAACGAACATCACTTCGAGACCTCGCGGCTCCCTCGGGGGCTGCGAACTGCGCAACCGTCCCCACTTTCGTGGTCCCCTGGGAGGCACGGCGGGAATGAGGGCAACGAACATCACTTCGAGGCCTCGCGGCTCCCTCAGGGGGCTGCGAACTGCGCAACCGTCCCCACTTTCATGGTTCCTTTGGAGGCACGGCGGAGGTGAGGGCAGCGCAGACCACTTCGAGACCTCGCGGCTCCCTCGGGAGCCGCGAACTGTGCAACCGCCACCACTTTCGTGGTCCCCTGATAGGTACGGCGGAGGTGAGGGCAACGAACATCACTTCGAGACCTCGCGGCTCCCTCGGAGGCTGCGAACTGCGCAACCGTCCCCACTTTCGTGGTTCCTTGGGAGGCACTGTGGAGGTGAGGGCAACGCAGACCACTTCGAGACCTCGCGGCTCCCTCAAGTGCTGCGAACTGTGCAACCGTCCCCACTTTCGTGGTCCCCTGGGAGGCACGGCGGAGGTGGGGGCAACGAACATCACTTCGAGACCTCGCGGCTCCCTCAAGTGCTGCGAACTGCGCAACCGTCCCCACTTTCGTGATGCCCCTGGGAGGCACGGCGGAGGTGAGGGCAGCGCAGACCACTTCGAGACCTCGCGGCTCCCTCGAGAGCTGCGAACTGCGCAACGGGCGCCACATTCGTGGGCTCCTGGGAGGCACGGCGGAGGTGATGGCGGCGCAAATCACTTTAAGACCTCGCGGCTTCCTCGGGAGCTGAGGACCGCGCAACTGCTGTCGCCTTTGTGGGATCTCGTGGGCGGCACGGCGGAAGGGGGGGAACATGCAGACCACTTCGAGGCCTCGCGGCTCCCCCGAGGGTTGCGGAGCGCGCAACTAATGCCGCTTTCGTGGGCTCCTGGGAGGCACGGCGGAGGTGAGGGTCACGCAGATCGCTTCGAGACCTCGCGGCTCCCCCGGGGGCTGCGAACTGCGCAATCGTCGCAATGTGGGCTCCTGGGAGGCACGGCGGATGTGGGGACAGCGCACGTCACTTCGAGACCCCGCGGCTCCCATCGGGGGCTACGAACTGCACAATTGTCGTCACTGTCGTGGGCCCCTGCGAGGCACGGCGAAGTCCACGGCAATGCAGATCGTGCATATCTCGCGATGCATTGTTGTATGGAACGCTGATGCAAATGGCCTCGCGTGGAGAAGGGGTTGGGCACGTCAAGGGCAATGTGTTTTGTTCACTGCGACCAGTTCTGCGTATCCTCAAGGGAGACGACGGAACGCAACACACATTATTCAGAGCAAGTGTCAACGTTGTACGAGACCAACTATTATGGTAATCTGTCGGACTATACACCTTACATAACTGCGTACCTGCTCGTTGTCTAGCAGCGGACTCCCCGACGAGCTCAGACTCTGACAACCGCTGGGTGAGAACAACGAGAAGAGCAGCCCCAGGCCTGCGGCCTGTGCATCGCGCGGCCTTCGGAGCTTTCGGGGCCTTCGAGAGGCCTCTTGAGGCGTTCTCTATCCGTGGTAGTGGGCTGGCAACTTTAATAACGATCACTCGAATAATGCGCCCGGCTCGACCTCGATTTGGGATCTCTTTCTCCTCACGCAAGTGAAACCAGGTGTCGGGATGCAGGGCAATGCAACGTCAAGCAGTGTAAATCATTGCTTACCATTGGTTGACGTTGCTTGGCACCATTGCTTAGCATTGCTTGGCGCTGGTGGGCATGGGCCAGTATTGGTTGGCATTGGTTGGAGTTGCTTTGCATTGCTTTGCATTGGTTGGAATTGCTTGGCATTGATTGTGATCATTGCTTGGCGTTACTTGGTGCCGCGTGGCCTTGCTTGGTGTTGCTTGGCATTGCTGGGCATTGAACGGGCAACCCTAGGCAGCCCAGATCAACGCCTCTGACGAAGGGAAGCCCTGGGCAACCCCGAGGAACCCCAGGCAACGCCACGGGCGAAGGATCCAAGCACCAGCAAAGCAAATTTCCCCCACCAACGAAAAAAAATCCCTTGCACAACGCCTGATTCGGGAATGGAGCGGTCTCTTCGCGGATCGTCGCCCGTGCATGCGTCGTCCGCGCTCCTAATCTTTCGCCTTTGGAATCGGTTGCCCAAAACGGAATCGGTGATTCCTGGACCGTGTCCCGTGTGTTCACGGTCAATGGTTGACAACTGGCTTGCCACTGTGGCATCAACCGTTGCAAACAAAATCAACAAATTTCTCGCGTCGCGTGGTCCATGTACAGTCATGGCACTACCAGAAGGAACGCTAAATGAGGAACGAACCACCTTTCTTCAACATCAAATCGTCCATTTCCAAGAAGCGGCCGGGCCCCTTTCTAGAGGCGTTCCCTCATCGTTACCTCTCGCTTTGGAAGCGACCCCTCACCTCCCAAGGAAGACCGAGGGGGCTTCCTGGCAAAATTGTGAGGGAACGCAAGCAAATCCAAGGAACCACCGACTCCCTTCCGAACCCGAACTGGACGTTATTTCAACGCCGTGACTGTGTCCGCGATCGTAGCCTCTCAACTTTGGAACCCGTTGTCGAGAATGGGCTCGGCTTTTGGGCGACTCTGGCCCGTTCATCCGTAGCCTGCGGGCCCGCCCTTCTGGAATTCTTGGCGGCCCGTGGCCTATGCATCCATGGTCTCCGGCCGTGGGCTTGCACCGGTGGTCGCAAACGCATGCAAAGACCGAGAAGGCAAAAGATCCCAGCAGCGCAAGCCAGCGCGAGAGGGCGTGAGATCCCACAGCTCCCACGTGCGCACAGCGGATCGCCTGGCTCTGCGGCCCCGGCTGGCGCAGACCCCTCAGCTGGCGCGTTCGGCTGAGGCGCTGCGCTTGACGCGGGGGGTCCCTGCCTGCATAATTTCCCTGGAACGACCCTTGCCGATTCGAGAGGCCACGGGGGTCACAAGCTGACTTTGCGCTCTGGCTGCGTCGGGGGGCGTTTCGAACCCCCCAGGACACCGCGGCTGACGGATCTGCCAACGGACTCGCGGCTCTTGGAGTATTCTCCAAACGGTGCTTGCACATAGGGGTTCTTACTTCTGGAATGAAAAACTGGGCCCTCGGGCCGCTCTTGCCGCCATGTCGCCGCCTGGGCCTGCGGGCCGTTCTGGTCGCCAGGCCCCCGCCATCGCCGCCTCGTCGCCGCCCGCACTGCATTGTTTCACACTGCGTGTGCGCAGCTGGCAACCCAACGCACCGTACTTTCATAGCGTGCACCACCGAAGCTGCACCGCGTGCGTGCCAAAATCCTTCACACATTTTGGGTTTCGCAAGGGTTTCAAAAACGAGTGCCCCGAACAACACGTAAACATACATGGTTGTGCAAAATCAATTTTCAAAAATGCCTGTGCTCGCGGTCTTGCGGATTTTCCGAGGAGCACCCAAACCTGTTCCAACATTTTCACCACATTCTGCCAAGCGGGCCTCTCGCGCGTGTGCGGGGGTGGGGGGGCGCGATCCGTGTCACATAAAACCACGCGGGCCACTCACGCGCGTCGGACGCGCGCGCATGTCGAACCCTTTCAAAAACCTTCATCGCCGACGCGAGGACCTCGTCATCGTTATCGACGGGCGTGATGAGCATCGGCGCCGTCATTGGCCTTGCCGTCGTTATCGCCACCGTCGTCACCATCATCGATACTCTCACAAGCGTGTCTTCCGATGTCGGCGTCGCCATGATACTGCGCCCGCCCAAGTCACCGATTCGCACCGAAGTGTCCGCTGGGGAGTGCTTTGCGGTCAACGCCACCGCGGTTGCGCTGGTCGGGCCAATCTAGCTTTAGGTCGGGCGTGTCCTCTTGCAAGCGGATTTTGGAAGAAACATGGAAGCGAGTAGAACACACTTAAGCACACCTATTCAAAGAGCACAACACATCGTCCCAAGAGTATGTTTCAGTATTCCTGACTACGCTTCCTGTAGAAGGGGCGCGCGTGGCTTAAAACTACCTGGCCGCTGTACGCGCGAGCATGCGCGGGCCTGCGCGACGCGGATATGCACCAACCAACGCCAAACACTCATCAATCGCCACCGCAAACCAAGTTGCGGGTGGGTGGGCAGGCTGTTTGCAAGAGCGTGTTTGCCAACTCGCTTGTGCAACCACGTCGAGTGTACCAGATCAATTGCGTCACGTTAATTACACCGCGTAGCCCACACCACAGACACGGTCTTAACATGTATTGCACCAGGCGGCTTGCAACACACATTTTCATATACATATCTGTATATGTATAGACTTATGTGTCTGGACATGTATATGGTGTGCATGTAAATGTGTATACGTATATAAGAATACAAATATTGTGCGACGCAGGTTTTGCCACACATGCTGCACCAACCAAGCTGCACCACACAATTTGCGCCACCTGTGCTAAACCTCGGCGGCATAACATATATTTACGAAGAATAGGTTGCACCACGCACACACACACATATGTATATATATATGCATTTATTTATTTATTTATACATATGTATATATATATATATCACTTCCAGAAGAGCATTCAGATCTACCCCTCCCCCCCGGCCTTAACGGGTCCGCTTTCGCGTATTGCAACTGAAATACGGTTCTGCCCTATCTCCCATCGTAGATCTGAAGTCGTATCGTCCAAGCCAAGCTGGTAATAACGCCTTTTCGCAAAACAATTTATGCGCGCGCGCCCGACTATGAACAATCATCAACATTCAAATATTCCACGAAATAAATGACGGGAACACCGGGTCGCGTCGTCGCGCGCCGACATCCTCCAAAACCCTAGGTTTCGTGAGGAATTCAAAATCAGGTGCCCCAGCAACATATACAACAAACATGGTTGTGCCATAGCGAGAGCAAAACGCTGCGCTCGCGTTGATATAATGTTTTTTTTGCATAACAAAGACCATCCGGTTTTCAAAAATTGCACCACATGCTACCAAATGTACCTCTCGCGCGCGCATATCGAAATCGCTCGAACGTCTTTGCGCGCGTGTTGTCGCAAGAAGCCTTTTGCAACAAATGGCACGATGTGCACACGCGCGCGTCGTTGCGCACGCATGCGAAAATCCTTTTAACAAACGTTTTGGTTCGTCGGGGGTTCAAAATCGAGTGTCCCGGAACACATCAAAGAAACATGGCTTCCCAACACCAGTTTTCAAACATTTCAGCGCTCGAGCTCCTGTGAGTTCGTGGGGGAACCATGGGTTGTTCAACGTTTCGTTCAATTCTGCCAAATGGGCCTCTCGCGCCGCATGTCGGAACCATTCGAACGCCCTTGCGCGCGCGCTGGGGGGGGGCACGGTCCGCATCAAATGATGTCACTCTCGCGCGTCGGCCGCGCGCGCATGTCGAGCTCCTTCCGCAAACTTTTTCACCGAAACGAAGACTCCGTCATCGTCGTCAGCGTGATCAGCATCGGCACCGTCACTGGCAGTGCCGTCGTTGCTGTCATCATCGCCACCAGCATCGCTACTATCATCATCGTGTCTACTGTTGCAGACGTTGCCATGATACTGCGCCCGCCCAAGTCGCCGACTCGCATTGCTGAGCTCGGTGGGAAATGCCAAGTGGTCAGCGCCACCGCGGCCGCGTCGGTCGCGCCGAACTAGCTGGCCGCTGTGCGCGCGAGCATGTGCGGGCTTGCGCGGCCGCAAATATGCACCAACCAACGCCAAGCACTCATCGCAACCGCCGCCGACTGGATTTTGCAAACAAAATTGCGGGTGGGTGGGTGGGATGGTTGCGCGAGCTGTGGAGTTGACAACTTCAAGTTCGCACAAATATTGCACCACATAATATGCTTGAACGCGCTGCTTGGGGTCCACACTGGCAAATGTTTATTGTATTATCCGCGATAACGCTCGTGACTGGCCCCGCACCCTCCCCCTCCCCCCTTCTGGTCACGTCACGATTCAACGCCGTTTTTGAATACACTATTCCTGAACATTCCCAGGCGGCGCCGGTTAAAAAGCAGGCCCCGTCCCCCCTTCCCCTTTCGCCCGGTCACGTCCGTCAACAAAGGGCAAGAAAAGAAACAACAACTTTCAGAGGTCCAGCGCCGATCCGAGGCATCCGCGCAGACCTCCGAAACAAATTGCTGTTTTTGGAACGATTTGCCGCACGAGTAAAAAAACTAGCTGCCTGGCTCTTGCGGGGGGCTGGGCAAGAAGGGGAAACCTCGCGCTGGCAGGAGAGCCCAGAATCGAATCGATAAATCGAATCGGCGATCAAAATTAATCGTATCGGCGGACATCGACAGACAAGTCGGGAGGAGTCGAATCGGCGGAAACCGGTAGAGCAGTAAGGCCTAATTGAGAAATCGGAATCCAAATCGGAAGCCGAAATCGAATCGAATCGGAATCGGAAACCATCGAAATCTAATCGAATCGAATCGGAGGAATCAAAACGATCCCTGGGCAGGGGACCTGTGCATATCCACCGATGCGGAGCCTTGCCCCCGAGGATCTCGCGGAACGTCAGAGATCTAAGCTTGGCCTCTTCTTGCCGTCCAGCGGCGGGGAGGCTTCGAGTTCTTTTGGGGGCACGTCTCCAGAGATCAACAGCCATGGACAAATCTCCGGCGTGAGGAGGGAGGTCCACGTTCCACTCCGCACGAGGGCTGCGGGGCGACAGATTCCAAACCGCCGTGACCAGGATGAGCGGGAACAAGGGGTCGGGCCAGGGCAATTCGACGCTGCGACCGTCCTGTTCAATGCTGCCCCCTGGCCCGTCTGAGCTTCTGGTTTGGCCTTGCGAGCAGCCGAACGGGCCCGGCGGGCCCTGGCAAGGCGACAGAAAACCAGCTAGGAGCGAGACAACTCTAATTCGCCTGCGTTTCAAAGGCGCCTTGGCCCCGACTGGATCTACTGTTCTTTCTCGCCCCTCTCCCTTCCCTCAACGGGCCAGGGGCAGCACGGGTCCTGGTCGACGGTGTAGAGATCGCCCTGTGGATCGTCATTTCGCCTCGAGCCTGCGGAAGTCTCCTGCAGGAATAGCAGGCCCTCCACCATGGCCCGCAGCTCCTTGACGGGCTCGATGCTCAAGCCCATGGCGTTCAAGAACAAGGGCGGATACTTACACGCGCCGCCGCCAGAGACGTGCACGCGGCCCAATCGTGACGGCTGCTTTCCAACAACGGTCTGGCCGAAGTCCGACTCAATGAGGCTCTGGAGTATCCGCCACCGTGCCGCAAGCACTGAGTAGAGTGTCACCAGTGTCCTTCGAGTCATCACCATTCATTGATAGGGTAATCCTCTTTACGTGCGCCGTCGTCCCAAATTTCAGGGTCAAGCGCTCTCGGACAGTCTCGCGGTTCGTTGCGAGATATTCCAAGAGCCATTGGAAGCGAGGCTGGGAATCGTATATCACTTCCAACATTCGCCAAGATGTGTCCTGGAGCCCATCGCGGTGCAATCGTGGGAAGCTCCTGGGTCTCAACGCGCTCAAATAAATTAAGATAAGTCAACGCGGGAATGATATACTGTATTTTTCTGTGAGATGATAAACAAACAGAAGTCGGCAAATATACACAAACTCAGCGCCAAGATAACAATAATGCCAAAGAACACCCACCAAAACTTAACAACGAAATAAACAACAACATTATAGACACCAACCACAAAACGACAAACCAAACCGCTAAGATAACAACGACGCGAAATACATCAACAAACAAAGCTGAGAGATCTGGACGTGGGTGACACACTCAGTAATGAACGCATGCTGCAAGAACAGCGAGATCAGGCACACCATCGCAACACGAAACGCTGAGACAATTATAAAACAAGCGACAACAACTGAGAAACAACAGTTTTCAGAGAGCAGTGAAACCAGCAACACCTTGCAACAATGAAAACAACACGTTCGAGGAATAACAACCGACCAAAGGAGTGAGAGGGAAACGAGGCCAAGCACGTCAACCAAACATGATGACAACACTATTGAAAACATAATCGACACACCATAAACAATCATATGTATGAAACTGGCAGAACAAATCGGAGAAACGGGCAACAACAAAAACGAACAAATAATAGCGATGCCCAAAATAGCACTCCCTCCCCCAGCAAGCCAAACGAAACTGGCTCAAACGAACAAAAACGCCAGGAAACCAACGAGGCCCAACACACCCAACAACAGTGAAACAACAAGAAACGCTCAGGCAATAACAAACGACCGAGAGAGAGTGAGAGAGTAGCGACGCCAAATACAGAAACTAAACCATGATTAAGAAAACGTATGGTTCGACAGAATTGTAAGATCATTTCTTAGGAATTCAAAATTGCGCCAAAATAATGGGATTCCTATTCGGGCGTCTCCGTGCCGATTCGCTTTCCGTGCTCATACCGTCCGTGCTCAGATTGCCGATTCCGGCGCGACAATGCTCGAATTCCAAATTTGTAGCGTCTCTGTGCTTAAATTGTCCGTGCTCAAATTGTAAATTCGTTTTTTTCTCTGTTCATACTATCGATTTAGACGGTTCTTGCCCCAATTGCCAATTCACACGTTTTTATTATCAAATTGACGGCACGGGCGTCGCTGTGCTCAAATTGCCAACTTGGGCGCTTCCGTGCTATAAGATCACAGAATCGGGAATTCTCTTGATCTAATTTCCGATTCGGGCGTCTCCGTGTTCAAATTGCTCATCCTGGCGTTTCAATGTTCAAATTGCCAATTCGGACGCTTCCGTGCTAAGATTACCGATGCGGGCGTTCCGGTGCTCAAGCGGTCTGTCCGAAACAGAAATTGTGTGTTCGGAACGTTACATTTATGATGTGTCGATAATGCTTCATTCTCGCATGTTCGCCGTGCGAATCTGTAGCCTACTATGAATATTACGATTCGTGTCGCCCCGTGTCTGGCAGAACTGAAAGAACACATGCGTTCGGCGCGTTGCCTTTTCAATGTACGCTTTGTCATTGTGCATTGTGATTGTTAGGCTTTCCTCTGTGTGCCTTGACGAATGGTTTCGGTCTCCAAAACTCATAATCTGCGCATGATTCAGAAAGAAGCATGGACATCTGATTTCTCATCATATCGTCTTTGATTAATATCCTGTGGAATTCAATCGATTGCATTCGGACTTGTTTCAATTGCGGTCGGAATTTCGTCACTTGGGTTTGACTGTCAGTTAAGTGCACCGACGTTGGATTGGTATCATTCGGATTTCGATCAATTGTATTCGAAGCAGGTACACTTGCACTCGATTCAGTCAATTCCCTTCGGGAATGAATCAATTGCTTTCGAAGTTCAGCCATCTGCGCTCGGGGTTGAGTCAACTGCATTGGTGATTCAGACACTTGCATTCGAAATTGTGTGAGATACACTCAGGTTGACTCAAATGCAGTCGGGGTTGAATAAATTGGATTCGGTGTTATGTAAATTGCATTGCTGAACGAATCAATTGCGCTCGAGGGTGAGTCAACTGCTCACGGAATTCCATCTATCCCATTCAAGATTTAGCAAATATCACTCGGAATTTAATCAATTGCAGTTTGAATACCGTCAATTGAATCTAGGAATTTGTGAATTAGTTTGGAAATAAAATTATTCGCACTCGTGATTCAGTCAATTGCACCCGGAAGCGAGCTAACTGCACTCACATTTTGGTGAATTGCAATCGAGATAGAATCATATGCACTCGGGATTCGGTGAATTAGTTGCCCTCGGTGAAACGTCAACAACTTCCAGAATTTAGTAACGCTCGGGATTGAGCCAATTTCATGGGTGATTAAACCAATTCAATTCGGAATTGAATAAACTACGCTCGGAATCGAGTCAGTCGCACTCGGGATTGAATCAATCGCACTAGGAGTTCAATCAATTACATTGGTGATAGAGTCAATTGCACTCGGAGATGAATCAGCTGCAACCATATTTCATATCTGAATTAAGTCCATTCAAGATTTAACTAAATGTATTAGAAGTGGACCAACTTTGCCCGGGTTGTTCCGGTGTTGAGCTCACAAATGCGCCCACGTCATATCGCACTGCTGGATGCGGCAAGGCCTCCTATTGTAGTTAGGCTGCTAGAATTACGCAATCAACGATAACCATAATTTTGGACCCCGCCATACCCGTCGGTCGGAAGAAGTAGGTAGAAGCATGACGTAGGAAGGCGGATAAAGTAGATTGGAATCAGACACAACTCAGCAAACACATATCGATTCTTGAAGTAGGACGGCGCATAAAATAGATTGGGATCTGGTATCCGAAAATACCTACTTTCAAAGACCGGCGTGTGCAATTGCAACGACGCGCGACCGCGCTTTTGGTGTAGCTGCCCCTTCTGGGCACCAGGACCTGCGAATCGAGGTCCAGAAGACGTTCCACAATTGAGTTCCTGGTGATTTTACAGGTCCTGGGTACCCCTGCAGCTCATTTTCGGTCAAGGGCACCCATTTTCAGAAACACGATATGAAGAAGTAGTAAGCGCATATCCGCCGACCTCTTGTGGGTCTCTAGGAGTGCGAGATTATCCCCCCCGTAATCCCCCCCAGGGACCCCAAACGGGCAATTTGACCCCCCCCCCCCTGGCCCGGCGCGACCCCGGACTGAACGCGTCATGGGGGAGCGGAGGGCTCCAAAACGGGCCAAGAAGGTACCAAAACGCTCCCCAGACTTTCCCAAAGGGCCACGAGTCGCCGAAATAGCGCTCCTTGACGCCCACGATGACCTCCAGACGGCCTCCGAAGCTGCCAAGACGCCCAAAAAGGCCCCCAAGATGCGTCCCAAGAGGGTCACAAAAAACAAAAACCGTCCCATTCTCTTCGACCAAAAAACTGTTTCGGATACTCGCGTTTTCGGCTTTCACAACGCCCCAGACGGGCAAAGAAACCTTCAATATCGCCCCCGAACGGCCACAGGGCCCCGAAGAGGAGCCGAAGAGGATCCAAAAACAGCCCACGAAGACCCACAGACAGCCCAAGAGGGCCCCCAGACGGCTCCAAGAGGGAGTCCATAGGGCACCTTTCCGAGCCGTCGGCCCCAAGACGCCCCCAGCCTGCCCCAAGAACACCTCAAGAGGCCCTGAGGGACCCCCAAGAGAACCTCAGAGGCCTCCAAGAAGCCCCCAGGAAGCCCCCAAGAAGCCCCAACACTTGGCCCAAGATGCCTCGAGGCGGCCGGATGTGGCCTGCAGACAGGCCAAGATGCCACCAAAAGGCCACAAAAGAGCACCAACAGGTACGATAACAGCAACGAAGCAACAGGAACGATGTCGAGCGCCGTGCCATGATTCGGACAAGCCTCGTCGTGAAATGCAGTCCGATCCTGGAGGCGCAGTAGTTTATATAGGGGTCGGCGGATGTGGCGTAAGCCAATCGAATGCTGAACGATTTCCCTTTGAATCTCAGACGTTCTGCCTGGCAACGGCTGCCGTCTCCAGGTTTCGGCGTGCGACTCAGGTTCGACCTGGGATTCTTGAGATCGGGCCCAGACTCGGGTTCGACTCGGGTTCGAACTCAGCCTTGAACTGGAGCTTGGGTCGGGCTCAGACTCAGGCTTCTGCTCGGGATTCGGCTGGGGTCCCAGCTCGGACCGAAGCTCGGACTCGAACTCGGGCGTGGGCTCCGGTTCCATGGGAAGGCTATGGGGCGCCCCAGGAGGGCACTGGGAGCGCCCAAGAGCGCCCTGGGAACGCCCTCGAAGTGGCCCTGGCAATTGCACCGGGAGCGCCCTGAAAGCCCTGGTGAGGCCCTGGGAAAGCCGTGGGGACGCCCTGGGAGGGCACTGGCAGCGCCCTGGGAAGGCCCGCCCTAGGGGCGTCCTGGAAGGGCACAGTTTTTTTTATTTAAAACAAACATCAATAGACTAAAAAAAACACGTATAGAGATAAATGAACAACACAATACACACACTGATGAACACATACACTGATACATCCATAAATCAATCCATCCATCCATTCATTCATACATATAAAGATGCATACATACACACAAACATACATACACGCATACATACATACAACATACACATGTGCATGCATAGAAGCATGCATGCATATGTATATATATATATATAGATACATGCGTGTATGCGTGTGTACATGCATACATACATACAGGCATGCATGTATGCATACATCGGAGGTTGGGGGGTGAGATCGCAAGGAAACGGAGACCCCCCACCGGGAAATCGGTTTCGGTTTCGTGTTCGTGCCGTCCGTGCGGGCGAGGCGAAGCTGCGCGTGATCCTCCTGTAGCTAGGCCGAAGCAGAAGTGAAAAACCGTTCCCGTCCGCTGGTGGCTAGGAGGTGTCCCAGTTGGGCCGGGCGGTGTCCCGGGTGTCTAGGAGCGAAAATCCGTTTCCCGTCCGCTGGTGGCCGGGAGGTGTCCCAATTGGGCCGGGCGGTGTCCCGGGCGTCCCGGCGCTAACGCATGTCGCTAATTTCATAATTCATTTTTTTCGGCGCTTGCGGCGGGCTTTCTTATCCAAGCCAGCTTATCTTATCCAATCCATCTTGTCCAATCTAATACATCTTATCTTATCCAGCCCATCTTGTCCCATCTCATATTATCCCACCCAACCCAATCCATCCAACCCAATCCACCAATTCATTTGTTTCTGCGCCTGCGGCAGGCCAATCCAATACATCTTATATGATCAAATCCATATCTTCCAATCCAACCCATCTTAATGTATCAAATCCATCCTATCCCATCCCATCCAACCCACCCAACCCAATCCATCAATTCATTTTTGTCGGCGCCTGCGGCGGGCTTTCTTATCCAATCCAGCTTATCTTATCCACTCCATCTGATCCGATCCATCTTGTCCAATCCAATCCATCTTGTCTCAATCCCCCCCAACCTCCTTGTCGCCCGCAGGGCGGTCGTATAGGTACATACATGTATAAACACATACATGTATGCATACATCGGAGGTTGGGGGTGAGTTCGCAGGGAAACGGAGACCCCCACCGGGAAATCGGTTTCGGTTTCGTGTTCGTGTCGTGCGTGCGGGCGAGGCGAAGCTGCGCGTGATCCTCCTGTAGCTAGGCCGAATGGGAGCGAAAGTCCGTTCCCGTCCGCCGATGGCTAGGAGGTGTCCCAGTTGGGCCCGGCGGTGTCCCGGGTGTCTAGGAGCGAAAGTCCGTTTCCCGTCCGCCGGTGGCCAGGAGGTGTCCCAATTGGGCCGGGCGGTGTCCCGGGTGTCCCGGGTGTCCCGGGCGTCCCGGCGCTAACGCATGTCGCTAATTTCAGAACTCTTTTTTTTTTCGGCGCCTGCGGCGGGCTTTCTTATCAAATCCAGCTCATCTTCGCCAATCCATCTTGTCCAATCTAATACATCTTATCTTATCCAACCCATATTCTCCCATCTTATCTTATCCCACCCAACCCAATCCATCCAACCCAATCCACCAATTCATTTGTTATTGCGCCTGCGGCGGGCCTATCCAATCCATCTTATCTTATCCAATCCATTTCTTCCAATTCAACCCATCTTATCTGATCAAATCCATCTTATCCCATCCCATCCAATCCACTCAACCCAATCCAACAATTAATTTTTGTCGGCGCCTGCGGCGGGCTTTCTTATCAAGTCTAGCTTATCTCATCCAATCCATCTTGTCCAGCCCAATACAGATTACCTTATCCAACCCGTCTTGTCCCATCTTATCTTATCCCACCCAATCCAATCCATCCAACCCAATCGATCAATTCATTTGTTTCTGCGCCTGCGGCGGGCCTATCCAATCCATCGTATCTTATCCAATCCATTTCTTCCAATCCAACCATCTTATCTGGCCAAATCAATCTTATCCCATGCCATCCAGTCCACCCAAGGAGAGAAAGAGGGCGGGAGAGAGAGAGAGAGAGAGAGAGAGGGCGAGAGAGAGAGAGTGAGAGAGAGACAGAGAGAGAGGGAGAGACAGAGAGAAAGAGAGAGATGATATCAAGTTGACAGGCAGGAGGTCAGTCAGGGTGGGCATTTGATCGCAATCCCCCCCCAACCTGCTTATCGCCCGCAGGGCGGTCGTATAGGTACATGCATACATGCATACATTCCTTCATACACATGTCGGAGTCTGGGGGGTGAGATCGCAGGGAAACGGAGACCCCCCACCAGGAAATCGGTTTCGGCTTCGTGTTTGTGTCGTGCGTGCGGGCGAGGCGAAGCTGCGCGTGATCCTCCTCCTGTAGCTAGGCCGAAGCAAGAGCGAAAGTCAGTTCCCGTCCGCCGGTGGCTGGGAGGTGTCCCAGTTGGGCCGGGCGGTGTCCCAGGTGACCCGGGTGTCAGTAGGAGCGAAAGTCCGTTTCCAATCCGCCGGTGGCCGGGAGGTGTCTCAATTGGGCCGGGCGGTGTCCCGGGTGTCCCGGGTGTCCCGGGCGTGCCGGCGCTAACGCATGTCGCTAATTTCATAATTCATGTTTTTCGGCGGCTGCGGCGGGCTTTCTTACCCGATCTAGCTTATTTTCTCCAATCCATCTTGTCCAATCCAATCCATTATATCTTATCCAACCCATCTTGTCCCATCTTATCCCACCCCACCCAATCCAATCCACCCAACCCAATCCATCAATTCATTTGTTTCTGCGCCTGCGGCGGGCCAATCGAATCCATCTCATCCAATGCACTACTTCCAATCCAACCCATCTTATCTTATCAAATCCATCTTATCCCATCCCATCCAACCCACTCAACCCAATCCATCAATTCATTTTTGTCGGCGCCTGCGGCGGGCTTTCTTATCCAATCCAGCTTACCTTCTCCAGTCCATCTTATCCAATCCATCTTGTCCAATCAAATCCATCTTGTCTCAATCCCCCCCAAACCTCCTTATCGCCCGCAGGGCGGTCGTATAGGTATACATGCATGCATGCATGCATACATGCATGCATGCACACACACACACATAGGCATACACATACACACACATAAACACATTCACATACACACGCACATACATGCATACATTCATGCACGCATGCAGACATATTTGCATTCGCGCATACGTACATCCATGCATTAATACATACATGCGTGCAATCATACATACATAACCACGCAAGCACCTTAATGCATCGATGAACACCTAAACAAAGACATACATATATAACTCCATACACACGTACACAAATACGTACAACCATATACAACCATCGGAGATTGGGGGTGAGATCGAAGTGGAACGGAGACCCCCAACCGGGAAATCGTTTCGTTTCGTTCGTGTCGTGCATGCGGGCGAAGCTGCGTTGGCGCGCGAGAGCAATGAACCCGCCGTTACTAGGGCGAAGTCAAGACAAATGTTTCTCCTCCGTCCGTCCGTCCGGCGGTGGCCCAGCGGTGTCCCGTGGTGTCCTGTGGTGTCCCGTGGTGTCCCGCCGTTGCTAGGGCGAAGTCAAGACAAATGATTATCCCCCGCCCGTCCGCCTGGCGGTGGCTCACGGTGTCCCGTGGTGTCCCGTGGTGTCCCGCCGTTGCTAGGGCGAAATCAAAAACAAATGATTATCCCCCGCCCGCCCGTCCGCCCGTCCGTCTGGCGGTGGCTCACGGTGTCCCGCGGTGTCCCGTGGTGTCCCGTTGAGTGAGATCGAAAGTGAGATCGACAATGAGATCGATACTGAGATCGATGTGTTGCCCCGAGGTGTCCCGTGTAGTGAGATCGATAGTGAGATCGATAATGAGATCGACAGGTGTCCCGTGGTGTCCCGTTGAGTGAGATCGAAAGTGAGATTGATAGTGAGATCGATACTGAGATCGATGTGGTGCCCCGAGGTGTCCCGTGGTGTCCCAAAAATTGAGATCGATAGTGAGATCGAGAGGTGTCCCGTGGTGTCCCGTTGAGTGAGATCGATAGTGAGATCGATCATGAGATCGATACTGAGTTCGATGTGGTGCCCCGAGGTGTCCCGTGGTGTCCCGTTGAATGAGATCGATAATGAGATCGATAGTGAGACCGGTAGTCGGTAGTGAGCTCGAGAGGTGTCCCGCGGTGTCACGTGGTGGCCCGTGGTGTCCCGTTGAGTGAGATCGATAGTGAGATCGATAGTGAGATCGACAAGTGTCCCGCGGTGTCTCGTTGAGTGAAATCGGTAGTGAGATCGACTGAGTCAGATGTTGGTTCCCCCCCTCTCGCCCCCCCCTATAACCTCCTTCTCACCCGAAGGGTGGTCGTATAGGTAAACAAATATATGTATGGTAGATAAACGAATACAATACAATCCACACATGTGCATATAATTACATAAAAACCGCGGACAGTAACGATGACCAGGTACCAGGTGCTCCCGCCGGAATTCTCCGGCGAGGCTGCAGGCACGACCTAATGGCTGGGGTCCGAGGGCGAGCGAGGCCCGTCACCCCGGAGGCAATCTGCCGTGGGGTCGGCTCTGCCCCGTCGAACATGCCGAAAACCGCCAACATCGACGACGACCAAAGCGCTTGCCCGTGCTATGCGGCACGTAGCCCACGAGCATTCGGTCACCTGAATACCAACCCCAGCAAATCACGGGGACATCATCGACTTTTGTGTTGACGGGATTTGCCAACATGAAGCCGAGGTGTATGTGCATACTGAAGCAAAGGCCGATCATGAATCTAAGATCGCCTTGATGAGCCCTAGGTTTGCCATGACGGTTTTTACAATCGGATCCGTCCTCTGGGGCTGTCCGCGACGAAGACGACCACGACGGCGTGGGCCCACATGCAGGATGTCACCTCTGGGGCCGTAGACAAAAACTCCATGTGGGGCACGATCCACGTAGACGTTGTACCAGAACGGGCGCGGGCCCCCATGCGGGCGCTCCCTCTAGGGCCGACGACTCCGACGAAGGCGACGGCAAACGACTCCGACGGCGACTCCGAGGACTCCGCCGAATAAGATTCCGATTCCGACAAACGACGCCGATGATTCCGACGAAGACTCCAACTCCGAGGACATCGACGACAAATCCGACGATTCCGACTCCGATGGCGGCGACGGCTTCGGCGATTTCCCCTTCGACTCTGGCAACGAATCCGGCCCTGACGACGACCCTGATCACGACTCCGACGACGATTTTGATTCCGACCACGATGACGACGTCGCAGCTGACGACACAGACGACTCCGACGACGCCGCCGACGACTCCAACGACGACGCCGCAGACGACGACCGCGACGACGACGACGACGACGACTTCGGGGACGTCTCCGACGAGGACGTCGATTCTGACTTCGACGACGACGGCTACGATTACAATTTCGACGACGACAGCTCTGACTCTTCTTATGCAAAGACGCCTCCGCCTCCGAAGACGACGACTCCGACAAAGACGACTGCGACAACGACTACTCCGTCGACTCCGACGACGACTGCGACTCTGGCTCCGACGACGATGGCGACGAATCGGACGAAGCTAATGACGAGGGCGACGACTCCGACGATTCCGACTCCGATTCTGGCAACGACGACAACTCCGACAACGACGACGACGTCAACGACGACAAGGAAAACGACGACTTGTAGTGGCCTGGCCGGCCCAAACTTCCTGTTCTTGCCTCTTTTGGGAAAGACCGTTTGTCGGTCTGGGGGGAAACTTCTGGTTCTTGGTCTGGGGGTGTCTGACAATTTAGACTCGACGACTCTGACGACGATGACGGCGACGACGAAAGTTCTGATTACTCCGATGACGGCTCCAAGAAATGACTCCAAAGACTCCGACTCCGAGGGCGACGACCTCTTCGGCAATTCCAGCTACGCCTGCGACGATCTTACCGACAGCGAGGATTTCGGCAACTCCGACGACGACGCTGACTCCGACGATGCTAGCGACCACGACACCGACGACTCCGACGACTCCGACGACGACTCCGACGAGTGATCGTCGGAATCGTCCTCGTCCTTGTCGTCGTCGGAATCGTCGTCTTTGTCAGTATCGGAGTCGGAGTCGTCGGAGTCGACGGAGGTATTCGAATCGCAGTCGCCGTCGTCATTGGAGTTGTCCGATTCGTCGCCGTCGTCGTTGGAGCCAGAGTCGTGGTCGTCGTCATCGTCGACGGAATTGTTGTCATCGGAACCGTGTTTGTCGGAATCGTCGTCCTCGGAGTCGGAATCATTTTTGTGAGTCAGAGCCGTCGTCTTCGTCGGAGTAATCGTCGTAGCCGTCGTCGTCAGAATCGTTTGAATTATCGGATGGCCACGATGAAAATATCGCCTCCACAAGTTCACAGAAGAAGTCCAGGACAGGCGAATTTCCCTATGTGTGGGGCAACGTTTTCCACTTGCGCATGGTCCATTCTGCACTGCACTGCGCGCATTCAACAATGACAAAACACCGTGATAGCAGCAAGGGTGACATGAAGGACCTGTGGAACCTGTGGGACCTGTGAGACCTGCGAGACCTGTGGGACCTGTGGGACCTGTGGGACCCGTATGACCTGTGGGACCTGTAGGACCTGTTGGACCCGTGGGACCTGTTGGACCTGCCAGACCTGTGGGACCTGCGGGACCCGCCGGACCTGCGGGACCTCTGGGACCTGCGAGACCTGTGGGACGTGTTGGAGCTGTGGGACCTGCGGGACCTCGACCTGTGGGACCTGCGGGACCTGCGAAACTGGCGAGACCTGTCGGACTTTTGGGATTTATGGGACCTGAGATAACTGCGAGACCTGTGGGAACTGTGGGACCTGTGGGACCAGCGAGATCTGTGGGACCTGTGGGACCTGCGAGACCTGTGGGACCTGCGGGACCTGTGGGACCCGTCTGACCAGTGGGACCTGTGGGACCTGTATGGCCCGTGAAACATGTGGGACCTGTGGAACCTGTGGGACCTGTGGGACCTGCGGTCCCTCTGGGACTCGTGGGTCCCGTGGGACCTGTGAGACGTGTAGAACCTGTGGGACCTGTGGGACCCGAGGGGCCTGTGGGAAATGCGAGCCATGCGATATCTCTAGGAACTGTGGAACCTGTGGACCTGTAGAACTAACTCATGGATTTGCGAGATCTCTGTGGCCTGTGGGACCTATGGGACGTGTGGTGCCTGCGGAACCCGCGAGACCTGCGAGCCATGCGCTGCCTATGAGACTTGTCGGACCTGCGGGACCAGTGGGACCTGTGGGACCAGCGAGACCTGTGGGACCTGCTGGACCTGTAAGACTTGACACAGCGATGGGAGATAGGGGGCTTATGGGTCCCGTGGGACAAGTGGGACCCGTGGGACTCGTGGGACCTGCGGGATCTGTGGGACGTGTGGGGCTTGTGGGACCTGCGGGTCCTGTTCGACCTGTGGGACCTGCTGGACCTGTGAGGCCTGTGGACCCTGTGTGACCTGTGGGACGTGTGGGGCATTTGGGACCTGTGACCGCCGAATGCTCAACTAAGGCCCTTAATTGTGGGACCACCGTGCCCCAACATAAGGACCTGACTCGGGACCCCAGGGAATCGAACGATTTTTCGTGGTTTGGGCCCCCTGGGGGGGCGGGTTAGTAGGGCGCCCGAAGTTTCCTGAGGTCCACAATGTTTTCTTGGAGCGGGAGGCCAGCGTTCAAACGTCCCAGCGTGGCCATCGACACCCCCTGAACAACCACACCGCTTGGAAACGCGAAGCAACTGTTCTGCCGAGGCGTGAAGGCGGATTTGCTGCCGTCGACGCCGTAACGGCACTGCATCGGATAATCCGCAAGCAAAGCAACCAAAAACGTCATGCAGGCGGGCGCGACCCCAGACTGCACCAACAGTCCCACCGGAGAGCCCACTACGCCCCACGATGGCCCCGAAGTGCCCCAGAGATCCCCAAGAGGCCCCCCAAGACAACCCAACATGACCCCTTACGACAAGCCCAATACGGCCCAAAAGCCACACGTGAGGGCCCAAGAGAGGCAAGAAGACGATAAGGATACTGAGGTGAAAGAGGGGGAGGCGTGACAACAGGAGGGCGGAGGGAGGGGGAGGGCGACGTACAAAACGAAGGAGTACGCCCCGAAACGGCGCGGATGGGCGTGTCACATGTTGAGGCCATTGCACGGGTATGGGCGACGATCTGTCGCGTGGTACGGCTTTATGAGTGGTGCTTCTCGACACGCCGACAATCGCGGCAAATCGGCATAACGCATAAACCAGATTCTCCACGCGGAGCCGCAACGCGTATGATGCATCAACGGGGTCGCGCCCTCCGACTGGGCCCTCCACTTTGAGATGCGCGCAGTGAGCGACCAGCAAACCATACTGCGATTGAGGAAGGGGGGAGGCAAAGGGACAGGTCGGGCGAGAGGCGAGCAACCGATCATCAACGCCGCGCGTGGAACGCGCAAGCGCATGGCGACAAACAACGGAACGACTCTCCAAACCACTGGCGTGCAGCCAGGAAGGGAAGGCGGGGCGGGGGCCCCCTGCGCCCCCAGAAGGAACACGCTTGGCGGCATGCAAGACGGTGCTACGGGATGCGTCGTCACTGAAGGGGCCCTGGGACACACGAATAAATACACACAAATAAAAATATTCCCCATATGTTCCCATTTTTTCTGGGTGTTTGGCTTCCCCCCCACTTCCCATATTTTCCCATATTTTCTGGGGAATAGCCGATTAATAATTAATCGGCTATTCCCCAAACACAATTAATCATTAATTGTGTCTGTGTGTTTCTTTTCCTCCTGAGTCACGCAGGGGCGTGGACGGGGGCACCGTCGCGCAAACTCGGCGCAACCACGCCGCGCGAAAAGCATCGCAGCGCGGGGTCCATCCACCCACGCAAGACGCGTGCAGCTGGCAAGCGAAAAGGGCGTTGCGCGCCGCCTGAAGCATCGTGCCGCAATGCCGCAATGACCACACTGATACTCTAATGCCAACTCCCCTGCACAACGTGCGCGTGCGTTGTGGCAAACTGGCAACGCCGCGTATGATCGCCATTCGGCTTCGCGCAAACACGTCGAAGGGGTTCTCCACGGGAAACGCGCTGCATGCGGCAAGGCTGCAACCTTACGAGAAAACACTGCGTGAAATAAACACATGTGCCAACGACCGCCGCAACGCAGAGACAGGCACACAATAACATTTAAACAACTACCAGAACGTCTGGATGCGGTGGTTTCTTGTGCGGTCACCGGAGTCGCGTCGCAGTCGCCGTCGGAGTCAGAACGGGCAGAGTCTCCGTCCTCGTCGATGTCGTAATCGTCAGAGTCGGTGCCTGAGTCGTCGGAGTGGTCGGAGTCGTCGGCGTCGTCGGCGTCGTCGTCGGAGCTGTCAGCGCCGACGTTGTCGAAGTCGCACTCGCGGTCGGAATCCGAATCGTCGTCGGAATCGTGATAAGCGCTGTCATCGTTGCCAACGTCGGAATCGAATCGAACGGAGTCGCTGTCGCCATCGGAGTCGGAATCGCCGTCGTCGGAGTCCTCGGAGTCGCCGTCGGACTCGCTCGTCGTCGTCGTCGTCGCCGTCGGAATCGTCGGCCCTAGTGGGAGCGCCTTCATGCTGGCCGACGCCCATTTCGGCACGACTCTTGCGCGGATCGTGTCCCAGATGGAGCTCTGTCTGCGGCCCCAGAGGTGACGTCTGCATGCGGGCCCACGCCGCCGTGGTCGTGGTCGCGGTCGTGGTCGTCGTCCCCGATGGCAATCCTGGCTTCATCATCATGATCAACCTTGGCTGGATGATCCCTCGTTGCTTCATCATTCATAGGAGGAGGAGGAGGAGGAGGAGGAGGCTGAGCAGCCGAACGTTGTCTCCGTTTCGGACTTTTATGGCGTGCAAGACGGCCCCGGAGGTTCCCAAGACCGCCTTCGGACGTCCTCTCCGCTCCGAGGTTCCCCCCAGAAGGGCCCCCGTGGCCACAAGAGAGTCCCCAGAAGGAGTCCTCAGAGCGCTTCACCGCCAGGCCATCCAGAAACACCCAAGAGGCTGCCAGGAGCACCCCATGAAACCTGAACGAAGCCCGAAGAGAGAGCCCGGGCTGACACTCTTCAAAGCCACAGCGCTCCCGACCATGTCCCCACTGCACCTCACGCCCGCAACCCAGTCAGGATGGCGGCGGGATAGGCCCGAGGCCACTGAATAATAGAAGACCTCAAATCCTCCCTGGCCTCTGCGGCCTGGGCAATCTGACGCGAACGCCGGTGCCTCTCCTGATCCGTGGGCGCGGCATCCGAAGACCTCGTGTCAGCCTGGCCGCGCATGGCCCTCATCTCGCTCACGAAAGTGATGGCCTCCTCCAGTTTCGAAGTCGTCCCAGAGAAAAATACAAACTCGAATGGAGTTCCATTCAAGTCCAGGCTGAACGCCAGGTCCCTGTGTAGTCTGCCACTCTTCCCGAAGGACGCCTTAAACTCCAAGTTCTGCAGAGCTTCCCGGGGCACGCCCAGGATTGTCTTCGAGAGCGTTCCGCCTGTTGTGCCGCTGGAGACCCCGCCGACCCTGACACCAATCTCTCACCACAGCCTGGCTCCCCCTCTTCTCTGTTGAGGGGCAGCGGCAGGGGGGGACCAGCTCAGGGGGGGAACACCGAGCGGAAATCGGCGATGCATCGCCGATGGACTGGTGATAGAACCCCCGAGGCGATGAATGGGCGAGTAAGGGTCGATGCATCCCCCCCGGGCCTGCCCCCCCGCTATCGTTGCCCCCGGTCTCCCGCCTAAATTCGAAGGCCGTGCCCCTCGTCGACTCCCCGCTGGCCCGCCACTCCGCCCTCCCCGAACCGAGACACCGGCCAGCGGCGCAGCCGCTTCGGGCACGCACTGACCCGGGTCGGAGTAAACCCGGGCCAGTCGGACTCTGCAGGATCCTGCAGGACCCTGCACGGGTCACTGGACCCCTCAACAGGGGAGGTGTCGACCCCTATCCCAGGCTTCGTGGTGTATTGGGATGGACGAGAAACTCTGGGCCCAACCCTCGGAAGCGTCCAAATAACCCCCCTGGGGTGCATCCCAGGGCTTCCCCTGTCCCGCAGCGGCCAAACGTGTCGGGCGGAACTCGGGGACTGGGTGAGAACAACCGCCTGCGACCCCTGGCTCTGCAGGATCCCGCGTCTGCATGGACCCCCACCGATCCAGGCTCCCGAGATCCCTGGCCGAGCACCCCTTTTTCCCCTCCGGTGCCAGGCCCCCCGCCACGGCGGGGCCCTGCGAGAGGCTGGGCTCCGCCCGCGGCTCGAGGTGGATGCACTTGCCATCGCTCGGACGTCCGTTCCCTGGGCCCGTCTCGGTCTCGTGCGTGCTTGTCGTTGCCAGACGGTCGAGGATGCTCCTCGAAGGCCCTCGCCGAGGACCAAAAGGCCCGTCGGCGCTGGGCGGGCGATTTGGGGGATCGATGCGCCCCCGCCGAGCGGCACGGGTCGGGCGGGCGCTTCCGGCCGCCCCGCCTATGTCGATGCCCCGGTGGCCGGGGAGGGAGCTCAGGGTGCGCAGCACCTCGAGGACCTCGATCTGCAGGGCCACCTATGCGCGGTCGACTGGCCGCCCGACCGCAGCCTAAAGCAGATCCTGGCCCCCATGTTCGGCATTCGGTGCCGATCGTAAGGATTCCCTCAATTTCTGAGGGCACATCCCGAGGATTGTCACTACCTTGGTGTTGCCGACCTTAGGGATACGGATAAGTTCGAGACTGGTAACCCCACCCCCTCCCACGGGCCAAGGTGGCCCAACCATATGACTACGGTCAAAGACTTCCTCTTAACGTGCCGCGGGCGCGGTGCCAAGAAAAGGTCGAAGCGTGGAAACGGAAAGGGGACGTGTTTCGCGTGTCGCGCCAAAGCCTGGTCGGCGAAAACTGGCCGCAACACGCTGCGCATCCGACCGCTATTTTTTTGGAGGGAGGCCCGTCCCAAGTTTTTCCGCAGGCTCTGGGGGCTCTCCGCGAGGCGCGTGGGCGCGCGGCAGTTCCGAGTTTAAAGTTACCCCGCACGTGCACCCTTCCATGGAAAAGCCATCGCCTCCATTCTGATTCGGGGCCGCGCAAGCATGGATCAGGCGATGTGCCCTCCCCAAAATGCGGCCAATGCCGCCTTTTCGGCGGCAGAAATCAGCGATTTCCCATGGAAGCGGGACCCGTTGCTAATCCACGCCCCCTTGATCCATGTTTGCGATCGCCTGACTGATGCCTGGGGGTTCGGAAAGGAGGCGCTCTTCTTAGATCTCGCTGCGCGTCGATGCTTCGGTGAGATCACTCCCCCTGCCCAAGGCGCAGGGACACCTCCACAAGGGAAGGCATTGTGTTCACAGTTTCACCCAGGCACATATGGGAGGTCGGCTAGAGGAGGAGGAGGGAGAAATATAAGAAAGGGGATGGGAGCAGGGAGGAAGGGAGGACTAAGAGAGGAGGAGGGAGGTGGAGGGAAGGAGGGACTGGGAAGAGAGGGGATGGAGGAATATGAGGGGGAGGAGGAGGACCTCCCCCTCCTCCTCCTCCTTATCACTGCCTCCTCCTCCTTCCTCCTCCTCCTCCTCCTCCTCCTCCTCCTCCTCCTCCTCCTCCTCCCCCTCCTTGTCGTCGTCGATGTCTTTCAGGGTCAGCGGCACCGGCCGTCAGGCCTTCACAATATTAGAAAGGAGATGGGAGCAGGGAGGGAGGGAGGACTAAGAGAGGCGAGGTGGAGGGAAGGAGTGACTGGGAGGAGAGAGGAGGGAGGAATATGAGGGGGAGGAGGGAGGGAGGACTGAGGAGAGAGGAGGTGAGTGGGGGGAGAGAAGGGGAGGGACGGAGAGAAGGGGACGGACGGACGAGGAAGAGGAGGGCTTGAGGTAAGATGGCTCTGGGGCGCCCTAGCCCCGTTAGTAGGCTTAGCTTCCTGGAGTGACCACCCTGCAGGGCACGGTGGCCCGATGTGGCAGTTGCCCTGGGCCCATCTGGGTCCAGACCGCACTGGCTGGGCCATCGAACTAAAAAAAATCTGGGCACCGTTCCCCAAGCACTGCGGCTCCTGCGTGGAAATTCAGACTTTGGCACCTTCTAAGTCAGCGTGAAATCGTTGACACCATACACTTGTCGACTCAATCTGGGATTCTCAATGCATGGATTGCCCTATCGGTCTTGCTCTTGATCTTTGCTTGCAACTTCGCAACCCGTGGGGGCAGCTCGCTGCCGGTGCTGGCACCGTTGAACAAATTTCTCTACGGTGCGGGGGGGATGGAGAGCAAAAAGATCGGCATGGGCAAATTGGATAAGGAGATGTCCGGAAGGTGGCCAGGGCAGGGTGGAGAAGAGAAGTGGAGGGATTAGAAACCAAGGGAGGGAAGGGGAAGGGAACTGGGAAGGTCTAGGTATCTCACTTCCTGGGATCACGGTGTTGGTGAAGGGGTGTACTAGAATCGGGGGACCCCCTCGGCAAGGGACCCATGCTTGTGAGACTGACGCCTAAGGGTGAGATAATCTGCGTAGTGTGCTTGCGTGGTGTATAGACGCAATGTATCTCGCGTAGCGAATGGACGTCTTTTTCCGCGTGAGAATAGCGCGTAATGTTTCCGCAGAATGGCTTTGCGCCATTGGTTCCCAAGGTCGACCCACAAGACCGGAAAAGGATTCAGAACTGCGAGGCCCGGGGACGATTCCAAGCACTTCAAGTGGGCGATGGGCAGTCGCTATGCTGGAGATACCAATGGTGATGCCACCGTGCCAGGGGCTTGTGCTCCTCTGCGCTGTGCCGCACCGCGCCATGACGTGCCGAGGGACGCGACACGTAGTGTACTTGCGCAATGCATTTGCGGAGTGTAGTTAGGTAGTGTACTTCGCGTAACGAACGGATGCCATGTTTTCGCGGGGAATGAACGCGTAGCGTTTCCGTGTTGTGTTGTGTAATGTATTATCGCCGTGTGTTTCCATGATCGGCCCAGAAACCCGGAAAGGGATTCAGAACTGCGAAGCATGGGGACGATTCCAGGCACCTCAATTGGACGATGGGCAGTGGCAAGGCTGGAAGTAGCAACATGGATGCTACTGTGCCAGGGGCTATGTTGGGCTCCTCTGCGCTGTGCCGGGCCGCACCAGCCCGTGCCAGGGGACGCGACACGTAATGTATGTCAATAGTGTACCTGCGTAACAATATTTGCACCAAGTATTTCGCGTAGCGAATGGATGTAGTGTTTCCGCGTGGATATACCGCGCTGCATTTCAGCGCCATGTGTTTGAGTAATGTTTTCGCGCCGTGTGTTTCCACGATCGGCCTAGGACCCAGGAAAAGGGATTCAGAACTGCGAGGCCGGTGGACGCTTCCTAACAGCTCAATTGGTTCATGGCCAGTCGCTATGCTGGAGATAGCAATGGTGGTGCTACTGTACCAAGGCCTGTGTTGTGCTCCTCTGCGCTGTGCCGCGCCGCACCATGACGTGCCAGGGGACGCGACACGTAGTGTACATGAGTAATGTATTTGCGTAGAAATATATGCGTAAAACTATGTGATGTGTTTGATTGCGCGTTTCCGCGTCATGTGTTTCCATGGTCGACCCACGAAACTGGACAGGGATTCAGAAGTGCGAGGCCAGGAGACGCTTCCAGTCACCCCAATTGGGCCATGGCCATTGGCAGCGCTGCAGATAGCAACGGTGATGCTACTGCGCCAAGGGCTGTGTTGTGCTCCTCTGCGCTGCGCCGCCCCGCACCATGACGTGGCAAGGGACGCGCCACGTAGAATTTGTGAGTGGTGTATTCGAATCGTGTTTTGGCGTAGTGTGTTTGCGTCGTGTATACGCCTAGTGTACTTCGCGTAACGAATGGACGCAATGTTTTCGCGTGGACATACCTCGTCGTGTTTCCGCGAAGCTCGTTTGTCCAACTATTTCCACATCGTGTGTTTCCATGATCAGCCCACGAAACGGGAAAGGGATTCAGAACTGCGAGTCCTGGGGGCGCATCCAAGCACCTCGGTTGGGCGATGGGCAGTTGCAGTGCGGGAGATCAGCGGTGATGCTACTGTGCCAACGGTTGTGTTGTGCCCCGCTGCGCTGTACCGCGCCGCACGATGACATGCCAGGGGGCGCGCCACGTGTAGTGTAATTGGATGGTGTACTTGCGTAGCGTTATGTGCACACATGCCCGCGTCTCTTGTCAGCGCCGCCCGGGTCCGCAGGAAGCGGGTCGATAGAGAGCCGCAAGAACGCCCTGCGACGGCTCGCTACTCTAAAGGACACGGCGTACAAACACGGCACAAAAAAGAAACCATGCGCAACCACTGAGGTCGCCCGCGATTCTCGTCAGCGCCGCCAGGATCGCCAAACGACGGGCCGCTGGATTGCTGCAGGAGCGGCCCTGCGTCGGCGCGCAATCCGGCAGGGCGTCGGTACGGTGCGGCTCAGCGCTGCAGTGTCGGGACCATGAAATCCTTGAACCATCAATCTCGGTTCAGCGTCGTAATTCTTAGGGACAGCAGGATAATTTCGTTTGTTGTCATTTTCGGCTCCTTTTTTCCTACCATGTGTCGCGCCAACGAAAAGGACTGACACGTTCCGGGAATGTGCGGTCGATTTCTGCAGCGGCAGCTCCTCGGTGAATGCGCGTTGCCGTAGTGCCGTCAGGTCCTGCTGCGCATACTTCAGACCACTCCTTGTGCCGGCTGCTGGCAGGTCCAAGAAACCGCTGTTCAAGATGGTCACGTAGCGGATTTATACATAAATAGATCTATAGAAGTTAAGAGAGAGCGTGATCCACCGCCGCTTTACTATGGAAAATTGCCAGCCTTTTCCTCCGGAACCCGGGGGTCGCCCCCCCCCCCCTCCCGAAAAATCCCCCCCCCCCCCCCCCTGCTGGACCCCTCCCCCCCCTCCCCCCCCCCCCCCTCCCCCAGCAAAACCCCCCCCTCCCCTAACCCGTCCCCCCCCCCATCTCCCCCCTCGAAAACCGGGGGGGGTCACTACCGGTTCGAACCCCTCCCCCCCGCCCCCCTCCGGATCCGGAAAACCGGGGGGGGCCACTACGTTTTCGAACCCCCCCCCCCCCCCCCCCCCCCCCCCCCCCTACTCACCGCCAGCAAACGACTCCCGGTCCCCAACACCGTCCGCATCACATCCCCCACTGGTGTTCCCAGCACCACTGTCCTCACCACCGATGTCCCCACTGGTTCCACCACCGCCCCTACTGTCCCCACCAGTGGCCCCACCACTGTCGCACTGTCCCCGCTGTCCCCAGAACTGTTCCCACCACGGTTCCCCTCTCCCCACTGTCTCCACGGCCCCAACCACTGCCCGACTATCCCCACTGTCCCCACTGTCCCACTGACTCCTCCGCTGTCCCACTGAGCTGTCCCACTGTTCCCACCACTGTCCCCACTGTCCCCACCACTGTCCCCGCTGTACCTCTGTCCCATTGTCCCACCGCCGTCCTCGCCACCGCCTTCACCACTGTCCCCATCACCATTGTACCCTCCACTGTCCCACTGTTTCCACCTCATTCCCATTGTCCCCACACCACTGTCCCCACCACCACCGTCACCACCACTGTCCACTGTCCCCCCCTGTTCCCACCATTGTCCCCGCCACTGTCCCCACCACTACCGTCCCCACCACTGTCCCACTGTCCCACTGTCTGCACCACTGTCCCGCTATGCCCTCACCACTGTCCCCACCAACACCGTCCCCACCACTGTCCGCACCCCCACTCGGTTTTCGAGGGGGGGGGGTTCGAACCGGTAGTGACCCCCCCAGTTTTCC
>CAUYUJ010018761.1:5000-15000 GCA_963575745.1 Prorocentrum cordatum
CGTTTGGTAAACGTGGCCGCCGCGCACATTCGTTCACAGATGAAGGGAGCGTTTTCGACATGTGGTTATCGCCTCAGCACCGCGCACTCTCGTGTTAAAAACGTGCAACTGTTTCAAGGATGGAGGGCGAGTCTTTTCGAAAATTGTGTGCTCGCCTAAGCGCCGCGCGCATTCGTCTTACATGATTGCAACAGTTCCACGAACAGAGGCTGGTTCATGAATGTCGTTCTCGCCTCAACGCCGCGCACACTCGTTGCAAATTGTGCAACCGTCTCACTGGTGGAGGGGTGGGCGTCCTCAAAATGTGGCTCTCGCATTAGCGCCGCGTGCATTTCTTAAACAAATGCGGCATTTTAAATATGAAGGGGGGTCGTTTTCAAAATTGATCTCGCCTTAGCGCCGCGCACAATCGCCTTCAAAGTTGCAGCAATTTCGGGAATGGAAGAAGAGCCGTTTTCAAAATGGTGCTCTCGCCGCAGCGCCGCGCACATTCGTTCGCACTATCGGAGATCTTCTGACCCGGGTCAATCCAGACCCGGGTCAGTCAGGCCTTGCAAAATCCTGCAAGATCCTGCACCCAAACCCGGGTCAATGCGAAGGATCCTGCAAAATCCTGCAGGATCCTGCACCCAAACCCGGGTCAGTGCGACCCTGGCCTTGCAGGATCCTGCAAGATCGGGCGCTCTGGCTGACTCCCGTTTGCAGTGACCCCCGTCTAGAGGCTCCCGACACTAGCTTCACGGATGGAGACCGGTTCCTTTTCAGATGGGGCTCGCGACTTGCCGCCACGAGCATTCGTCTCAAAATCTTGCATCTGCTTCAAGGATGTAGCACTGGTCGTTATCAAAACGGGGTTCACGCCTCCGTCTTCTCTAATGCAACGTTTGGCAGGAAGATGGACTGATTTTCCAAAATTGAACGCTCGCTTGAGACTTCGCTGAAGACCCGAAACAGGAGCGCATGTAATGCTGCACGGGTACGAAGCTCTTTCTCAACATGAAGCTGCCGCTTGAGAACTCCTCGAACCAGGCGGGCAAACTTCAACAGCTTCGCGGATCAGGGGGGTCCCTCTTCGGAAGGTGGATATCGCTGGACACCTGGCTGAGCTGCATGATCCGTGTTCTGCGCGTTCAGGATTACCCATCAGTTGGAAGAAGTAGGTAGAAACATAAGTAGGAATGAGGGGCTCTTGCAGCATCGATGATGCATCGTTTGGTTGACTCTGGACCTCCTCCTCCTCCTCCTCCTCCTCCTCCTCCTCCTCCTCCTCCTCCTCCTCCTCCTCCTCCTCCTCTTGCTCGCCCCCCCCTGATATTCTGCACATCCTCCTCCTCCGCCCCCTCTTGCTCCTCGTCCTCTTGCTCTTCTCTCCAGTCCTCCTCGTTAGCCTCGTCGGCCTCCCCGCTGAACTTCCTGCAACCGATCATACTCTTACGGCACAATCCGCATCCCCGTCTTGCGTCTCCTCCTCCCTCTTCCTCCTCCTCCACCTCCTCCTTCTCCTCCTCCTACACCTCCTTCTCTTCCTTATCCTCCTCCTCCTCCTATCGTTCTCCTCATTGTGGACCTCCTCCTCCTCCACCTTCTCCTCATCCTCCCCTTCGGCCTTATCCGCTTCCGCCCACTCCTCACCTACCTCGTCCGACTCTCCCTGCTGCGCTATTGCAATCCTCACGAATCCCCCTGGTATAACTGATTTGTCGGAGCACCAGGAGGCTGCAGAGAGGATGAACACCATAATCTACATCAGCACCTTCATCATTATCAACAGCATTGTCATCAGCAGCATCATCATAATGAGCATCATCACCACCACCATCATCACCATCGTCAGCAACATCATCATCATCATCATCATCATCATCATCATCATCATCATCATCATCATCATCATCATCATCATCATCATCATCATCATCAGCGTAAGCATCATCATCATCATCGTCGTCGTCATCATCATCATCATCATAATCATCATAATCATCATCATCATCATCATCATCATCATCATCATCATCATCATCATCATCATCATAATCAACATAATCATTCTCATCGACACCGTCACCCTCATCAGCATCATCTTTGAAATCACCATCAGCAGCATCACCATCATCAACATCATCATCATCATCAGCATCAGCATCGTCATCAGCATCAGCATCATCATCATCATCATCATCATCATCATCATCACCATCATCATCATCATTAGAATCATCAGCAGTGTCATCGACATCGTCATCCTCATCAGCATCATCATTGTCGTCACCATCAGCAGCAGCATCATCATCAGCATCAGCAGCATCATCATCATCGCATCATCATCATCATCAGCAGCATCATCATCATCAGCATCATCATCAGCATCAGCATCATCATCATCATCAGCATCATCATCATCATCATCATCATCATCATCATCATCATCATCATCATCATCATCATCATCATCATCATCATCATCATCATCATCATCATCATTATCAGCATCGCTACCCCCACCCGCGCCTCGACGGCCTCGGCGCGGCTGCCGAAGGCCTGGGCGCAGCAGTACAGAGGAGAGGCCCGCGCGGCCCACCCCGCCACGGAGCGGTCAGAAAAAGCTGATGTTGATGCTGATGATGATGGTGGTGCTGATGATCCTGATGACGATGATGATGGTGATGATGATGATGATGTTGTTGCTGCTGATGATGATGGTGGTGTTGGTACAATTGGGTTCGATGAGAGAGGACCACCCGAGAGGACACGAGACCCTTCCGAGGGCCACGTTGCCACAGTAAGGTAAGAAGGCATGGGTGCCAAAGCACAGGACGCAAGGGTACCCTTGGTTTGGCAGGGTAGACCAGGCTCGACCGACTAATCAGCCTCGACTCAAGAAGACGACGGCGGTGGTGATGATGATGATGATGATGATGATGATGAGGATGATGATGCTGATGAGGATGAGGATGAGGATGATGCTGATGATGATGATGACGATGATGACGATGATGACGATGACGATGACGATGACGATGATGATGATGATGATGATGATGATGATGATGATGAGGAGGAGGAGGAGGAGGAGGAGGAGGAGGAGGAGGAGGACGGCGAGGAGGGAGGGGGATCTGAGCGGAAACGCGGGGCGCTGCTGACTCAAGAAGAGGACCCAACACCGCAGGATGGTCAAAGACACGGTGGCCCAGGCAAGCCGCCAAGAGGCTCCCCGATCGAAAGGTTCGCCAAAAACATTTCAATCACGGCCGCCTCCTGGGCCTGCTCGGGCAGCTCCCGACCTTCGGTTTGACAGCTGCCCCCCCTCCTGGTCGTGCTCCCGCACCTCACCTGCGCCTGGACATACGTGCTCAATGGACTGGCTGGGATGCGCGAAACGTCAAGAATTTCGGCTGCACAGGGGGGGTCCCTGCAAGGCTGAGCGAGGTCTCATCCCGAAGCACTTTGTCTTACCCATACGACCACCTTTCGGGTGATAAGGAGGTTGTGGGGGGGGGAGGAGGGGGGGGGAACCAACATCTGACTCAATCGATCTCAGTATCGCTCTCACTCAATGGGACACCACGGGACACCACGGGACTCCACGGGACACGTGTCGACCTCACTATCGATCTCACTATCGATCTCACTCAACGGGACACCACGGGACACCACGGGCCACCACAGGACACCACGGGACACCGCGGAACACCAATCCATCTCACTATCGGTCTCACAATCGGTCTCACTATCGATCTCACTCAACGGGACACCACAGGACAGACACCACGGGACACCACGGGACACCGCGGAACACCAATCCATCTCACTATGGGTCTCACTACCGATCTCACTATCGATCTCACTCAACGGGACACCACGGGACACCACGGGACACCACGGGACACCTGTCGATCTCACGATCGATCTCACCATCGATCTCACTTATTGGGACACCACAAGACACCACGGGACACGTCGGGGCGCCACATCGATCTCACTATCGGTCTCACAGTCAATCTCAATATCGATCTCACTCAACGGGACACCACGGGACACCTGTCGATATCACCATCGATCTCACTATCGATGTCACTCAACGGGACACCCCGGGACACCTCGGGGCACCACATCGATCTCAGTATCGATCTCACTATCGATCGCACTATCGATCTCACTCAACGGGACACCACGGGACACCACGGGACACCACGGGACACCACGGGACACCACGGGACACCGCGGGACACCGCGAGCCACCGCCGGACGGACGGACGGACGGGCGGGCGGGGGAGAATCATTTGTCTCGACTTCGCCCTAGCAACGGCGGACACCACGACACACCACGGGTTACCACGGGACACCGCGGGACACCGCGAGCCACCGCCAGGCGGGCGGAAGAGGAAGAATCATGTGTCTTGACTTCGCCCTCACAACGGCGGACACCACGGGACACCACGGGACACCACGGGACACCACGGGACACCGCGGGCCACCGCCGGACGGGCGCGAGGGGGAGAACCATTTGTCTCGATTTTGCCCTAGCAACGGCGGACACCACGGGACACCACGGGACACCACGGGACACCTCTGCACACCGCGGGCCACCGCCGGACGGGCGGGAGGGGGAAAATCATTTGTCTTGATTTCGCCCAAGCATCGGCGGGTTCATTCCTCTCGCGCGCCCACGCAGCTTCGCCTCGCCCGCACGCACGACACGGACGAATCGAAACGATTTCCCGGTTTGGGTCTCCGTTCCAACCTCCGCCTATTGACTCGCCATCGTTGCATCCTATCCCGAAGCAACTTTTTCCTCCTCCTCCTCCTCTTCCTCCATTCCTTCTCCTTGTGAATAACTCCTCCCTGTCGCACCCCGAGGCCAAGTTTTTAGGGCGGGCTGGACGTTTCGCCTGAGACTTCACCACTTATGACCCTGAAGCGTAAACATTGGCAACAGATTCACAGATGGAGGGCGGGTCGTTTTCAAAATGTGGCTCTCGCCTTAGCGCCGCGCATACTCGTTGTAAAAACGTGCCAGGGTTTCACGGATTGAGAGCGGGTGTGTTTCAAAATGTGGCCCTGGCCCTAACGCCGCGCACATGCGTTTAAAACAAATTGCAAGGGCTTCACGGAATGAGGGCGGTTCGTTTTCCAAACGTTGCTCTCGCCGTAGCGCCGCGCTCATTCGAAGGCGGGTGGTTTTCAAAATGTGGCTCTCGCATTAGTGCCGCGCACATTCGTCTTAAAAAATTCAAGAACTTCACGGATTGAGGACTGGTCTTTTTCAAAATGTGGCCCTGGCCCTAGCGCCTCGCACATTCGTTCTAAAAATTTGCAAGGGTTTCACGGATTGAAGGCGGGTGGTTTTCACAATGTGGCTCTCGCCTTAACGCCGCGCGCATTCTCGATACAAAATTGCAAGAGTTCCACGGATTCCCATGGTCGACGTACCAGAAATAGTGTTTTGGAAGGATTCACGATTTTGAAGGCGCAACAGTTACGATGACTCGCGGAGTTGAGGTCCCAGGAATGGCGTTCTGGCACGATTCCGCATCGTCAAGACGCAACACTCAGGTTCATCCGTGGCGTTGGAATACCGATAATAATGTTCTGGCATGTTTGAAGAGTTTCAAAAGTTGTCTTCCAACGAGGCAAGTCCCTCTGTAGAAATGAACCGTTGTAGGGGCATATGAAGAGGGATTGGGGGGAGGGTTTGTTCCAACATCGTTGGTGTCTTTTGGATTTGCACTGGTCCTGCCCCTGCGCCTCCTCCTCTTCCTCCCCCCTGCTTCTTCCTCCTCCTCCATTCCTTCTCCTTCCTACTGAATTCTCCCTGTCGCACCCCGAGGCCAATTTTTAGGGCGGGCTGGGCGTTTCGCCTGAGACTTCCCCACCACTTATGACACTGAAGCGTAAACATTGGCAACAGATTCACAGATGGAAGGCGGGTCGTTTTCAAAATGTGGCTCTCGCCTTAGCGCCGCGCATACTCTTTGTAAAAATGTGCCAGGGTTTCACGGGTTGAGGGCGGGTGTTTTTCAAAATGTGGCTCTCGCCACAGCGCCGCGCAATTTCGTTTTTTTACAAGAGCTTCACGGATTGACAGCGGGTGGTTTTCAAAATGTTGCTCTCGCCGTAGCGCCGCGCTTATTCGTTTAGAATGTGCAAGAACTTCACGGATTTAGGGCGGGTGGTTTTCAAAATGTGACTCTCGCATTAATGCCGCGCACATTCGTTCTAAACATTTCCGAGGGCTTCACGGAATGAGGGCACATTCGTTTAAAACAGTTATGGACTGAACGCCGCGCTAATCCGTTTTAACAAGTTACAAGAGCTTCACGGATTGACAGCGGGTGGTTTTCAAAATGTGGCCCTGGCCCTAACGCCGCGCACATTCGTTTAAAACAAATTGCAAGGGTTTCACGGATTGAGGGCGGATCGTTTTCTAAATGTGGCTCTCGCTTAGCGCCTCGCACATTCGTTCTAAAAATTTGCAAGAGCTTCACGGATTGAGGGCGGTTCCGATTCAAAAATGTGGCTCGCGCTTAGCGACGAGCACATTCGTTTTCAAACTTTGCAAGAGTTTCACGGTTTCCCATGATCAGCGTACCACAGAATTTGCGTTTTGGCAGGATTCAGGATTATGCGGGTGCCACAGTTCAAGTGCTTCGCTGTGTTGAATGAAATCCCAAACATATCGCTCTGGCACGATTCCGGATCGTCAAAGCGCAGACGTCAAGTTGATACGTGGCGTTGAAATTCCGAGAACAATGTTTTAGCATGCTTCAGGATCTTCAACCGGTTGTCTTCCAACGAGGCAGTTCCCTCAATGGAAATGAACCGTTGTAGGGGCCTATGAACAGGGAGCTTGGAGGGAGGGTGAATCCCAACATCGTTGATGATTTTTGGGTTTGCACTGGTCCTCCTCCTCCTCTTCCTCCTCCGCCCTCCTCCTCCGCCTCCTCCCTCCTCCTCCTCCTCCCTTCTCCTCCCCTCCTCCCTCCTCCTCCTCCTCCTCCGCCCTCCTCCTCCTCGTCCTCCTCCTCCTCCTCCGCCTCCTCCGCCTCCTCCTCCCTCCTCCTCCTCCCTCCTCCTCCTCCTCCTCTCCTCCTTCCTCCCTCTCCTCCGCCCTCCTCCTCCTCCTCCTCCCGCCTCCTCCTCCTCCTCCTCCTCCTCCTCCTCTCCTCCTCCGCCCTCCTCCTCCTCCTCCTCCTCTCCTCCTCCTCCTCCTCCTCCTCCCCTCCCCCTCCTCCTCCTCCTCCTCCTCCTCCTCCTCCTCCTCCTCCTCCTCCTCCTCCTCCTCCTCCTCCTCCTCCTCCTCCTCCTCCTCCTCCTCCTCCTCCTCCTCCTCCTCCTCCTCCTCCTCCTCCTCCTCCTCCTCCTCCTCCTCCTCCTCCTCCTCCTCCTCCTCCTCCTCCTCCTCCTCCTCCTCCTCCTCCTCCTCCTCCTCCCTCCTCCTCCTCCTCCTCCTCCTCCTCCTCCTCCTCCTCCTCCTCCTCCTCCCTCCTCCTCCTCCTCCTCTCCTCCTCCTCCTCCTCCTCCTCCTCCTCCTCCTCTCCTCACCTCTCCTCCTCCTCCTCCTCCTCCTCCTCCTCCTCCTCCTCCTCCTCCTCCTCCTCCTCCTCCTCCTCCTCCTCCTCCCTCCTCCTCCTCCTCCTCCTCCTCCTCCTCCTCCTCCTCCTCCTCCTCCTCCTCCTCCTCCTCCTCCTCCTCCTCCTCCTCCTCCTCCTCCTCCTCCTCCTCCTCCACCTCCTCCTCCTCCTCTCTCCTCCTCCTCCTCCTCCTCCTCCTCCTCCTCCTCCTCCTCCTCCTCCTCCCTCCTCCTCCATGCTGACACCTGGCCAGAGAGCAACGCAGGCCGCCGCCGCCGCCGCCGTCGCCGCCCTTGCGGCGGCTGCAGCAGGGGCGGAGAGCCCAGGGGCGCACGTCACGAAAGGGGCCCAGAGACACACAGATAGATACACACAAATCCCAGCATTTCACACAGTTCCCCATATTTTCTGGGTTTTCGTGTTCTCCCCCAGTGCCAATATTTTCCCATATCTTTTCTGGGGATCGACGATGAATCGTGTCTGCATCTCTTCCACCTGAGAACCCCATCATTGCAAGTCTGATTTCTGAAACACAGGGTCTGATTCGGAATCTGCAGGCTGCCTGCAGCCGAGCGAACCCAAGCGGGGCTATCCGATACCGCAGCACGGACGGAACCCGTGAGGGTACTGCGGACTTGCGCAGAATTACGCGCAGGGTGCCCTCCGCGAAGCCTGTGGCGAGGGGTGGACTGACGCACGAGGAGCAATGCCGAGCCCAAGCTGTGTCCCGGCAGCGTGGCCGCCGAGGACACGGGCGATCGGAGGCCCTCTGGACGCGTGCAGCGCCAACCCCCCCAGGACTGCGTCACCCCCCTGCTTCGGCCGCCGGTCTGCTGCCGCCCCCCGAGGGGGGAAAACAGTGGGGGATGGGCTCGGGGGGGGGGGGATCGGGCATCTACGGCAGGTTCGCGTCGTGACGACCCTGGCGTTGGTTTCTGACACCGCGTGGATCGTTCAGCCTTGAACGATCTGCGGCTTTTCGATCGCCCGATCGTTCCATAAGGGCCGATTCTGGGCCACTGACGGCATTCAACCTTGAACGCCCGCGGCGGGACGACGCGAACCTACCGTACTGACCCGGGTCAATCCAGACCCAGGCCAGTCAGGCGTTGCAAGATCCTGCAAGATCCTGCAGCATCCTGCAGGATCCCGCACCCGACCCCCAGTCGGTGCAGCCCCGGCCCTGCAGGATCCTGCCAGATCTGGCGCTCTGACGGACCCCCGTTTGCGCTGACCCCCGTCTCTTGAGGCCCGAGGAGGCAGCGCCGAGCTGGAGGCGGCGATGCGCCGCAAGACGAGGGGCGATGGGCCCCCGATGGCGAAGATCCGCACCCCAACCTGCGCGGGCGGGGCCGTCGGGCCCCCCATCTCGGCGATCACCCGGCACTTGGGGGCCGGTGCGCGCCCCCCCTTGAGCCACAGCCACTCCGTTGCCCCCGACTCCTGACCCCCGGCCTTCCGCTCCTTGGCTTTCGGGACGCCGACGCAGCTCGGGCCTCCGGCGGCCGCCCCTGACGCTGCCTGACGCCCCCACAAAGCTCGACATGAAGCGCAGGTGACGGAAACCACCCCGGGCCTCGAAAACGTCCGAAGCAAAACTTCGGGGGCAACAGACCTGAGCCACCCCCCCCTCTGACGCTGCCTCTGACCTAGAAGCCTCCTGGATGGGGCCCGAGCAGATGGGGTCGGAGGATCGCGGACGGACCGTCGCGCCGCATCGCCGATGCACCGTCGATATATCGGCGATGCGGCGCGATCCTCTGAGCTCGCCTGCTCCGACCCCATCCGGGAGACCCGGATTGCCCGTCCCCCCCGGCACGGGCACGGAGGGGGCCCCCCGCCGGCGAGAAGCGCAGGTCCACCACCAGAGGCGGCGCGCCCCCGACGCCCTGGGGCGCCACGCGCAGGCGGACGCTGTCGTCGGTGGCGCGCACGCCCTCGATGCCTGGCGGCGTCGGCGCCGCGGCCGCGGCCGTGGCCGCCGGGAGCGCCGTGCGCGCGGCCGTCCGCGCGGCCGCGGGCGGCAGCGCCGTGGCCGCGGCCGTGGCCGCCGGGGTGGCCGCCCGCGTGGCCGCCAGCGCGGCCGCGGCGGCCGCGGCGGCGGCTGAGGCGGCGACGCGAGGGAGGATGACCACGACGAGCACGAGGGCAACGGCGGCGGCGAGGAGGGCGTCGACGGCCACGAAGACGAGCGAGGATGGCGGGCGAGGACGGAAACTGCGACGGCGAAGGCTGCGACAGCGAGCACGACGACGACAACGGCGGCGACGACGGCAACGGCGACGACAGTGGAGGCGACGATGAAGATTGGGAGGGGAAGGGGACAACGTTGGCGGCGGACATCGGAAAATTCAACCATCATTTGGTACGGGGCGATCTCGGGTGGCCCCACGTCTGCCTGGAGTCCGTCCCGGCTTAACTTCTCG
>CAUYUJ010018761.1:20000-35000 GCA_963575745.1 Prorocentrum cordatum
TCCTCCTCCTCCTCCTCCTCCTTCCTCCTCCTCCCCTCCTACTCTCACTCTCCTCCCCTCTCATCCTCACATGTTCACGTCCTCATCCTCCTCATCATCCCCCTCTCCTCCTCTCCTCCTCCTTCCTCCTCTCCTCTCAACATCATCATCATCATCATCATCATCATCATCATCATCATCATCATCATCATCATCTCATCATCATCATCATCATCATCATCACATCATCATCAGCATCATCATCATCATCATCATCATCATCATCATCATCATCATCATCATCATCATCATCATCATCATCATCATCATCATCATCATCATCATCATCATCATCATCATCATCAGCATCAGCATCAGCATCGGCATCATCATCATCATCATCATCATCATCATCATCATCATCATCATCATCATCATCATCATCATCATCATCATCATCATCCTCGTCCTGGTCCTCATCCTCCCCCTTCTCCGTGTTCCGTCATCCTCCTTTGCGTCATCCTCCTCATCCTCCTCACCTCCCTCCTCCTGCTCCTCCTCCACCACCTCTTCCTCCTGCGCCTCCTCCTCCTGCTCATCCTCCATTCCGGTTCCTTATAAATAACGTCTCCCTGTCGCACCCCGAGGCCAGTTGTTAGGGCGGACTGGGCGTTTCGCCTGAGACTTCCGCACCACGTAAAAAACTGAAGCTTAGACATTGGCAAGAGTTTCGCAGATGAGGGCGGGTGGTTTTCAAAATGTGGCTCTCGCCTTAGCGCCGCGTGCGTTTTACGGATTGAGGGCGAGTGGCTTTCCAAATGTGGCTCTCGCATTAGCGCCGCGCACAATCGCTCTAAACATGTGTAAGAGTGTCACTGATTGAGGGCGAGTCGTTTTCAACATTTGGCTCTCGCCTTGGCGCCGCGCACATTCGTTCAACAAATTGCAAGGAGCTTCGCGGATTGAGAACAGTTCCTTCTCAAAACGTGGCTCTCGCTTTGGCGCCGCGCACATTCGTTACAAAAAGTGCAAGAGCTTCACGGATTGAGGCGGAATGTGGCTCACGCCTTAGCGCCGAGCACATTCGTTTTCCAAACGTTACAAGGGTTTCACGGTTCCCCATGACCAACGCACCAGAAATGGCATGTTGGAAGGATTCAGGATCATGCAGGTCAACAGTTACGTTGATTCGCGGTGTTGACGTCCCAAAAACGGCGTTCTGGCACGATTCTGGCTCGTCAAGACGCAACAGTCAGGATGATCAGTGGCGTTGGAATCCCGAGAAGAATGTTTACGCATGCTTCGGGGTCTTCAAACGGTTGTCTTCCAACGAGGCAAATCCCCCAATGGAAATGAACCGCTATAGGCGCCTATGAAGAGGGAACTCGGAGGGAGGGTGTATTCCAACATCGTTGATGATTCTTGGTTCTACACTGGTCCTCCTCCTCCTCCTCCTCCTCCTCCTCCTCCTCCTCCTCCTCCTCCTCCTCCTCCTCCTCCTCCTCCTCCTCCTCCTCCTCTTCCTCCGTCATCTCCCCACCTCTGTTCCCTCCTGCCCGCCGTCCTCCTGCAGGCCCTTCGTCGATCCTCCCCCCCCACGCCGAGGCCATCCCTCCCGCCCGCATCCCCGTCGCGGCGGGTCGGCTCCAGCGATCTCGGCTCTTTGCCGGGATCGCGGGCAAGAAGAAGACGACCTCACAGGCACGCGCTGGAGCTGGGGTGGGAAGCGGACGGGCTGGAGGAGGACAGGAGGCCCCTGGGCATCGTCCTCCTCATCATCGCCATCATCAACGTCATCGTCACAACAATAACCACCGTCATCATCATCAACCGCATCGGCATCATAATCATAATCATAATCATCAGCATCACCATCATCATCATCATCATCATCATCATCATCATCAGCATCATCATCATCATCATCATCATCATCATCATCATCATCATCAGCATCATCATCATCATCATCATCAGCATCATCATCATCAGCATCATCATCACCACCATCACCGACACTACCATCGTCGTCGTCAGCATCATGATCATCAGCATCATCATCAGCATCATCGTCATCATCAGCAGCAGCATCACCATCGGCATCATCATCACCATCCACATCATCATCCTTTATCAGCATCATGATCACCATCATCATCATAGCATCATCACCGTCATCATCGTCGTCATCATCAGCATCACCATCATCATCAACATCAGCAGCATCATCAGCATCCTCATCAGCAGCAGCATCATCAGCATCAGCATCGCCATCATCATCATAATAAGAATAACCATCATCCGCATCATAATCATCAACCTCGTCGTCATCATCATCATCATCATCATCATCATCATCATCATCATCATCATCATCATCATTATCATCATCATCATCATCATCATCATCATCAGTAGCGGCCATCATCATCACCACCATCATCATCATCAGCATCATCATCAGCAGCAGCATCTTCATCATCATCGTCAGCAGCATCATCAGTAGCATCATCAGCATCAGCATCATCATCATCGTCGTCATCATCATCATCGTCATCATCATCATCAGTAGTAGTATCATCATCATCAACATCATCATCCGCATCTGCATCAGCATGACCATCATCAGCGTGATCAGTCGCATCGTCATCATCATCAGCATCATCATCCGCATCGTCATCAGAATCATCGTCATACGAATCATCGTCATCATCATCACCGCCATCAGCATCATCACCATCATCTATTTCATCTAATTCATCGTCATCGTCATCAGCATCGTCATCATCAGAATCAACAGCATCATCCGCATCAGAAGCTTTAGCATCATCATCATCATCATCAGCATCACAATCATCAGCATCAGCAGCATCATCATCATCATCGTCATCATTTTCAGCGCCCCCACCATAATCATCGCCAGCACCAGCATCCTCAGCATCATCAGCATCGTTGGCATCAGCATCATCATCACCATCTCCAGCGTCAGCATCATCACCACCATCACCACAACCACGATCATCACCATCACCATCTAGAACGTCAGCAACATCATCATCACCACCACCACCATCATCATCATCACCATCGTCATCGTCATAATCAGCAGCATCATCATCAGCATCACCATCAGCATCATCATCAGCAGCAGCATCAGCATACTCATCCTCTTCTCCATCCTCATCCTCATCACCATCGGCAACATCGTCATCCTAACCGTTAGCATCATCATCATCGCCCCCACCATCATCATCCTCATCGTCATCCTCACCTTCGCCATCACTATCATCAGCATCATCGTCAGTATCATTGGCAACATCAACATCATAAGCATAATCAACATCCTCATGATCAGCATCACCGTAATCACCAGCGCCATCATCAGAACACTCCTCGACATCACAACGTCACTATCGTCATCACCATCACAAGCAGATCCTCATCAGCAGCATCATCATCAGCATCATCCTCATCCTCATCATCATCGTCATCATCAGCATCATCACCATCAACATCACCAACACCACCACCATCATCATCAGCATCATCATCATAATCATAATCATCATAATCATCATCATCATCATCAGCATCATCATCAGCATCATCATCATCATCGTCATCGTCGTCATCGTCGTCGTCGGCCACCTCCTCCACCTCCACACCCTCCTCAGCCTCCCCCTCTGATCATCATCGGCAACATCAGCATCAGCAACAGTATCGTGCAGATCCTTGTACTCATCCTCCCCCCACCCATGCCCCGTCCTCGTCCCACCCTTTTCGCCCTCATTCTCATATCATCCCTCCTCTTCTTCATCTCTTCACCCAACTGCTCTCTCATTTTTCGGCCTTGCTTCCGCCCATCCTCCCTACCCCGTCATCCCCCCTCCGTTCCCCATCCTGTCCCGCAGCAAAGCTGGGGAGCCCTCGGAGCACAAGGCTTGGCTTGGACACCCCACCGCCCGCGGAGCAGGCGGAGAGGCGGCTGCCCGGGGTGCCTGCACCCCCCGGGGTGGAAATCCCTGAGGATCGGCGACTATAGCGGGTGCGGTTTGCGAAGGGTGCGGTTTGCCTTCCGTCATATCTGCCCCTCCCGCCTCCGGGAAATGGATGACACTGTCACTCAATGCGACCGAATCACATGACACTGTCGCTACTTCTAGTAAAATGGAGCACACATCGAGGATGACAGTGTCGCTCGAAACGACGACAATTATGACATTGTCTTCTCTCACAAAGGCTCCGGAAAGGCCGCCACAAAGCAACTCGCAAACCGCACCCTGGCGTAACCGCACCGATTGTTGTCGCCGAGAGGAGGGGGCCCACTACCTTCTTTGGAAATGGCCGAACGTACCTGCAGGACGACGTACCCCAAGTGAGGTGTCAAAGCGGCCACGGTTCCAGCCACGGTGGGCGCCAAGACGCAGCCGCTGGGCACCCCGAGGCGGGCCCCGAGGCCCCCTCTCCGGGGTTATGTTGGGCCTCCCCTCCCTGCCTTGTGATGGGGTGGCGGTGGGCGTCCAGGGAGCTGCCCCCCTGGAGCGCTCCTTCCTCGGGGGCGCGCAAACATGGATTGGCGATCCATGGATTTGGCGCGCGGTCGCCAAATCCGTGGATCGGGGGAGGTGCCCTCCCCAAAATGCGGCCGGGTGCGGCCTCGCTCGACGGCGGAAATTCGCGATTTCCCATGGGAACGGGGCCCGTTGCCAATCCACGCCCCCTTGATCCACGTTTGCGATCGCCTGGCTTGAGCCCTGAGGCCGGAATTCCCGCGCACGCGCGCTTCGCGGGCGGCTCGCGGGGGGGAAAAGGGACGGCCGGGGCCGCTTTGGCTGCGCCATATAGCGCCTGGCGCCGGCTCCTCTTTTCCTACCCGGCGTCGGCGCCGACGTGCCCGCAACGGCCCGCTTCGAAGGAGTCGTCGATGTGCCCCTCCTCCCTCTCCTCCCCTCCCCCTCCAGCCGCTCCCTCCGGCTCCTCCCTCCTCCCCCCATCCTCCCCACTCCCGCGCGCGCGGTGCTCCGTCCTGCTGCTGGTGCTCCTGGTGCTCCCACTCGTCTCTGGAGGAAGGAAACAATATATATATATATATATATATATATATAACAAAAAACAAAAACAACAAAAAAACTGTCAGAGGTCCGCTCTGATCTGAGAGATCGTCCTCCTACGCCGACGCCGACGACAACGACCGCGGAGATGACGACGACGACGACGACGACGCCGCCGCCCTCGGCGGCGGCGGAGACGAAGAAGACGACGACGACGACGACGACGACGACGACGACGACGACGACGCCGCCCGCGGCGGCGACGACGGCGGCGGCGGCGAAGGCGGCGGCGCCGACCGGCGCCGCAGCGCGGGGGCGCGAGAGCAGCACGCCTCGGCGTGGACGCCGGCGGGCCCCGAGATGGCCGTGCCCTTCTCGAGGGGGCCGCCGCGGGCGACGCGGTCGACGCGGAAGAAGACGGCCTCGCGAGCACCGACGGCGAGGCCCCCCGACGGCGGGGAGCCCCGACGGTGCCTCGCCGCCGACGACGACGACGACGACGACGACGACGAAGACGACGACGACGACGACGACGACGACGACGCGGACGGCGGCGGCGGCGGCGGCTGCTGCGGTGGCGGCGCTGAAGGGGCGGAAGGTCGCTGCGGTCAGTGCTCGTCCCCGCTTTTCCGCCTCTGGCTCTCCTCCTCTTCCACCTCCGCCTCCCCCTCCTGAGCACTGCGCTCCTCGGTCTTCCTCCCCCCCACGATTGCAGGCAACTCTTGGGGATATTCGCCAGAACGATCACACAGGCTGGGCAGCCCGACTAAGGGGCCATTGCGCCTGACAAGGCCAGATCAAGCCCAGGACATTGAGCTGGATTCAGCGGGATGGAGCCAGGTCAACTGAGATCTAGCCGGATTGAGCAGGAAAAAACCTTGGCAGGCGGGAGCAAGCCAGATTCGGCCAGGCTTCAACCAGGGAAAACCCAGTGCCGACTCTGCATTTCACCTCCCGGGAGCTGCTGCACCCTACCCAACCTACAGCAGCGCCCTGCCCCTCGCGGACAGCGGGCGCGGACTGCCCACGCACACGCGGCCTCCTGCAACACCCGGATCACCTCGTCCAGGGCCTGCCGAAGCCGCTCCCCAGGGGGGCCGCCGTCTCTCGTCAACGTCATCACTCGCCCTCGTCGCTGCCGTCATCGTCACTCGTCGTTCGTTCGTCCGCCGTTGGTCCGTCGTTCGTCCATCGCTCGTCCGTCGTCGTCACACGCCGTCGTCGTCACTCGCCGTCGTCGTCACTCGCCGTCGTCGTCTCTCGGCGTCGTCGTCGCTCGTTGCCCTCGTCACTCGTCGTCGCTCGTCGTCTTCGCCCGTCGTCGCTCGTCGTCGACGCCCCTCGTCGTCACCGCCCTGGGAGGGCGAAGGAGGAGGGCGGAGGCGGAGGGTGGAGGGCGGAGGGCGGAGGGCGGAGGGCGGAGGGGGTTGAGGGGAGGCGAGGGGGGGGGGGTAGGGAAGGAAAGGGGGGCAACAAGGCGGCGCCGATGTCGCTACTCCCGCACCTCTCCTGGGGCGCACTCTGGCCAGAACCTCCACGGGAGCCCCGCCGTGGGCTCTCCGGGACGAGGACCAGCAGCCTCCTCTGGGTGCACGGGGCGGAGGAGGCCGGTCGGCGGCCGCCTCCGCCGCCGGGGGGGGGCGGGAGAGGCCCCGGCCGCCCCCGGGACAGGGCGGGGCGCGGCCGCCCCGGCGTGGCCCGGAAGGGACTGCGGGAGCGAGGCCCAGACCTCCGACGTCGCGAGAAACTCACGACGAAGGCTTTTGACAATTTTCGGCCTCTGGAGGCCCTCGCCGTGCCTCGGGAGCGTCAGAAGGACTCGGGAGGAACAACGGGTCCCAGGGAAGGTCTCTAGACCTCGTGGGGCCGACGCCGCGAGTTTCTCACGACGTCGGGGGTCTGGGGAGGGAGAGAGAGAGAGAGAGAGAGCTGTGCACGCGCACCGGCCTTGGGCCCACGATCGGCTCGGCGACGAGCAAGGGGGGGAAGCGAGCAGGGAACGGCCTGCTCGGGAGGCTCGGAAGTCCCCCGGCCGTCCGAGAAGCTTCCTGAGCCTTCCCCGAGGACGCGAAAAACAAACTCTCAGAACGCCAAGGAGTGCCGCCTCCTCCTCCTCCTCCTCCTCCTCCTCCTCCTCCTCCTCCTCCTCCTCTTCTCCTCCTCCTCCTCTCCTCCTCCTGCTCCTCCTCCTCCTCCTCTCCTCCCCCTCCTCCTCTCTCTCCTCCTCCCTCCTCCTCATCCTCCTCTCTCTCCTTCCTCCAAGAAGGCCTTCTCCTTCTCGCTTATCCCCCCCCTCGCTCGCTGGCGACCGACGCACGCGCCCCCCCCCCCCCCCCGGCTTGGCCACGGAGGGCGTGCCGGCCCGGGGTTATGATGTCCCAACCTGCCGTGGCCTGGATCACCAGAAAGAGCTTCGAGCAACTCCAAGAGCGCCTGGGAGAGCCCGCAATGACCTCCAAGATGGCTCAAGATATCCCAAGATGTCTCATAATGGCTTCCTCTGTGTGCTGCCCACTTCCCTGATCGAAGAAGTTCCTCTGGGCATCGTTTCTGGATGGGCTGGTGGGGACTCGCGAGGCGTCAACGGTTTCGAGCACCGAGGAAGTACCGAAACTGGCGGGTTTTCGCGAGTCGGGCCCTGGGAGGCGATACTCGCTCGACACTGTCTCTGCATTTCCCGGGGCGCTCGAAACTGCGTCTGGGATGTGGCCCCTCAGTACGATGGGGGCAGCAGAAGCCCTGGGCCCAGGAGGGGCCCGGCACCACACGTGGCTTCCCCACGGCAGCCCCCCTGCACGCCGCGGCCCCCTCCGGCCTGCGAGGCCCCCGCGTCCGAGCGGCGGCTAAAGATCTTCTCGTGGAGCTCCTGCCGCGGGGGGGGGAGGGAGGGCCGGGCAGGCAGGGCAGGGGGGGGGGGGCAAGAGGGGGGGGGAAATGGAAGGAAGCCTCAGCAGGAGGAGAAGAGCAGGGAGGATGGGTACGTCAGTGAGGAGGATCGGCACGAGGAACACGCGACGAGACAATGACCGGGAGCGAGAAAACAGAGGCTGGCGCGCAAAGGACACGAGAAGGAATTCGAACCATGCGATGGTCATTGATACGTGGTGAGGATGGAAACAGGAAGGATGAAGCCTGATACTCGCCCCCATCCTCCTCCCCCTCCTCCTCCTCTCCCGCCTCCTCCTCCTCCTCCTCCTCCTCCTCCTCCCTCCTCCTCTCCTCCTCCTCTTCCTGCTCCTGCTCCTCCTCCTCCTCCTCCTCCTCCTCCTCCTCCTCCCTCCTCCTCCTCCTCCTCCCCTCCTCCTCCCCTCCTCCCCTCCTTCCCTCCTTCCTCCCCTCCTTCCCTCCTCCTCCTCCCCTCCTTCCCTTCGTCATCCTCATCATCCCCCCCCTGTCTCTCCCCCTCGCCCTTCATTCCCTCTCCTCATGAATGACTCCTCCGTGTCTCGCCCAAACGCTGGTCGAAAGGGCGTGCCGGGCGTTTCGCCTGAGACCTCGTCTCCACTCATGATCCTGAAGCTCGAAGTGTAGCGACATTTTCACAGACGAAGGGCGGGTGGTTTTCGAAAAGTGGCTCTCGCCTTCGCGCTGCGCACATTCGTCGTAAAAAGTCCACGATGCTCACTCTTTGAAGGCGGGTGGTTTCCAACATGGTTCTCGCCTCAGCGCCGCGCACACTCGTATCAACAAATGGCAAGAGCTTCACTGATGGAAGGCGGCACCTTTTTAAAATGTGGTTCTCGCTTTAGCGCCGCGCACATTCGTGTGTTGATTGCAAAAGTTTCACGAAACCCGTGGTGAACGCACCAGAAACTGCGATCTGGAATAATGCAGGAGGGTCAAGGCGCAACAATTCTGTTGAAATCCCAGGAGTGGTGTTCCGGCACGATTCAGGATCGTCACGACGCAATAGTCAGGTTGTTCCCAGAATGCTTTTTCAGCACAATTCAGGATCTCCAGCGGGGGTGGCTGTCTCCCAACGGGGCAGTTCCCTCAGTGGACACGAATCCTTGTAGGGACCGATGAAGAGGGAGCTTGGAGGGAGCATTCATTCCAAAATCGCTGATGAGTCTTAGGTTTACACTGGTCCGCGTCCTCGTCCTCGTCCTCCTCCTCCTCCTCCTGCTCCTCCTCCTCCTCCTCCTCCTCCTCCTCCTCCTCCTCCTCCTCCTTCGCCTCCGTTCCTCCCTCCCTCCGTCCCTTCCTCCCTCCCCCCCTCCCCTCCCTCATCCCTCGCCCCCCGCCCGCCCTCCCGCTCCCCACCCGCTGGTCCCTCACATCCTCCCTCCCCCCCCGCGTTCCCCTTAGGAAGGCACCAACTATACACCAACACCGATCCTGGCCCAGGATCACCCTGGGCCAGGATCGGTGTTGGTGTACAGTTGGTGCCCTCCGACCCCTGGCTTCTCCCCCCCCTCGCACCCCACCCCCCACTCCCACCCCCCCCCCGGCCTCCCTCTGCGGCCTGACGGGGCCGGGGTGACCTGAGCGAGCTGCGGCCCCTCCTCCTCCGGCCTCCCCCCGACCCTTCCTGCTGTCGCCAGCCGCGAGACAAGAACTTGTTCTTGATCGATCAAGATGTTCGATAAAGAACAAGTTCTTGATCGAACCGACCCTTCCTGATGTTCGATCAAGAACAAGTTCTTGATCGAACATCAAGCGGAAAAAAATAAGAGGCTACGCGTTCCGCCACGTAGGGGCTCGCGGGCCAAAGTGCCCACGGTGGAGGATCGAAGGAGAGTCGTCGACAGCGGGACCAGGAGTGGAGCGGAGAGAGGCACTGCCCCGTGAGGGCTTCAAGCAACAATATCCTGGCAAAGGACTCTGCCATATGCAGCTGTGACTGCCCCGTTGTGGGCACCGCTTCGGATGGAATTAACTCCCTGTGGGGCCACGAAGCGCGTGAGGGCCTCCTGCAATGGGTGGGGGATACGCACGCGGCTGCGGCCTCTGTGATCTTCGGTGGAGTTCCCTACGGGGGCCACGAAACGCTGTCGCTGGTGTGTGAGATGCATGCGGCCGCGGCCACTGGAGCGTTCGGTGGAGCTGCCTAGAAAGCCACGCAACGCTGTGCTGGGCGGGGGAGAAGCATGGGGCCGCGGTCACTGGAGCGTTCCGTAGAGGCTCCCCAAAGGGGCCTCGAAACGCTGTAAGGTGCTCTCTCACAAAAAAAACAACAAACAAAAAAAACGCTCCGGGCGCGGAGCAGGAGCGCGTTTCTTTTTTGTCGGCGATGGCGAACGTCTTAGGGGGGGGCGAGGAGGGGATATGACGAAACGCCTCCCCCCCGCCGTGTGACGCCGGCACCACAGCCGCGCCCGCGCGCACGACGACGATGAGCGACGAGCGACGAGCGACGACGACGACGACGACGACGACGACGACGACGACGACGACGACGACGCGAGCAGCATGTAGGTGGCGATCTGCCCCACAGCGCACCACAACGCTTGCGTGCACCACAGCGCGTGTACACCACAGCGCCAGCGTACCCCGCAACAGCTGCGTGCAACGCAGCACCTGTGTACAACACGTGCTTGCGTGCACCACAACACTGGTGTACACCACAGCGAATGTGTACACCGCAGCAACCACGTGCAACACACAGCGCTTGTGTACACCACAATGCTTGCGTGCACCGCAGCGTCTGTGCACACCACGGCGCCTGTCTACACCAAACCATCCGCGCGCAACGCAGAGCTGGTGTACACCACAGCGCCTGTGTGCACAGGACAGGTAGAAGAAACATGTAGGTGAGGATCTGCTGCGGACAGCTAAACGCCACGGCAGGGAAGTGCTGATCATAGAATGCGACGTTCTTCTCTCCTCCCTCCTCCTCCATCTCCACCGCCTCCTCCTCCTCCTCCACCTCCTCCTCCTTCTCGTCCTCCGCCTCCCTCACTCGTCCCCCCTTTCGCGCGGGTCGGCGCTACAGCGCACTTGCGCATCCCTGCGTGCACCGCAGATGCTTTATTGAATCACTCCACTTGGTTTACGGACGGCCAATTGTACCCTCCTGGACGCAGGTGGGAGGAATTCGGATAATGCGGGCGGACTCGGGAGGACTCGTAGATTCCAGCGGCGCTTCTTTTCCAGAAAGGTTTTTTTCCATATCTTATATGAACCAAATGTTTTTTGTGGAATCCACAGACGCTCCATTTTGTCACCAGGATTCCCTCTAAAACTTTATATATATATATATATATATATATATATGCAACCGCGGCGCGCTGTTGCACACGGTTGCTGTGGTGTACACATGCGCAGTGGTGTACACAGGCGCTGTAGTGCGCGCAGGCATTGTGGTGTACACTGGTGCTGTGCTGTGGTGTACGCAAGCGCTTTGGTGTACACAAGCGCTTAGTGCCCGCAGTCACTGTGGCACGCACTGGCGCTGTGTTGCACGAAGTTGCTGTGGTGTACATAGGCGGCGTGGTGTACACAGGAGCGGTGGTGCTCGGAGGCACTGTGGTGTACACAAGCGCTGTGGTGCAGATCGCCACCTACATGCTGCTGTTACCCTTCCTCGGTCATTCCTAAGCATTCCCAGACGCTGCTGGCGCGAAACGTGACGTCACTGGCCCCCTCCACCCCCCCCACACATGATTGCCATCGGCCCGGAATAAAAAAACAGGGCTCCAATCGCGTCCGCGCGAACGACGATGACGAGCGATGAGCGACGAGCGACGAGCGACGAGCGACGACGACGACGACGACGACGACGACGACGACGACGACGATTGCGGACCAAACTACTATGCGGACACCTGTGCGGATTTCGGTGCGTACGGCGGCAGTGCCCGGAGCGCACTGGGGGGGGGGCGTTATGTCATAAGGGGGTGAGGGGGGGCGGGGGCCATGACGCCCGTCATGCCCCAAGCAATAAAGGAACACGCTCCAGGAACCCGAGTGCAGCCAGTCAGCCGCTTGCGGACTTGCAGCCATCGCGCTCTGCTCATTCAAACTCCAACGCACAACAGCGCGCACCAAGGCCCGCCCCGCCATCCGAGCAAGTCCTCCACAGCAAAAGATAAGCACCCTGCGACGTACCCATCCATTTCTACACATGTGGCGACGATACACAGGACCGATCAATACAAACGAACATGTTGAAGAACCCGCAGGAGCCCACGAAACTGGTGACGGTTGCGCACTTCGCAGCCACCTAGGAAGCCGCGAAGTCTCGGCTGGGTGCGTTCACAGTTCCCCTCCGCTGGGCCTCTCAGGAGCCCACGAAAGTGGCGCGTTGAACGCGTCGCAGCCCCTCAAATGAGCCGCGAGGTATTGATTGGGTGCGTTTACAACCCCGCTCCGCTGGGCCTCCCAGGAGCCCACGAAAGTTGCGACAGAGGTGCACTTCGCAGCCACCCAAGAGGCCGAAAGGTCTCGGCTGGGTGCGTTTACAATTCCACTCCGCTGAGCCTCCTAGGAGCCCGCGAAAATGGCGACAATTGCGCAATTCGCTCAGGAAGCCGGGAAGTATCGACTGGGTGCTAACTCCACTCCGCTGGGCCTCCCAAGAGCCCACGAAAAAGGCGACGAATGCGCACTTGGCAGAGCCGCAAGTTCCCTCCGCTGGGCCTCCCAGGAGCCCACGAAAGTTGCGACAGTTGCGAACGTCGCAGCCACCCCAGGGAGCCGCAAGGTCTCAGCTGGGTGCGTTTACAACTCCACTCCGCTGGTCCTCCCAGGAGCCCACGGACATGGCGATATTGGCGCACTTCGCAGCCCCCCAGGGAGCCGCGAGGACTCGGCTGGGTGTGTTTACAACTCCACTCCGCTGAGGCTCCAAGGAGCCCACGAAAGTGGCGAGGGTTGCGCACTTCGCAGCTCCCAGGGGAGCAGCGAGGTCTCAGCTGGGTGCGTTTATATCCACTCCGCTGAGCCTCTCAGGAGCCCACGAAAGTGGCGATAGCTGCACAGTTCGCAAGCCCGCAAGGGAGCCGCGAGGTCTCGGCTGGGTGCCCTTACAACTCCACTCCGCTGGGCCTCCCAGGAGCCCACGAAACTGGCGACAGCTTCACACTTCGCAGCCCCCAAGGAACCGCGAGTTTCCTCCTCCCAGGAGCACACGAGAACGGCAGAGTCAAAACGGGGCCGCAACGCAAGCTGGAACGACAGGTGTACAGTTCGAAGCCCTTCGGGGCCGCGAGGTCTCGGCTGGCTGTGCGTACAACTCCACTCTGGTGGGCCTCCCAGGAGCCCACGAAACTGGCGACAGTTACGCAGTTCGCAGCCCCCCAGGGGGCTGCGAGGTCCAGACTGGGTGTGCTTACAATTTCACTCCGCTGGGCCTCCCAGGAGCCCACGAAATGGACGATAACTGCGCACGTTGCAGCCACACTTAGAGCCTCGAGGTCTCGGCCGGGTGTTCAAAACTCCACACCAGTGGGCCTCTCAGGAGCCAACGACAATGGCGACAATTACGCAGTTCGCAGCCACCCCAAGGAGCCGCGAGGTATCGACTGAGTGTGCGTACTGGGCCTCCCAGGACCCAGCGACAGTGGCGACGGTTGTTGCGCAGTTCGCAACACCCCAGGGAGCCGCGAGGTCTCGGCTGGGTGTGTTTACAAATCCACTCGGCTGGTCCTCCCAGGACCCAACGAAAGTGGCGACAGTTGCGCAATTCGCAGCCTCTCAGGGGGCCGCGAGGTCTCGACTGGGTATGTTTACACCAAGGCAACGCTAACGGCGATGTTGGTGAACAGCGAAGTTGGGAATCCGATGTTTGTGACACCGAACTCGCGTAGGAAATCACGAACCACACGTTCCTACATTTCAAATGTGCGAATGTACCGAGCGAATACGACGCACCGAATTGTAGGAAAGCACGAACCACGATGTCCTACGATTGGTTTGGCCACGAACCTCTCCCACCTGCAATGCCGATACCTACATCGTCGTTACATGCATCGCCGTTAGCGCGCATACGGTTACTATTCCAGAACGATAAATGTGGATGTTGCAGCCTCCCAGGGTGCCGCGAGGTCTCGACTGGGTACGTTTACAATTCCACAACGCTGGACCTCCCAAGACCCAACAACAATGGCGAGGTTCCGCACTTCGCAACCACCCAGGGGGCCGCGAGGTCCTGGCTGGGTGTGTTTATGACTCCACTCCGCTGGGCCTCCTCCTCCTCCTCGTCCTCGTCCTCCTCCTCCTCCTCCTCCTGTCTCTGTCGCTGCGGATCGTCTCGTTACGGCGGCTGAGACCCTCGAGCCCCTCCACCGGTCCAGAGGCTGGGCGGGACTAATATTGTTTCTGACAAGAGTATTCTCTCCTCCTTTCCCTCCTCCTGCTTCCTCCTCCTCCTGCTCCTCCTCCTCCTCCTCCTCCTCCTCCTCCTCCTCATCATCATCATCATCATCATCATCATCATCATCATCATCATCATCACCATCACCATCTTCGCTCCCTCCCCCACTCCCCCACAATCCCACCAGCCGTTTAGGGCGTAGGTGGTCTAGGGAGTTTCCTCTGCCAACCCCCTTCTTCCCCTTCGGGGAGGGGTTTACCCCTCCCCTTACCCCTCCCCACTGACCTGGACGGGGCCGGTCGCGAGGTGTCAGAGCGTCCAAGATGGCCCAAGACAGCTCCAAGAGCGAACAGGCGAGAAAACACAAAACATTGATTTTACCTAGGTTTTGGAAGGATTTTGGCATCTTGGGGGGGCCCAAGAGGCGACTCGAGGCACTCTGGAGGGGCGGGGCTAATAAGCAACCCCCCCTTCTTTGATAGATCTCCTCCAAGATGGCCCAAAGAGCGCCCCGAAGGCTCCCAAGAGCGCCCCAAGAGCGCCTCAAGAGGGCCCCAAGAGACCCCAAGAGGCCCCCAAGAAGCCTCCAAGACGTTGCCAAGAGACCCCCAAGAGGCCCCAAGAGAGTCCAAGATGACCCAAGACGGCTCCAAGAGCGAAAAGGCGAGAAAACAAAAAACATTGATTTTACCTAGGTTTTGGAAGGATGTTGGC
>CAUYUJ010018761.1:40000-47249 GCA_963575745.1 Prorocentrum cordatum
CATCAACATCAACATCAACATCGTCATCAACATCGTCATCGTCATCATCATCTTCAGACCCATCAGCATGGCGATGATAATCATGATCATGATCGCCAACAGCATCACAATCACGATCATGATCGAATGTACCGCCATCAGAATCTTGATCACGATCACCACCAACATCATAATCACCACAATCACCATGTTCATCATCATCCTCATCATCATCATCAGCATCATCACCATCGCCATCGTCATCCTCACCAACATGATAAGCGTAGCCAGTGTCGTCCTCATAACCATGCTCATAGCATCACCCTCGTCATCAGCATCATCATCAGCATCATCAACATCATCATCATCATCATCATCTTCATCATCATCAGCAGCAGCATCATCATCATCATCACCATCAATATCATCATCAACATCATGATCATCATCGTCATCATCGTCATCATCACCACCATCAGCATGATCATCATCATCATCATCATCCTCTGCATCAACACCAGCATCAGCATCACCGTGATACTCATCATCAGCATCATCAGCAGCATCATCATCAGCAGCAGCATCAGCATCAGCATCATCATCATGATCTTCGTAATCGTAACCATCATCATCATCATCAGCATCATCAGCATCATCATCAGTCTCAGCTTTAGCATCATCAATATCATCAGCATCATCACTGATCAAAATCGCACCATGATCCTTATGACCGTCATCGCCATCGTCACCATGAACAGCATCATCATCATTATCATCATCATCACCATCATCATCATCATCATCATCATCCTCATCCTCATCATCATCATCATCATCATCATCATCATCATCAACATCATCATCATCATCTCCAGCATCACCATCAGCAGCATCATCAGCAACAACGCCATCATCATCAGCATCAGCAGCATCCTTATCATATTCATCAATATCGTCATCATCATATTCATCAGTACCGTCATCATCGTCATCATCGTCATAATCATCATCGTCGTCGTGTTTATCATCATGCCAAATATCATCATCGTAAACACCACCGTCGTGTCGTCGTCCACGGCATCGCCATCAGCATCATCACAATCATGATAAGCACCATCATTATTATGATGACCACCATCATCATCATCATCATCATCATCATCATCATCATCATCATCATCATCATGACCATCATCATCACCGTCGTCGTCGTCGTTTACATCATCATCATCAGCAGCAGCATCATCATCAGATGCAGCATCACCATCATCAGCAGCAGCATCATCAGCAGCATCAGCATCAGCATCAGCATCCTGATCATCATAACCCTTCTCATCGTCACGGCAATCAGGACCAACATCACATGTTACCTGCTCCAACTCCCGCCCTTCGATCTCCACGTCCAGCGAAGGAGGATGCGGGGTGGCGCGGGAGTCCTCGACGGTGTGGGACAGCTTGCACCTGTCCAGAGCCGGGCAGGAAGAGGGGCAAACCGAGTGCACGACGAGCGCAGTCAAGACAGATTGCGAAGGAGGAGGCGGTCTCGAGTGCGGGGAGGGGCAGCAAAGCTTTTTTGGCAGCTATTTTTATGTGTCACCCCGTCCTCCTCCTCCTTTTCCTCCTCCTCCTCCTCCTCCTCCTCCTCCTCCTCCTCCTCACGCTTCCCTCAGGGCAGCAAAACCTATTCAAAAATACCCTTTTGGAGGTCTGTGCAGATTTCTTGGATCGGCGCTGGAGCCCCCTTCCCCTGGCGGCGCCTTCGGCGCCCCGGTGGCGCCCGTCGGAGGCGCCACCCGCGGTCCTGCCTTGGTCGTCTGCTCCAGCCATCCCCCCTCGCTCCGCTTCCCTCGCTCTTCCCCCCCCCCCTTCTTCGGCGCCCGAACTACCTGGTACAGCTGCAGTCCGGGGCAACTCCCCCGTTGGGGCCCCGGAGGCGCGAGCCCGCAGCTACCCCTGACTGCCCCCAACCCCGATGATTCGGGAGGGTGGGACGACCAAACTATCTGGGATGTGCGGCCCGAGTGAACTCCGGCTTGGGCCCCCCGAGGCGCGAACCTTCAGCTGCCCCTGGCTGCCCCCAGCCCCGAAGACTGGGGGCTCTGACCTGCCTCCCGCATCCTGCTGCGTCCTGATCCCATACCCATGCCTCCCGCGAGGGAATTCAGGTTCCTCCCCGCTGCCTTCCTCCCTCGCCCCACAAGCCCCCCACAACATTCTGCTACCCTCCTCCTCTCCCTCCTCCTCCAGCTCCTCCGACTTCGGCTCCCCCATCCTCTCTCATTGTAATGCGCAAGTATAGACTCCTCCTCATATGGATCCTCCAGTCATCATCATCATCATCATCAACATCATCATCATTGTCGTCATCACCATCATCAACATCATCATCAGCATCACAATCACAGTCACCATCGTCATTACATTACCATGATCATCACCACCTCCATTAACAGCAGCATCACAATCATCTCTTCCATCCTCATCACCACCCACGTCACCATGTTCATCATTAACGCCATTACCCGCCGTAGAACGAATAAACATCACCGAAGTCTTCATCATCACCTACACCATCACCGTCACCGTCACCAACCACCACCATCATCGCCACCACCATCACCATCACCATCAACACGTGCAAAACAAACATCGTAATCATGCGTATTTTCCGTTCCACACCCTCCGCCCTGGCCATCCTATTTTCGCATCCGTCTATATCCACCACCTTGCCAGAAGGCACGAAATCAAGAGTCGCCAAGTCCCTGTCCTGAACTCTGTAAATGTCGAAGACTCCCACGGCGAATCACCGCCGCCCCCTGCCTGTCAGGATACGCCTATGCGGCCAAACGATTGGGCAAAAGCTAACCGCGCCATTGGACCATGCCTTCTCCTCTGCCGCTTAGAAAGCCCGTCGGGAAAGACGTAACGAAGCAGAGCCGAACATCATGGAGCCGCTGCCCAGGTGATAGCAAGCGGCGAGAGCGAAAAAATGGAACAGCTCCCTGACAGGGCCCTTTACTGGCTTGATTGAGGGCTGGGTTTTCGGATTCAACCGACTCAACCTGTTTTTTGCATCATCGTCATCATCATCGTCATCATCGCCGCCATGAGATTCATCATCGTCCGCGTCATCGCCATCATCATCATTATCTCCTCATCATCGCCACCATCATAATATTCATCATCATCTCCTCGTCATCGTCATCATCATGTAGTGATGATGTTGATTGAATCATGACCCGCATGACGATGATGGCGGCATGAACATGTTGACGTTGATGATGATGATGATGATGACGATGATGATGAAGCCGACGATTGCGATGATGATGGCGATGAAGATGATGATGCTGATGATGACGCTGAGTGCTGTGGCAGTCTAATCGGATTCGGATACTGTTGCAGCCTAATCGGAATCGGAAAGCACCACGGCCTCCGTGGAAGCGGGCCACCGCATTTCGTCAAGCACCTCCGTGAGGTCGGGCAGCGCCACGGGGACCCGTGCCAGGTGATCGGCCACGAGGTGGTTCACGACGCTGAAGAACTCCTTCGGGCCAGGCGTGGCGTCGATCCTGCGCGCCCTGCACTCCCGAAAGACGTCGGAGCGGATCATGACGGCGATCTGCGGCCTGCTGTCGTCTACGCGCTGTCGCTGCTCGCGGCGGGTCGCGAAACAGCCCCGGCAGTCCGCGGAGGCGCGGCGGCGCACGTTGCGCTCGAGGGAGGACAGGGCGCCCATGTAGAAGGACCCAGGCTTTCGCTCGAGGGCGACGACCCTTCCGCAGGAGGCTGCGCTCGAGGGCGACGCCCCATCACGTGCTCCCGCTGGAATCCTCACTTGCACGGAGCGCGCCCCGAAAAGCGCCACGGCCGCGTGCAACAGGGAGCATCCGCCATCTGCGCGCCAACCATCGCCCCGCGCGCCTGGTTGCATGAGCTGGATCGATGCGCACGCGAACGCGGTGTCGGCGAAGTGCTCTGTCACGATGGGCTTTCCGTTCTGCTCGACGATGGCAGGCGGCACGCAGTCGGCTTTGACAGCCTCGCGCATTTTGTCTCCCAGCTGTTGCAGCCGCGGGCGCATCTTCTTCCGCGGCGCTCGCACGAAGGCGGCCACGCGGGGCGAGGGGGCGATCTGCAAATTCCCGCCCTTGTTGAGGCTGCGGCACTTCGGGGGGCTTTCGTCGTCCACGATGCCTGCGACCTCCGTTTTCAAGCCCTGCGCCGCCTCGTCGCCTCGGACGCATTTGGAGACGGTTGCCCCCGTGTCCAGGCGCTCCTTGGCCAAGTTCCGCCAGCGCGGGGCCCCCTGCAAGAAGCGGGGCAAGTCTGGGTCCAGCACCGCCTCCGCTATCGTGCCCGCGCCGTTTTTTCCCTGCGCCATGGCGATACGCACGTCGAGCGGGGCGCCAGCCGGCTGCAGGAAGCGACGCGCCCTTAGACGGCTGATTGTCGCTCTGGCGCCAGGGTGCCAAAGCAGGCAGCTCTCGGCGGCCTTCGACAAGTCTGGGGGGCAGCCTGCAAGTTCGGCAACGGGCCAGCGCCCTCGGCCGTCGAGTGAATTCGCCGTTTCAGCCTTTAGCCAATCCTCGCCCGACCGCTTGAACCACTTCTTAAAGAAAGGCAGGTTGTCCAGCCACGGGGCGGGATCCTCGTGACCGTAGTCTCCGGACCCTGGCTCCTCGCCTGGGATCCCCAAGACCTCCCTGAAGGTATCCACGAAGTCTTTCGGGTGCACCCATGGCTGCCCGATCGCGCCAAAAGGCTCTGGTTGGAACAACACCTGGCGCGCGTGCAACTCCGCGATCAGGCACCCGATGGACCAGATGTCCAGGTCCTCTGAGTAGCGCTGGTTCCCCAAGAAAACGTCTACCGCTCTGTAAGCGGGCGTGCATACTCCGAGGTCATCGCAGGTCGGGCTGTAGCGCAATTTCTTCTTCAACCTGTCGTGGGAATCCGCCATCTCCACACAGCCGAGGTCGCCGATCACCACCTGCGGAGAGGGGCGGATGGAGGAGAGGGGAGCGACGGCGACTGAGCTCCCCCTGGAGGGAAGGGCGGGATAGAGGGCACAAAGACGGCATCTCGGGGGAAGAGTGGAACCTCCCTTGTTAGAACTCGGTGTGAGTAACATGAAGGCTAGCGAGGTGCAACATGATAGGCTGAGCCCTGACCTCGTATATTAGGGCTCCGTCGGAGCTCTAACACGCTATGTTAGAGCTCCACCGGAGCTCTCACATGCTATGTTAGAGCTCCCTGGGAATTCTAACATGCTAGGTTAGAGCTCCATGGGAGCTCTAACATGGCATGTTATGCCATGTTAGAGCTCCCTGGGAGCTCTAACATGCTATGTTAGAGCTCCATGGGAGCTCTCACATAGCAGGTTCGAGCTCCCTGGGAGCTCGAGCATGGCAGGTTACAGCTCCCAAGTAGCTCGAGCATGACTCGAGCATGGCATGTTAGAGCTCCCAGGGAGCTCTAACATAGCATGTTAGAGCTCCCTGGGAGCTCTAACATGGTATCACGTGCCATGTTAGAGCTTCCAGGGAGCTCTAACATGGTATGTTAGAGCTCCCTGGGAGTTCTAACATGGGAGCTCTAACATGCTATGTTAGAGCTCCATGTGAGCCCGAATCGTCATCATCATCATCATCATCATCGTCGTCGTCGTCAGCATCATCATCATCATCGTCATCGTCATCATCATCGTCGTCATCATCATCAGCATCGTCGTCATCATCATCATCATCATCGTCATCATCATCATCGTCATCATCACCGTCATCATCGTAATCAGCATCCCCCCATGGCCCATGGCCCTCCTCCTGCTCACCCTTTTTCCTGCTATCCTGCTCCTCCTGCTCCTCATCCTCCTCCTTCTCCTCCTCCTCACGCCCCCCCTCCCCCTACCCCCTCCCCTGGACCTGGACGGGGCGCCCCGCGGGTAGTTAGAGAGCCCAAGATGGCCCAAGACGGCTCCAAGAGCGCCTCGGAGAGCCCAAGATGACCTCCGAGATGCTTCAAGATAGCCTAAGATGCCTCAAGATGGCCCCGAAGATTCTCCAAGGGGCCCCAAGAACGCTCCAAGACGGCTCCAAGAGGCCTCGGAGACCTCCAAGGAGGCCCCCAAGATGCCAAAAGCCTTTAACAACTTACAGAAAATATGTGGTTTGTGCCTTCTCGCCTTTTCGCTTCCGATGACCATCCGAGGCCCCAAGATGGCTCCAAGATGGCCCGAGAGGGCCCCAAGAGGGGGCCAAGAGAGCCCCAATACGGCCCCAAGAGCGCCCAAGAGCGCTCCAAGAGCGCCCCAAGAGGGGTCCAGGAGGCTATTGTGTGGGTTCCCGAGGGGCAGGGCGATTTGAGGGATCCCCCTTCGTTGATCGATTTCCCTCACATGGTAGAGCTCCCAGGGAGCTCTAACATGGCATGTTAGAGCTCCCAGGGAGCTCTAACATGGTATGTTAGAGCTTCAGGGAGCTCGAACAAGCTACGTTAGATCTCCTTGGGAGCTCTAACATAGGATGTTAGAGCTCCCGTGGAGCTCTAACATGCTATGTTAGAGCTCCCGTGGAACTCTACCATGGCATGTTAGATCTCCCATGGAGCTCTAACATGCTATGTTAGAGCTCCCACGGAGCTGTAACATGCGATGTTAGAGCTCCCAGGGAGCTCTAACATACTCTAACATGCTATGTTATAGCTCCGTGGGAGCTCTAACATGCCATGTTAGAGCCCCCTGGGAGCTTTAACATAACATGTTAGAGCTCCATGGAGCTGTAACATACCATTTTAGAGCTCCCTGGGAGCCCGCCGCCGCCGCCGCCGCCCCTTAACCGTTTTACAATCGATTGCGCAACGGTTACGACCCCCCTCTCGCCAGGGGGGTCTTAGCCGTTGCGCAATGGATTGTGAAGCGGTTAGGCGCTCCGCCGCCGCCGCCGCCACCGCCGCCGCCGCCGCCCCTTAACCGTTTCACAATCGATTGCGCAACGGTTAAGACCCCCTCTCGCCAGGGGGCAGCCTTAACCGTTGCGCAATCGATTGCGCAACGGTTAAGCGCCGCCGCCGCCGCCGCCGCGCCGCTGAACCGTTTCACAATCGATTGCGCAACGGTTAAGCGCCGCAGCCGCCGCCGCCGCCACCGCCGCTCCGCAACCGCTTAACCGTTTCACAATCGATTGCGCAACGGTTAAGACCCCCCTCTCGCCAGGGGGGCCTGAACCGCTGCGCAATCGATTGTCAAACGGTTAAGCGCTCCGCCGCCGCC